>JALAZF010000025.1:23160000-23760000 GCA_022829125.1 Lathyrus tuberosus | reverse complement strand
AAACATGTTACATGCAAGTATACATGTTCGTTATAAGTAGCAAGTAATAAAAAGTAAGGATATTGTACCGACAGGGTGTGAAAGTGACTTAGGTTGATTTTATAAGTACTATATTTAGATATTAAGCATGAGTAAGAATAAAGAAAAATAATATATTGTCACAAGTTTAGTATTTTCCAAATAAAGAAACTAATAATGTAGAGAGTGTAGAGAATATATCCAGAGAGTGTATGTTGAGTTGTGATCCATTAATATTTATGAAGTAATGATGTGTCTATGATGTGAAGTGTCGTGTCAGAAAAGGTTAGTGAGTGATCTAGGAGTGTATTTCTACAACATCAAAAGCATGCAAACAAGGGCAAGTGAACAAATCTCCAAGTCTCACTTATAACACTAGTGTACATCTGTTTGTCTCCTGAATTTCCTTTATAGTTGTAGTTTCTTATCTCTAAGAAAACTAAATGAGTGAATATCTTTATCCTACTCGTGCAACTACTTTTATTATGAAATCCACTTGTTGTTTTTTTTAATAGGCAATGAAATACTATTAAAAGACAGCACAAGGGGTGCTCACCCGAATACAAATAGCGGGAACATCACTTCCGTTTAATACAAAGTAACGGATTACATAACCAATTGTAATAACTGCAAAAAATCCACTTGTTGTTGGATCTCTCACAACAACAAGCTTTTATCTTTTCTAAGTTGATTATTCAAAGAAATAGATTTAAACATGTTACCTCATAATAAAACAAGGCACTAAACAACACATCATTTTAACATAAAAATAACGTCACATTAACTTCTCATTGCTCGACAAACAAAAGGTTTAAGTTATGATGAACTTAGTACAACTTACAAAACTGATTTTGAAAGGAAACATTCTTAAACATAAGATGAAAAAGAAATAACAACCTAAGAGTGACGTGCAACTTTCTTGTGGTGGATAACCAATGACTCCAATCGCTCCATGTTTAAGTAGTAGTACTAGAATAGGTGAGAAGATTAAGCTCTCCTTTTTTACCTAACATAAACCCATAGTAAGGAAGTCATTTTCTTGTAGTGCTTCATTTTTATATTGATGATATTAAAAATTATTCATGTTAAATAATTAACAACAAATATGTCTTGTATTTTATTTATATTTATAATATATAAAATTATAAAGTTTAAAAAATATATGATATATATTTGTATTGTGATGAGTAAGAGTGATAAACTAAAAATAATTAAAAAATAAATAAAAATATAAGATAAAAATTCTAACCAAAATAATTTATCGGCTGCGTGAATATTTTGGAGCGACTACCAAAAGTTAAAGATTCTAACTACAATGGATTAATTAAAAACAAAAATAAATATGATTTTCACCCATATAAAACAAATAAAGTTTGGTTTTAATTCCTTTAAGTACTTTACTAGGTTTTGGTCTCTTAAAAATATTATATTTTATCTCTATCAATATGACGTTTTCATTAACCTCGTGTGTTTAACGAAAGGTCATCTAATCATCTTTTTAACCCAAGGGACAAAACAAAAATTTGTTAATTTTACATAGATAAAATCAATAACTCCAATTTCTTAGTATTAAAAATAAAATAAAGAACAATAAATATACTAACATTTATCTATTAAATATTAAAAATATTTAATTCATTCTAAACTACCCCTTAAAATTAAAATAATAAAAAATAAAAAATATCACAATTTAATTATATAGATAGTTGACTTCCCCTTTTCTTAATATATCAATCACAAAACTCCACTAGAATGTGGAAACCACTTAAAAATATCAAAATGCACCCACTACCAATTAATTCCAATCTAATCTTAGAGATTCCCATTTGAGTTTAAAAAAGTCTTAAACTACTCTTTCATTTCACCAAAACCCTTTGAACATGTCTCACATAAATTTTCCAATCTAAACCTATATATAAATATATAAACACATAACATAAATACACACACCCTCATTTTATAAACATGACAAACCCTTCAAACTTTCTCCATAAACCTTCTCCCATAATTGAACAAAGACAAGAGAACAAAACCATGATGTGTTTAGATAAGCAACTACAAAGACAATTATCCAATAATATTTCTAATGAAGATTACCATGGAAACAAATTTGCCTCTATTCCTTTTGTGTGGGAATCTCAACCAGGTACACCTAAACATAGATCCAATGCTAATTCTCTTCCTCCTCTTACTCCTCCACCATCTTATTTCCAAAATGCTAACAAAAAACCAATTAAACCTAAAAAGAACTTTTTCTTGCAAACATTTTTCCCCAAACGTAGTACTAAAAAAGGTTGTGTTCTTGATCCGTCTTTGGCATCGTCGAATTTTGTTTCTTATTCTTCGTCGTCGTCTTCATCCTCTATGTCATTGTCCTCGCCACGGCCGACTTCGTATTCAGTGCCGTCTTCGCCGATGATATGCTCGAAAAAGGGGGAAAATGATGAAGATTTATATGACGTTTCTAGATCTAATGTTGGTTTCGGTAATGTAAAATCTCAAGGGCGTTATTCTTCCATGTTCAAAAAGGTATTGTTTGGAGATTTAATGTAATGTAAGGTTTGGTTTTATATTTTAATTAAGTGCTGCTAGCTAGAATTGGAAAGATTGTATATGTCAAATTTTTATAAATTATATATATCTTCATTCTCATGATCAAGATTGAACAATTTAGTTAAATATATATATTTTTATTTTATAATTTTATGTATCAAACTTAAATCAACCTTCTATATTGTGATTGCAGAGAAGCTATAATACTTCAATATAGATCTCTAATAAGGTAATATAATAAATCTTGATAAAACATTATACCTTTTTGCTGTCTTTTAAAGTATGTATTTATAGAATTGATATTTTTAAAGTATAATGAGAGTTTTTCTTTAGATCTTTTTATAGAATTGATATTAAAATGCACCATATTTTTACATTGTTTATCTTATAAGAATTGTTTTTACTATTTATTATTCATTTTAAAGTTCAAGGTTATATTAATAATTTTGTGTCAATTATAATCGTACTCAGCTCAATGTGAATTTGAACTGTGATTACTATTAATTATGAAAAGAAGATTATTGGATTTTTTATTAGCACAGAAAAATGTTAAATTAAACAAAGAAATAGAATTGATCCATTCCGGCGTACTATTCATTATAGTTTCCTTTCTCATATGTGATTCACCATTTTCACGAAACTCTTTAATGCCACTATAAAACATCTCTAAAGTAGCAACTCCGCCCATTTTTTTACATTGTATTTGTTGAGCTCTAACTTCCTGGGGATACTAAAAAAGTCCTGTTAATATATATATATATATATATATATATATATATATATATATATATATATATATATATATATATATATATATATATATATATATATTAAATCAATAATTTACACTAATTTAACTCAACTAATAAATATTAGTTAAGTTATCTCATCTATTCCATATATAGAATTTTTTTCAAATAAGCAAGATTTTCAAATTTAATAACCAAATAACCAAACATTTTAAATTATCTATCAAAATATTCATATTTCAAAAAAAAAAAAAATTCACACATAAAAGGATGCATCATTAGTACTGACGCAGACACTCAAAAATGGCTTCGGACGCCGCCCATTGGCGGATGCATTATGAACATGCAAACTCCAATGGTGCATGCATTTTTTTTCTTAGAGCATGCGCCACTCATCCTGGCACATAAGTGCAGTGTATTTTATTTTATTTTTTAAATTAAGGTTGAATTAATTATATGTAAAAATACTAATATTATTAAATTATAATAGAATTACAAGGAGAAATTTTTTGTAAATTTTTCTTAACAACGTGCTTGATCATAATGGCCACCAGTTCCACAATCTAGTAGTGCCCTTCGCCGTTGAGGTTGCACACGATGCCCTTCGCCGTTGGTGTCTCCTTAGTTTCACTTGAAGTGTTTGGAGCAAGGTCCCTACAACATTAGTGTCATCAATCATATCTAGCATATCTTTTCAATTAGATGTGATGCCTTAATCGAGTTCGATGCCCATGTAATCGTAGTTGGGTCGTGTTGGTTGGGTTACAGGTGGTTATGGTTGATTTAATTGAAACATTGACTCATTTTGGAAACTAAACAATGATTGTTGTGGTGTATGATAGGCATGTGTTGGTTGGGTGCTTTCGCAGTATGATGTTTGAGTGTTTTGGTGGTGTTATGTTTGGGTGTTTATTGATTGAGTGTTATGGTAGAATGTGGTGGTATCATATGTCACATTTGTGTTATGGTAAGATGTGGTGGCGACATATGTTTGTTGGTGGTACGAGTCATGCTCTAGGTTTTGTATTTGGGTGTGTGGCATGAATTGGTCGCTGGTTTGGATGTATGTGGGTTGGTAATCATGTTAGGTTGGTTGTTGGGTGTATGTGGTTTGGTATTGTTGTAGGGTTGGTTTTTGGGTTTAGAAGGGTTGACAATGTTGTAGTGTTGCGGTGACAATCGGATAACAAGCTATTAATTAACCTGCATCACATATCTTTGAAATTCACCACCGAGCTTTGATTTATCCAAAGGAAAGGGTAAAGATCGAAGAAAACCCTAATTGCGCTAAGTGAAGACAAAGCTAAGAGATCGAGGGATCAGGGATCAAGGGGATATACAACAATTAAGCATGATCAAACATTCATGTATGACACTAGGTAGTGAGATAATTCTCAACAATCATAACACATGAGCACACATACATATGATAGAGATAGCACTTTCAAGTTTGAAATCAAAGGCAAAAATACCCAAGGCAAGGGACTTAGCAACAAAGCTGGAAGGTATAAACAAAAACCCTAATGGTAAAACATTATTTGAGGTTAAGGAAACCTTTCAAAATAACCCTCTCATATACTAAGAACAAAACCAAAAGAACTCTCACAAAACTCTCAAGGATTAAGTGATTTTTTTAAAAAGGGAGTTCAAGATTTAAATGAAAAGATTTACACATGTTTTTGTAAATTTAGAATTTAATGTAAAAATAAAATAAAAGTGAAAATTTAAATATGGAAAATTAAATTAAATATTGAAAAGTATTTATGAATTTTGGGATTTTTAAGATGAAAGAAAATATTTTTAAAAAATTTAAAATTGAAGTGAAAAGAAAAAGAAAGAAGTTATTTGAAATTAAACAAAAGGGGGGTGTTTTAGAAATTTGAGAGGAACTAAGGTATGGCCTGCAGCGTATGGGCCTGAGTAGAGGGGGGGGGGGGTGCAAGTATCAGTTCAGGCCCAAATGCATAAGATAACTCAAAAGAAAAAAAACTGGTAAAAGGGCGTCTGGGGCGAGGGGGATTTGAACCCCGGACCCCTATGTCACATCGCGCGCTTTCTACCACTGGGGTGGCTATACATCCATTGTATAAGCCACCCCTAACACTACTTAAGCCAAAACAATTGGAATAAATGCTAGCTTAAAAAAAACAGACGAGGAACACATGTGACCGTGTACATACTAACACCAATATCAATCGGTCATATCCAACTTAAGTTACTAAATGCCAAAAAACACACTCTGGGCCAATCAAATGCCATACTCTCCCTCGCCCATGCAGTCACGCAACAACCAAACTAAAACCTATCGTGAAACATGAAAAATGAAAATGGTGCATCCTCCTTTTGTTCAAACAGAGATCTCCTCCAAAAAACTTGATCAAATATCATGAACCAAAACATCCCTTGGTGCTACTCAAGACAAGGAACAATAAATGAACTTAAAATTCTCAAGATAAAAACATGAACAGACAGAAAGACAACACCAAAATAGGCGTGTTCAGAAATGAAAAAAAAACATACTCTTAACATGTCTTAAAACCAAGTGCAGATCCAACAACAATTCTCATATTGCTTAGTCTAAACTTAAACACACAATAAACAACCTGGGAGTAGCTTCAAACGTGCAAACTTTAGCATGAGAATACAAACATTATATCATCAAATATTGACAACGCCAAGAATACATCATGTGAACTTATCATTAAAATTTTAAATCCACAACTCTGAATCAGATGAACATACATCCCTGAACATGATATTAGAGTCACTCATCATGCCAACACATTTTTAAGCAAACTCTCGATGGTAACCTCTAGTGTTCAAACATGTCATTAGGGTAATAACAACATAGCATTAGGAACTGGCAGTGTCAAAACATTACATGAACTCAACAATATTATTCATATGGTCACTTGACTTAAAATGCAAAAAAAAAAAAAAAACAGTATGATCATGATATTTTAAGCATAGAGTTATGAGTTAGGGGAGAATGAGAACAACTACCTAACATGCCAACCAGATTCCAAACAAAACTTCATGTTGCTTTAACTTAGATTAACATGATATGGATAGATAGCTCGAAAACAGTTTCAAACACACAAGCATAAACACAATATGTTCTAAATTACTAACAGCTGATGATGCTAAAATGTGTCACACAAACATTCAGAATAATAATATGATAACAGTGGCGATTTATATGAGCATGATTTTTTAATATGGAGTGAAAGAGATAAGGTTACATAGTGGAATAAGTCCACTGCACCTTCTCAAGTATGAACTGAGTTTTCTTTCTCTCCAAACTCGCAATAGCTGCAAAGTGCTCCTTTCCTTCTTCTTACTTGCCAAGAAAATGCACCAAGTTACTAGCTCTCAATATTATGGTGTTTTGTGGATTGTTGGTGCTGAACAAGTAAGAATGCCTCTCCTTTTATAGCCTGAGAGGTTTGGTCTGATTCCTAGAGATACAGTGGACAAATGCTTTGTCCATAGGAGAAAAAAATTAGGGTTTGCAAGGACCACCTTTCAGTCTTTACACTTAGTCAACCTTGGAGAAAGTAGCGCCTCATTTGCTGCACAAAAGCCTCAGAGAATAGGGCTCAGGTATGTCATATTCACCATCCAATATATATCTCAAAAACTCCTTTTTGTTGTGTCATGTGAGAGAGGGTTAAACGAGGTAATAGTTGGGATTGCACATGGATCCATGCGTAAAGATGATAGTCCTTATGCTGAACAATGTTATGTCCCAAAATACCTTTTGGTAAGTCATAAGAATGAGAGATTAAAGAGGAAATGTTTGGGATCACTCATGAGGAGACAACACACCAAGCATAAGGGACTTGTGGGAAAAGATATTATGAACTGATGGCAAGAAAGGAATCAGGTTAGTTGTACTTGCATTTGGCTAGGATTTAGTTCAAAATGAAACTTGGTTTGTGTAATGGAAATACAAAATCATGGACCTCTCTTGTGGCACACGACCATACTTCAAACAAAGGGCCAAATGCCACTACTCTTGATCCTCTTAAGTAAATGGAGTGGCATTGTGCAATTTTGATGTTATCGACAAGTTAAAATGGTGCTTAGAACTTATGACAAACCAAGGCAAAGTTTGGTGTACAAAAGAATTCCAATATGAATTTTCTAAATGTGACAAAGATTTCAACATACCAACTTTAACATGTCATAACTTGATGATCAATGCTCCAATTTGTGAGTTCTTTGGTTCTTGGAAAAGTAGGCATTTGATAGAGCAATGTTCATGTGGAAAGTGCCTTGAGGCGAGGTTTGTAAATTTAAGAAAAATTGCTCTAAAGTCATGCGTATGAGTTGACAAAAAAGACTTAGAAATTTTTTCTAAGTTATTGAATTTTTACAATTTGAAACACCCAACTTTAAAGCATCATAACTTGAGATTAGTTTATCCAAATGAGGAGTTCTACACATGCTTGGAAAGCTTAAAAAGCAAAAAACAACTTTCATGTCCAAAGATTTTTTATTTGAGGCTTGGAACTAAGTCAAAAATTGAGTTAAAGGTGGATGAAAATTAGGGTGAAAGTGACTAAAATTTCACTAAGTCCCAAAGGCAACTTATCTTCCAAGTCTCATAACTTAAGAATCATGCATTTTTTGAAGAAAGGTCCTCTAATACACTTTGAAGTTCATGGAAAGAGCTTCCATTTGAGCTTTGATTCACTCAATTTGGACGTGTGGTTTAAAAGTTATGGTCTTCTGAAGTTGGCACAAAGAGTGAAATTCTCTATACTTAGGAAGTTTAAGGACCAAACATCGCCTTCTTTGCAAGAAACCTCTCAAATGTCAACCTTCCATGCTCTAACTTAATAATTAGACATGTCATGATGAATTAAAGCTTGGATGCTTCATCTAGGATCAAAATCTCAAAAGTTAAAGGGCTCAGTCAAAACCCTAATTTTCTTAAGAATGTAACTGGATGCTCTCTGATGATCTTAGTTCTTCAATCTCTTCCAATGCTCATAGGTGGCCTCTAAGGATGTTTATTGACATATGGAATCGTGTCCTAAGGCTTGGGATCATACCTTGATTAACATCAAAGGCAATGGTTGACTTTCTTGACCAAAACCCTAATCTGGGGTCAGATGAATTTGTGGCTCATATAACTTGTGATGGGAGCCAAAGAATGTCTTAGGAGGCCTTGAATCATGTGAGATCCTGGCTTATTGACTTTTGTTCTCTTTCCTGTGCAAACCCTGACTTTCTCATAAAAGAATAAACTAGCAAGATAGTGGTTAGTTAAAAATGCATAGATGATTGAACCCTACATATGAGTGCAAGATGTTATGACATCTAAGGGGTAAAATTTGGGGTACAACAGTTGCCCCTATTTGAATAGCTTTACCGTAATACCCCGTATTATTTAAATGCTCAATTGGATACCAGATGAGATCAGATGAGCATCTATGTACTCTATCTTTGGATAATTGGATTAATGGGATCCTCTAGGCACTTTAAGTATTGTCAATTGGGAGCAATAGAGCAACTAATGAACTCTATAGAGATCGATAATTATTAGTTAAGAGATGATTTAATGGTAACTCTAATAATTGATCTCTTGGTTGAAACGACAAAATATCAATTGGAGATATTTTGCTCTATTGGATTATATTATATATATATATATTTGGAAAGGATAAAAAAAGAAGAAGATAGTAAGAGGAAGAAGAGAAAGGAAGAGAAGAGGAAAAAGAGAGAAAAGCTTGGATCATCTTCTTCAAACTCCTCTTCGATTACCAGGTGGGTTCTAGATAGAAACTCTAAGTTCTAGAAATCAATGATTTGAACTTAGGTTAGATTTGAGAGAAAATGATTAATCGGATAAAATTAATGAATCTAACGGATGAAATATGGTATAGACCGTGTAGAATACTGATTGTTATGATTGGGGTATGTTTTGATTGTTATGGTGTGATTTGGGAGTGTTTGGATTGAGGAAATAATCGATTTTGATGAGTAACAGCGCTGCTGAATTTCTGGGTTTCGCAAGCTTCGCCTAGCGAACCTGGGGCGAGTCCCAACGAACAAACTTTCGAGGGTTTGCCTAGAGAACCCGACAGCGAAGGTTAGCGAAGGTTCGCCAACTGCGTTCACCTAGCGAACTTTATGACATTTCAATGCTGGTTGGTTCTGCCTTGCTTCGCTGAGTTGTTCGTGAAGCGAAGGGCGAGGCGAATGTTCGCTAAGGAGTTCGCAAAGCGAACTTTATGTCTGTTTTTGTTCTGGTTGTTCATTCGCCAGGAGCTTCGCCTAGCGAAGGCTGGAGCGAATGCTCGCTGGGGATTCGCCTAGCGAACATGACAGTTGGTGCAGTTTTGTTTCCTTCATAACTTTTGATCCGTAACTCGGATCGGGACGTTCTTGGTGTCCTTGGGTATGATGTGGGATATTTCATTTAGTGGGAAAAGAAGGAAGGTATTATTTTGTGAAATGTTGGAATTGACATCTTTTGGATCGTAATTCTGATCGAGGCATAGTTATAGCTGACGTAAAGCTGTGGAAATATCCCATGGGATAACAGTGATTAATATTGATCTGATACCCGATTAAATGAATCGGTGGGACCCCGAAAGGGATGTTTTATGCGATGAAACGTTATGTGATTCTATTATACTTTTGTATAACTTGTGATTGAATTATTATATGTGCAATTGTGATATACTTTGCCTGTTATCGATGTTTAACTTGATCGAGAAAGTATGCATGTTAAAATATGAAATTAGGTAGAGTGAGGAAACCTTACCCCAAAACAAATGGCATAGTTGAGATTGTTATAATTCTAGGTTGTGACTATGATTGATAAATAATCTAGATGGCGATGCTCGTGCATTCGATGTAGATGTGCATCCTTGCCGAGTAATGGTCTAGAGGAGAGTGAGACACTAGTATGGAACATGTGTGTGAACCTTTGTGTTCTTTGAGAAAAGGCGAATGTGGCCTTAAGGCATTGTGGCCTTGTGATTGTCAAATACAATCACGTTGTGAGTGTGATCACGTAATCGTAACCGATTATCTTGTGAGTGCGTTTCATGGGTCTCGAGCTCCTCTGAAACATATGCACGACTACTTGGCAGGTTTGATTCCCGCGTGCAGTACGAATGGCGCTCTGGGAGCGTATGCTTGTGATGGTTTATGGCCAGTGTGAAGCGACGGTTCATAACGGTTTATGGCCCGTAGAACCCGAATCCATTCGTATGTCAAGTAGGTTACCAGGATCCATGACTCGGGTCGACTTCTAGACGTAGAAGCGGACGGGAAAATGGGATGCCTTGGTGTGGTTATCGATTAGTGATATTTTGAGTTGATGAACTCATGACATGTTTCCATATAGTGTGAGATTGTGAGATTGTGTACTCAAGGTCATTTTTCCCTTCCCCTTAACTTGAGTTAGGATTTGACAGAACCTAGTAAAGCCGAGAGGACCTATAGGATAGGGAACTCACTGAGATTTGATGTATCTCACCCCACTATAGTTGCTTTATTTCAGGTGTGGTTTGTAGGTCTGATTTTACAAGTGAAGCGATGCTGGGATGTTTCAAGAGGAGCTTAGTTAAGCTTATTCCGCTGTGTATTTTTATTGTTCTTGTACAATGATGAATATTGTATAATGTTCTTAGATTTTTATCTTTGGCTAGTTTCCATACCTTGTACCATAGTTTGTTTTATGTTTTTAGGATATGGTCAAGTATGTGAACTATGCCATTAGGCACTTTTGATGTGTCAGTACCAAATAAAATGCTTGTATGGTATTATTCTAGATATATATTATGCAGGGCGTTACATTTACCGGATGGCACGAGGAATGGAGATCCTCGGGACATCAAGGTGAAAGGTATTTAAATATAGCAAACCAAAATTTTTTCCCTTAGATGGAATGCAAATGCTAAGGACAAGTAACAGACATGCAAATGCTGACATGCCATGAACTTCTAGTATGATGATATGATGCCATGATAGTGCAAAATTGCAGACAAATAAGACACCAAAGGATAAAGAGCAACCAAACACAGGTGAACTTCACCTGGGGAAGGATGTAGGTTAGCACCCATTAGAAAGACTCACTGGGGATGCAAACTAACCAACAAAAGAGACTCACTGGGGGGACTCTAAGGAAATACTGGGGATATAAAAAAAATAAAGGGGGAAACCCTGCAGATCCTTACTGTAGATAAGATCCAGAGAGGGGTTCTCCACCGGGGAAAGATCCAGGGAGATGGACGACAGGTTCATAGGTGACCGGAAAACACTGAGTAAATAAAAACACACTCCTTACTAGGCATGAAACCAGGAAGAAGACATGATTTCCCCTGGGAATAAATTTGAAACAAGAGGATAAACACCCAACCAAGGATTTTTTGAGGGTTTCTTATACTGAAGAGTTCAAACGGGATCTTCAAGAAAAGCCAGAAAAGACAGAGATGGATTTTGCGTGCGTCAAATGATGATCAATCACAAGGACTTTCAAAGAGATATCGATAATGACTAAAATCAGAAATAACACGCCAGTAAACACTAGGCTTACGGTATTAATAATGACAAAAAAAGACCCTAGTAAACACTAGACTTGGGGAAAACAACAACAATTCAAGAAAGGTGTAGGTTCACATTTGACCCGTGTTTTAAGCAATGCCAACAAATACTGGACTTTAGGTTCATATCTGACCTGGTTTGAAACAATTCCAGCAATTACTGGGCTTTAGGTTCATATCTGACCTGGGTTTATGTTTATATCTGACATGGTTTTCAAACTTTAAGTTCACATTTGACCAGAGTTTAGGTTCACATTTGACCAGGATTGAAACAATGCCAGCAATTACTGGACTTTAGGTTCATATCTGACCTGGTTTTCAAACTTTAGGTTCACATTTAACTAGAGTTTAGGTTCACATTTTACCTGGATTAAAACAATGCCAACAATTACTGGACTTTAGGTTCATATCTGACCTGGTTTTCAAACTTTAGGTTCACATTTGACCAGAGTTTAGGTTCACATTTGACCTGGATTGAAACAATGCTAGCAATTACTGGACTTTAGGTTCATATCTGACCTAGTTTTCAAACTTTAGGTTCACATTTGACCAGATTTTAGGTTCACATTTGACCTGGATTTCAAACAATGCCACCAATTACTGGACTTTAGGTTCATATCTGACCTGGTTTTAAACTTTAGGTTCACATTTGACCAGAGTTTAGGTTCACATTTGACCTGGATTGAAGAAATGCCAGCAATTACTAGACTTTAGGTTCATATCTGACCTGGGTTTCAAACTTCGGGTTCACATTTGACCTGAGTTTAGGTTCACATTTGTCCTGGATTCCAAATAATGCCAGCAATCACTGGACTTTAGGTTCATATCTGACCTGGGTTTAGGTTGATATCTGACCTGGTTTTCAAACTTTAGGTTCACATTTGATCTGAGTTTAGGTTCACATTTGACTTGGTTTTCAAACTTTAGGTTCACATTTGACCTGAGTTTAGGTTCACATTTGACCTGGATTCCAAACAATGCCAGCAATTACTGGACTTTAGGTTCACATCTGACCTGGGTTTAGGTTCATATCTGACCTGGGTTTAGGTTCATATCTGACATGGTTTTCAAAATTTAGGTTCACATTTGACCAGAGCTTAGGTTCACATTTGACCTGGATTAAAACAATGCCAACAATCACAGGACTTTAGGTTCATATCTAAACTGGTTTTCAAACTCTGGGTTCACATTTGACCTGGATTGAAACAATGCCAGCAATCACTGGACTTTAGGTTCATATCTGACCTGGTTTTCAAACTTTAGGTTCACATTTGACCTGAGTTTAGGTTCACATTTGACATGGTTTTCAAACTTTAGGTTCATATCTGACCTGAGTTTAGGTTCACATTTGACCTGGATTGAAACAATGTCAGCAATCACTGGACTTTAGGTTCACATATGACATGGTTTTCAAACTTCGGGTTCACATTTGACCTGGATTGAAACAATGCCAGCAATCACTGGACTTTAGGTTCATATCTGACCTGGTTTTCAAACTTTAGGTTCACATTTGACCTGAGTTGAAACAATGCCAGCAATTACTGAACTTTAGGTTCATATCTGACCTGGTCTTCAAACTTTAGGTTCACATTTGACCAGAGTTTAAACAATACCAGCAATCACTGGACTTTAGACACCAATATGAGTTGGTTTACCCGGGAAAGATACCCATTTGAGTTGGTCTGAAGGCAAAAGTTAAATAGATAGGACATTATCGGGGTTGCATAAATGATGATTAGACTTCCTGGGGAATACCAATTATGGTTGCAAAAAGGTTGGATAGTACCAGAGATATATAAGCTTCTTAGAAGAGACTGCCACTTATCGCCGTTATAGCAAAACAAGCTTCTCAAGGAGTTTGCCACTTGCTGCTGGGTATAAATTCCAAGGAGATGTTATTATCACAAGACTGCTGGAGAAATAATTTTGTCTTTAATGAGGATCTGTAGAAGATTATTCCTTTGAGACATAGTGCAAAATAGATGCACGTTAAAGATAGGCTCGGAAACCACACCTTCCAGGGACCAAATTTCGATTTAGGGACAAGCTAGAAAGAAACTGTCAAACAAGACTCCAATTGAGGAATGAACTCAAATGGGAATCTATCTTATCCAAATGTGGAAAAGATAATTGAACCAACCATCATCCACGAGAATCGATCTTTGTGGGGAATATAGAAAGGATGAGCACTTTATGCCTAGGGCTAATGACTCTATTGGAGAGAATGGACAAACCCGGTCACTTGGGGAGATAAACATCTAAGTGAACAAAGCACGTAAACACCAGAAGAGGGTAGCAAAATGCTAAGATGTCGGAATGCACGCATGCCATGTTCATGCTTATGCTTATGCTTATGCTGACAAAACAGACGAAAGGGAGAGAGACTGGAGATGAAATAAACATCTCGACAAAGATACCCAGCCAACCTCATCAGATTGGACCATCATTGGGGTGAATAAGTAGGATTAGCAACTTTACTTTAAGTTTACAGACTTCTCTAAAGAAAAAGAGTAATCCACTCGGGGTATAGCATCATGACTTCACTAGGATTGCCATCATGAGCTTGACTTCCTTACTGGAGGAGGAAATCTATGGAGATTTGCCAAGATCGACTGAAGTAACAATTTACTGGGAAGCTGGCAAAGGATATCACGAAAACAGGGTAATTATGCATCCTGACTTGTATGATGATCACCATAATAAACAACAGCTCTTGCAACAGGTAATCTTCAAATCTTCTCTGCCCCAGATTACATGGTATGTTGGGAAAAAATACCAAGAGGATTTTACAGGATAATTGGCACACAAGATGCTTCAATATCTTCAAACTCATAGATTCATGAATCTCGGTGTAACTGCCCCAGATTAACGGTGCTTGCACACAAAGTCTTTGAACTTCCTCTTCAGACTGGTTGATATGTGAAGGAAATGCCCCAGACTAACTGACCTCTGAGAGATTTGTCGAATCTCGACCTGACTGCTTCTGATTAACTGGTCTGTGAGGATACGTCATCAAAAGGATTTTACAAAAGAATTGGCATACCATATGCTCCAATGTCTTCAAACTCTTGAAGAGATTCATGGATCTTGACATAACTGCCCCAGTTCAACCGTATTTGCAATACAAAGTCCTTAGACTGCAGTAGTGACAACAAGGGAACAAGCTTGCCCCTGTTGATGGGTCATTGGAGTCCTTTCCTTGAAACACTTGTCATAAGATGACCTCAAGAAGGCTTGCCCCTATATCCTATACTTGAAAGAGTTCTGCCCCTGATTCAGTAGCTCTTGGAATGGTTGATTAGCAAATCATTCAAATCGGTTGCCCCAGACTGAGCTTCCCTTACCAAGTTAAATTCCCTAGCTGGCTGCATTTGTTGGGATTCCCTTGATTTTGAATTGTCTTGCAAACAAGTATTAAAAATTGGCAATTTCAATGTAACATTCATGCAACCTTTTGAAAACAAAGTATTATTGATGAAACATGCACAGGGGAATGATTAAATAATAAAAACCAAAGGTGGATCTAGCCATTTATGTCATGACAGATAAAGTGATCAACACACGCAATTAGCAAAAATCATTAGGAGTCAGGTTAATCAACCTTACTGTAGTATGCTTTCAAAACAACCTTACCTCAATTAGGTCTTTTAAGGGTTGTAACGTGGTTTGGTTCGCGGTTCATGAAACAAAGGATAAAGGCTCAAAGTTTTATTGTCCCACCCAATCTTCGTGATGAACTCCAATCCTATGCTCAGTTAACTTAAGCTAGACATTCAGATTCCCTTACGCTGGAAATTAAACTGATGATAGTTGATGATGATTCAGACATATAGGGTGGTCATTACTCCCTTACAACATTTGGTTATCCTTTATTGCTGAGGTTTTAAGACCTCTTCTTGTCTTCATTGAGGTTATGAGACCTCTTCTTGTCTTCATTGAGGTTATGAGACCTCTTGTCTTTACTGAGGTTATGAGACCTCTTCTTTGTCTTTGTTGAGGTTTTGAGACCTCTTCTTTGTCTTTGTTGAGGTTATGAGACCTCTTCTTTGTCTTTGTTGAGGTTTTGAGACCTGTTCTTTATCTTTGTTGAGGTTTTGAGACCTCTTCCTTTTTATTGTCACTTGATTCGAGAGAGCTGACTGGTGTCTTGCATAAAGCGCTTACATTTGAATGCATAACCAAGTTAAACTGAGAACTACCCTACCCCAAGGTTAAGACTTACGGGTTTTTTGTGTAAGGAAAGAAAACTCCTACTTCTAGGCTCAAAGGGGTTATCGAGGGATTATCTTCCTTATTTCTCCAGTGTTTGGGATTTGAAACAATGCCTTACATCATCGGCAAAGTTTAATTGAAAGCATACCAACAACAGTTATGGGTATAATGCTTTCATCATCCTCCCCAATCTTTGCTTAGCAACGATTTAATAAGTGGAATGAAACAAGATAAAGATATATTTTTTGCTTTTATGAAAATAACAGTAAAAGAGTGAAACGAATGGACTTAATCAAAATATGCACAAACATTTCATTAATACTGCCAATTTGCAAGTACAACTTCTTTACGAGCAAACACAAATTCAACATGCAAGGGAAATACAATGGAAAATACTGAATTAAATAAAGTACAGCCAGCTTTGGCGAATTAACTTCAAAAGCTTCAATTTCCATGTCCAAAAGGGGTCACTTCTTTGATGCTCAGGATCTTGCTTTTGATCAGCTCACACATGTGACGTGTTCCTTGTGGTATAAGACCTTAAGAGGCTTCATAGGTCCTTTTCCCTTGTTTCCATCTGGCTCAGAAATCGAGACATTAATATCTGGTCTTCCTCTTTGGGGTGCTAGTGACTCTATCACATCCTGCAGCCTGAGCTTGAAACTCTTGCACTCCTCTACAAGGTGTCCCACTGTCTTGTTATAATATCCACATTTGACATCTGGATGGTCTTCTTCAAAGATTAGACTCTTGTTGTGGATCAATTTTCGTATGGAGGCTTCTAACTTAGAACAAGTATCCAAATCATGTCCTCCAACCCCTTTATGGAATTCACATGTCGCATTAGTATCAAGATTGTACTATGTATACGAAGCTGGCACAGATGTGAGAGGAGTTATCAAAGAATTCTGGACTAGTAGCGGGTATAGCTTGCTGAGCAGCACGAGAATCCATTCGTCGTGAACTTTGTTCCTTTTGTTCTGATTCTGCTTCCTGTTCTGTTTCCGTCTCTTGTTCCGAGTTTGACGACCTTGAAGAGGAATGGTCAATGCATGTTGATACGCCAACTTGGCATTCAGAGGCTGATGACATCCTGAGGGATAACCAAACACCGGTAAACATAGAGTATTCACATGAGTTTGCCATAGACTTAGGGTAACACCGGACGGAGGAGGGGTGCCGACTTCTTTGGTTGTCACAAGGTGGGGGTGCCCCTCCTTCTTCATCAGAGCTTGCAAAGTTTCCAGGACCTAATTCATCTGGCTTTTGAGAATCCTGATCTCTTCCCTCAAAACTTCCTGGCCTTTCAACAACTTCTTCATCGTCGCCATTTGTCCAAAAAGTGTGCTAGGTATCCCTTAGACATAGAAGAAGAAGAGACTCAAGGCTGAGAAATGCAAATGAGATGCGAATGCGATGACATGCGCATGCAATGCGAATTCAAACCAAATGGTTTCAAGGAGCTCAATAGCAAGTTACAAACATCTTTTGGAAAAACTAAAAAGTTTTGCTTTAAAATCCATGATCTCCATTGACTTTACAAAGGAAAGAACGTTTAAGTTCCTTGAAACCAACGATGGATGTGATGAGATGTATGCAATACACTAAACACGCACAAACATATGTACACACAACAAAGTACACAAGTCCTAGGTTTAGGGGTCTCATGAATGGAGCCATGGTCTACCCATCCCAATAAGGTGTGTACTATGGGTCTATCAACTGTAGAACAGGGTGCTAAAAGTTCTCAGAGTCAACATAAATCTTTTGGATATTATCAGCCTACGTGACTACTCACGCGGGTTAATAATATTCTCAAGATAAACTCGTCTGAGTGTAGTATCGTGTATCAACCATTTGGGACTACTCCCTCATAGCCATCGCACTACGTCCTAAAAAAGCCAAGTGGGGTGAAGGTAACTACGGTCCTCGGAATTACGGGCTCTCAAATCGGGAAGAGTGACATCAATGCGACTACTCACATTAGACATCAACAATCCCAAAGGGCCTCAACTGAGCGTGGTCATCATATACCAAAAATTGTTAGGACTACTCCCAACAACCGACTATTGATTAGACCACAATCCTATCATAATGTGCTCTCAAGTCCGAGTTAGGACTTATCTCACCACTCAATAGTAGCAACCCTGCCAAATAGAAGAACCCAAGTAGACAGATATATACAGATATGTACATTCAAGCAAGCAAAACATAGATAACACAAACACAACAAGGTGGGCTTAACCCTCAAAAAGTGCTCCCTAGTGGAGTCGCCATTTCTGTTGCGGTGAGAATCGGATAACAAGCTATTAATTAACTTGCATCACACATCTTTGAAATTCACCACCGAGCTTTGATTTATCTAAAGGAAAGGGTAAAGATCGAAGAAAACCCCAATTGCGCTAAGTGAAGACAAAGCTAAATATCGGGGATGAGGGGTTGGTTATACTAAGGGAAGGTATTAGCACCCTAAGTATCTGTAGTACTCTACAGGAACCTCTTGTTAATGTTTGTGTTATGTTATGTTTGCTTGCTAAGGGAGTCTATGCTAAGGGTAAGGTAAAGACCTAAGTGCTAAAGGTAAATACCTAAGGGTATATACACTAAGTATGCTCGCCAAGACGTCGCATCTTGTGCCTACGTATCTGACTAAAGAATCAGAGCAACCGTAGTTCACCTAACTAAGGGTGAGGAACCATTGACTATGGCCAAAGTTCCAAGGGGAATGAGTATGAGCTCATATAGAGTTTAAGAAACTCTCTAAGTCTAAGTTATGATAGGGTAAAGTGAATACTCAAGGTGATGAGTCCCACATAGAGTCCAAAAACTCCAACTTAATTCTAAGTTGTAACATGAATGACTATGAGGCCAAGGGAAAGGATATCCTATGACTATGAGGTCAAGGAAGGAAATGGCTCTTATGAGGCCAAGGTGGGACCCTATGAGGTCAAAGGTAAGAGGTGGCTCTATGACTATGAGGTCAAGAGTGGATCCAATGACTATGAGGTCAAGGGAGAGTAATGAGCTATCTATGACTCTGAGATCAATAGAGAGGCTTTCCTTTGGAAGGAAGGGGAGGATAACAACTTCTTATGAACAAGAAAATTATAAGGGATTGAAATTACATGAATAAAATGAGTGTACAAACTCAAGGGGATATACAACAATTAAGCATGATCAAACTTCATGTATGGCAATAGGTAGTGAGATAATTCTCAACAATCATAACACATGAGCACACATACATATGATAGAGATAGCATTTTCAAGTTTGAAATCAATGGCAAAAATACCCAAGGCAATGGACTTAGCAACAAAGCTGGAAGGTATAAACAAAAACCCTAATGGTAAAACATTATTTAAGGTTAAGGAAACCTTTCAAAATAACCCTCTCATATACTAAGAACAAAACCAAAAGAACTCTCACAAAACTCTCAAGGATTAAGTGATTTTTTTTAAAAGGGAGTTCAAGATTTAAATGAAAAGATTTACACATGTTTTTGTAAATTTAGAATTTAATGTAAAAATAAAATAAAAGTGAAAATTAAAATGTGGAAAATTAAATTAAACATTGAAAAGTATTTATGAATTTTTGGGATTTTTAAGATGAAAGAAAATATTTTTAAAAAATTTAAAATTGAAGTGAAAAGAAAAAGAAAAAAGTTATTTGAAATTAAACAAAAAGGGGGTGTTTTAGAAATTTGAGAGGAACTAAGGTATGGCCTGCAGCGTATGGGCCTGAGTAGAGGGGGGGGGGGGGGGGTGCAAGTATCAGTTCAGGCCCAAATGCATAAGAAAACTCAAAAGGGAAAAAAATTGGTAAAAGGGCGTCTGGGGCGAGGGGGATTCGAACCCCAGACCCCTATGTCACAGCGCGCGCTTTCTACCACTGGGGGTGGCTATACATCCATTGTATAAGCCACCCCTAACACTACTTAAGCCAAAACAATTGGAATAAATGCTAGCCTAAAAAAAATAGACGAGGAACACATGTGACCGTGTACATACTAACACCAATATCAATCGGTCATACCCAACTTAAGTAATTAAATGCCAAAAAACACACTCTGACCCAATCACATGCCATACTCACCCTCGCCCATGCACTCACGCAGCAACCAAACTAAAACCTATCGTGAAACATGAAAAATGAAAAGGGTGCATCCTCCTTTTGTTCAAACAGAGATCTCCTAAAAAAATTTGATCAAATATCATGAACCAAAACATACCTTGGTGCTACTCAAGACAAGGAACAACAAATGAACTTAAAATTCTCAAGATAAAAACATGAACAGACAGAAAGACAACACCAAAACAGGTGTATTCAGAAATGAAAAAAAACATACTCTCAACATGTCTTAAAACCAAATGCAGATCCAACAACAATTCTCATATTGCTACACACAATAAGCAACATGGGAGTAGCTTCAAATGTGCAAACTTTAGCATGAGAATACAAACATTATATCATCAAATATTAACAACGCCAAGAATACATCATGTGAACTTAACATTAACATTTTAAACCCACAACTCTAAATAAGATGAACATACATCCCTGAATATGATATTAGAGTCACTCATCATGCCAACACCTTTTTAAGCAACTTCTCGATGGTAACCTCTAGTGTTCAAACATGGCATTAGGGTAATAACAACATAGCATTAGGAACTGGCCGTGTCAAAACATTACATGAACTCAACAATATTATTCACATGGTCACTTGACTTAAAATGCAAAAAAAAAACAAACAGTATGATCATGATATTGTAAGCATAGAGTTATGAGTTAGGGGAGAATGAAAATAATTACCTATCATGCCAACCGGATTCCAAAAAAAACTTCATGTTGCTTTAACTTAGATTAACATGATATGGATAGATAGCTCGAAAACAGTTTCAAACACACAAGCATAAACACAATATGTTCCAAATTACTCACAGCTGATGGTGCTAAAATGAATCACACAAACATTCAGAATAATAATATGATAACAGTGGCGATTTATATGAGCATAATTTTTGAATATGGAGTGAAAGAGAGAAGGTTACCTAGTGGAATAAGTCCACTGCACCTTCTCAAGTATGAACTGAGTTTTCTTTCTCTCCAAACTCGCAATAGTTGTAAAGTACTCCTTTCCTTCTTCTTACTTGCCAAGAAAATGCACCAAGTTACAAGCTCTCAATATTCTGGAGTTATGTGGATTGTTGGTGCTGAACAAGTAAGAATGCCTCTCCTTTTATAGCCTGAGAGTTTTGGTCTGATTCCTAGAGATACAGTGGACAAATGCTTTGTCCATAGGAGAAAAAAATTAGGGTTTGCAAGGACCACCTTTCAGTCTTCATACTTAGTCAACCTTGGAGAAAGCAGCGCCTCATTTGCTGCACAAAAGCCTCAGAGAATAAGGCTCAGGTCTGTCATATTCACCATCCAATATATACCTCAAAAACTCCGTTTTATTGTGTCATGTGAGAGAGGGTTAAAAGAGGTAATAGTTGGGATTACACATGGATCCATGCACAAAGATGACAGTCCTTATGCTGAACAACGTTATGTCCCAAAATAACTTTTGGTAAGTCATAAGAATGAGAGCTTAAAGAGGAAATGTTTGGGATCACTCATGAGGAGACAACACGCCAAGCATAAGGGACTTGTGGGAAAAGATATTATGAACTGATGACAAGAAAGGAATCAGGTTAGTTGTACTTGTATTTGGCTAGGATTTAGTTCAAAATGAAACTTAGTTTTTGTAATGGAAATACAAAATCATGGGCCTCTCTTGTGGCACACGACCATACTTCAAACAAAGGGCCAAATGCCACTACTCTTGTTCCTCTTAAGTAAATGAAGTGGAATTGTGCAATTTTGATGTTATCGACAAGTTAAAACGGTGTTTAGAAACTCATGACAAACCAAGGCAAAGTTTGGTGTACCAAAGAATTCCAATATGAATTTTCTAAATGTGACAAAGATTTCAACATACCAACTTTAACATGTCATAACTTGATGATCAATGCTCCAATTTGTGAGTTCTTTGGTTCTTGGAAAAGTAGGCATTTGATAGAGCAATGTTCATGTGGAAAGTACCTTGAGGTGAGGTTTGTAACATTGAGAAAAATTGCTCTAAAGTCATGCGAATGAGTTGACAAAAAAGACTTAGAAAATTTTTCTAAGTTATTGAATTTTTACAATTTGAAACACCCAACTTTATAGCATCATAACTTGAGATTGGTTTATCCAAATGAGGAGTTCTACACATGCTTGGAAAGCTTGAAGAACAAAGAACAACTTTCATGTCCAAAGATTTTTTATTTGAGGCTTGGAACTAAGTCAAAAATTGAGTTAAAGATGGATGAAAATTAGGGTGAAAATGACTAAAATTTCACTAAGTCCCAAAGGCAACTTATCTTCCAAGTCTCATAACTTAAGAATCATGCATTTTTTGAAGAAAGGTCCTCTAATACACTTTGAAGTTCATGGAAAGAGCTTTCATTTGAGCTTTGAGTCACTCAATTTGGACGTGTGGTTTGAAAGTTATGGTCTTCTAAAGTTGGCACAAAGAGTGAAATTCTCTATACTTAGAAAGTTTAAGGACCAAACATTACCCTCTTTGCAAGAAACATCTCAAATGTCAACCTTCCATGCTCTAACTCAACAATTAGACATGTCATGATGAATTAAAGCTTGGATGCTTCATCTAGGATCAAAATATCAAAAGTCAAAGGGCTCAGTCAAAACACTAATTTTCTCAAGAATGCAACTAGATGATCTCTGATGATTTTGCTTCTTCAATCTCTTCCAATGCTCATAGGTGGCCTCTAAGGATGTTTATTGACATATGGAATCGTGCCCCAAGGCTTGGGATCATACCTTGATCAACATCAAAGGCAATGGTTGACTTTCTTGACCAAAACCCTAATCTGGGGTCAGATGAATTTGTGGCTCATAGAACTTGTGATGGAAGCCAAAGAATGTCTTAGGAGGCCTTGAATCATGTGAGATCCTGGATTATTGACTTTTGTTCTCTTTCCTATGTAAACCCTGACTTTCACATAAAAGAACAAACTAGCAAGATAGTGGTTAGTTAAAAATGCATAGATGATTGAACCCTACATATGAGTGCAAGATGTTATGACATCTAAGGGGTAAAATTTGGGGTACAACATGTAGGATTTGGTAATATTGTAGAGTTAGTTATTCGACGTATGATGATGAAGCTCATAGGTGTGGGTCAATCAAATACGTCGCCTCAGACATAACTTGTGTTGTTGTAATCAATCAATACCAATTCATATAATTTGAAGTTGGTTTAGATTTTTCTAGCATGGTAGGTTCGTTTATGGCTTGTTGATGTTGGTGTTTCCATTGAAGACACGCATCCCCAGCGACGTCTGTCAAATCGGTAAAATTCCATCGGGCATAAAGTCTAAGTTGATGCCATTGTCCTAAACATATTGGGGGACCTGGGATTTGTTGTTGCATGTTGAACTTAAAACTGATATTGTCATTATGGTGCATCTCCACAGTAGTGAGCCTTATGATGACTGCTTTTGTAATCCAAACTTCAACATCCTTGGGATTAATCTCATGGTCGAGACCCATATATGGACTCCAGTTAAACTGTATAGGAAAAATATATTATTAGATTAGTAAATTGGTAATATTAAAACTAAATTAATGAGATGATGAGTAGTTCAGTTGTAATACATCGTCTGGTCCAAGGTGATCCAGAAGATTTCGATAGACCGTTATAGCGTGTTTAGGGCATTTGTTGTTGTTCATCCCTCGAACGGACCACCTAAACCGAAAATAGTAAAAATAAATTATTTACAGTTATTTATAGTATAAAGTAAGTAAGAGGAAATAATAATATAAGCTTACTTTATCGCATAGGGGAATGTGAAGCCTTTCTCGTTGACGGGTGCTAGTGACAACATTCTCGACCAACCCCATGCTTGGAGCAATAAAGCGCAAGAATAAAACATACAAGTACCTTGATATGTGTTTTTCACAAAGAACTATATAGATGGGACAAAACGGTTGAACCCTAACTATATGTTCCAATTTTAGTTATGTCTCTTAACAAAGGTAAATACATAATATTTATATATTACCAATAGTTTTAAGAAATAAAAAGTTACCAAATAGTATCATATTATAATACCTAGTTTTAATTATTCTTTTATTCTCGGTCGAATCTTCAGTTAATATCATAAATGTATAATATTTTTTAAGGTACTTTAGATTAATACATTGGCCCCTTTCCGTTTCTTCAAACCAATCAACACCCAAAAGCTGCTCGCATATTGTATTGTCTTGGTTAACTCGACCATTAACAACCTTACCTTTTACAGGCATACCCAACAACATGTACATGTACTCTAGTGCGACGGTACATTCACCGGTAGGAAGATGAAATGTGCATGTCTTGAGTCTCCATCTTTCTACCAATGCGAGGATAAATTTGTAATCAACAAAGAAGGGGACTATGTTGAGTAGATTACCAAAAACAGCAACTCATAAATACTATTGTATCAACTCGTTGTGTGGGACATATTCATCATGTACACGGCAACTAAACTCTTTGGATCCTAAAAAAAAAAATTAAGGAAAAGTAAAATATATATAAGAATATTGTTTTACAAAATTATATTAAACTAACGATAAATATATATTATTGCAAAATAAGAACTTATAAACTTTGTAATGTTGTTGATGGTTCCTCTACGTGTATCACCCATGGTAAATAGAGCCACATTTTGGAAATTTTCAGTGTGTTTATTGCTGATAAATAGGAATACAGAAAGTGTTTTTGTTAATGATGAGAAAGGATTGAGTGAATGTGGTATTTATAGAGAGATAAGAGTTTCACATGTTAATGGTTTTGCATGCAACGCAACACACATGCGCCAATGTCTTGGGCGCATGCTCCACTTTTTGTTCATATGCGCCAATCAAGATAGCACATCCAGGGTCAGACAAGCAGTGTCAGCGTGGCATGCATGCATGATAGGGTGGACAGGGTGTCAACATGTCATGCATGCAATATGCAGGGGGAAACACTTTACGTGACATGCCATAGGTAACGACGCCTATGCATAAATTATAATGAATGTGTTAGACGTAGTGACGCAGGAGTACTTTGGCCCATTCAATTTTTTAGCTATTTAAGTGCATTGGTCTCCTTATCTGAACCAAGTTACACAGCTATCAAACCAAAATACACTACTATCAAGCCAAATTTTTCGCAGAATGGCTCCTGCACCACAATATATTATCAACGCCCACATTAATGGTGAGACATTTGATTGTGAAATATCTGGTTTTAATTTTCATAATACCGATATTACGCAATTTATAATAAATAAAAGATAAAATTTCTCGCATTTTAAAGAGAGAATATAGGCGAAGTTTTATTCTGGTCCAGTGTCACAAATTATTTACAAATGTCCAGTTATTTTTTACATCAATCAAGTCAAATTCTTTCAACTAAAGGTTCAAGATGGTGTTTACCGTGAATATTAGTAAACAACCTCTGGTCTCCAAAAATGATTTACTTTACAGGATCAACCAGTGAATCCTAGGACATGTGCTTTTGTTAAACTATATTTGAAAGTCTATTAACACTTCGACAATGCCCATGATTGAAAATGTTGTTTAAAGTTTAAAAGTAAATTGTATAATTTGTAAAGGAATTGCAATAAAGAACTTCAAAGTTAATTTCAACGAGAAAGTAATTGATAAACTATAAATAACTTCAATTGAAATGAAAATATGGTGATTCACACGTACATTCTCAACGAACTCTTTTCTCAACACACTTAGATACTTTGAGTAATTTATGAGTATTTGTAAAATGATTGAACGAAATCCTACATACTAAGACCCCTATTTATACTAAGTCGAAAATAACCGCTATCAACGGTGTCATACCCCAAAATTTGACCACTTAGATTTCCCATCGTTGGGCAAATCATCACCATAATATGGATGAACCATCATGCCTCATCAATCTCCCCAAAGATGGGTGAGCATTCACTACTATCAAACTTAGGGTTTCAAGCCCTCTTTGAGCCTTAGGCAAAAGATCAATCAAGGAATGACATGATCTTCAACTTGTCTAACCTCTCAAACATCCACAATGGATCAAGAGGACTCCCACTTCAAGGATTAAGCACAAGGCTGCTCCCTTCTAGGTGGATCAAGCCTCAAGATCATCAGTGTCACCAAATTAGGGTTTTGGTCGACCAGGGCCTCCATATGGGAATTTTCCTCTAGGCATGAGCCAATGCTTCAAAGCATAACCTATGATGCCCCAAGGGACATCATGAACCCAATCATCAAGTCAATTTTGCTTCAGGGGATGCATTCACTAAAAATCAGGAATTAGGGTTTCTTGACCTAATTCACCCCTAAGTTGACTTTTGGGACAAAACATGATCCAAGACCTCAAGAGATGGTTTGAGGGTCTCTAACATACTACATTGATCCATTTGCAATAATGGATTGATCCAAGAATCTTGATTCCCAAGTTTCAAGTTCATTTGAACCACAGTTAGGGTTTCGCGGGAAAAGTCAACTATAGCTTTGACTTTTGACCAAGACATGCTCCCAAACCTTGGGACATGATTCAATACACCCTATGACACCTATGGAACATGTCCATCAAGTTTGATTTAGGTCAAGGACTTGATTTCATAGAGGATCGCACAGTTTGGAATTCATCTGACAAAAAGTCAACTGTGCACAAAAGTCAACTTTGACTTTTTGAGATTTTTCACAATTATGGTTTTTTAACCCTAGAATGATGTTAATGTGTGATTTGAATCATCATTCATCAAGAAAAATCAAGAAAAGTGGGATAACTTGTAAAAGGGGTAACCATAAAAACTTAGAAATTTTTCTAAGTTATGGAATAAAGTGGCTAGGGTACCAACTTTGGAGGATCATAACTCCTAAGCCACAAAGCCATTTTTACCCATTCCAAGATGGATTTGTAGCCCTCATGGCCCTTTACAAAAGCTTCAACTACACCTCATTCCAATTCATCATGGATTTTGAGTTATGGAATGATCAAAATGGCTGAAAACATGAAATGCCACTTTTTCCAACACTTAGTGAAATTTTCACTAAGTCAGAATTTGCTTTCACTTTTTCCTAAATGTAGGGGGATTTTTCACTTGGATCCAAAAATTATCAAAACCAACTATGCTCAAACTGTTGTTGTATCATATGAGGGCTTTCCAAAATGACCAAGAACATCACCAAACTCAACTTGAGCCATGAGATATGACAATGGCAATATGCCTTGTTGAAAACTGTCAAAGCAAGGCAGATTTGTGCATTTTGCTCGATTTGCCCAAATTTTGCAAATGAAAAACAACTCTATCCACCTGAACACCTCAAGGGGGGGACCAAGGAGGAACCAACTCTGATCCCAAGCCTCCCAAGTCTTTGGAACCAAAAATAGCATGCCAATTGTGACATGGACTGAGCTATTTGCAACTGAATTCAGTCAAGACTTATCCAAGACCAAGGGGACCAGTAGCCTGTGCCCTAACCTCTAGTCAATGGCTAGAGGAGACTTGGATTCTCATTGCTTAACATTGGCCAAACCTCTGTTGCAGTTGCCATTCACTATTCCTTGCAAAACAAACTTGCTCTACTATAAATAGAGCTCATTTGTGATCAGTTTGAGTACACCAAAGCCATCAAATAGATGCTTTCCTCAAAATCTCCTTCTTCACTCCAATTTTGCCTTCTAAGGCAAGTCACTATCGGGTTTTGAGTTTGAGAGAAATTCCAATCAAATCAATCACACACACACACCTCATAAACATCACATAGAAGTGATCCAAACACTCACATAACATCTGGAACACCAAAATCATAAAATCACCAGCCAATTGCTCAAGTTCTTGCAAGATTTGCAGTTGGGGTACCATCTCAAGTTCCAGATCATTTAAATCCACTCCAAGCATCCAGACACACTCCATGGCACCTAGGGAAGCTATCCACATCATTGGAACCTAGCTGTAACACCTCTAACGCAAAACATGATCACCAGCTGCAAGAGGTAAGCATGAGCTCTTCTAACTCTATGATCCATGCATTTTTTGCTGCACAATAATTTGGCCATATGTTCATAATCATACATGGAGTGTTTTCCCTCAATCAATTGTATTGTTTGAATCGTGTGTGGAATTTCTGAACCTTCATGCAAATTTTAGGGTTCTTGAGGTTTCTCTTTGATTTCTTATTCCATGCTTAAAATAAATGAAATTAAAGACCATAGACATGATCGTGAGGTTGAAACGAGTAGATTGATATGTAGATTGTATGATATAATCAAGTATTCAGTGAGATTGGATAGAAAACGCAAATCTGCAGAAACAGAGGGTGGCGCGTGTTCTTGCCATGTTCTTGGCGCCCTTTTTCAAAAATTTGAATATTTGAATTTTGTGATTTTATTTAATTGATTCAAAAATTAATTTCTCTCTGAGTTTTAATTATTTTGAGTTGATTCTTTTTTTAATAATTCACAAAAATGTTAAAATATTTGATTTTGCCAAAAAATCCCAAAAATATTATTTATTTCATATAATTGATATTTTTGCAAAGAATTAATATTTTAATTGTTTTTGACATTTAAAATATTTTTTCCTTCTCGATTTTGCAAATTTTAATGATTTCTAATCATTTTGTAGGTCAAAACTTGATTTTTGAAAAATTAATCCAAGATCACAATTTGTTTTCCACATGTTAAACAATTTTGATAATTTAAATGAATTTGTTTATTCAATTAAAATACATTTTGAAAACAAATTAGGGTTTTTGATTAATTCAACCCTCATCAAACTTTTTCAAACCATTTTGGGCCTCTAATAGAGTGTAAGACCCAATCCCTTTTTGACAAACCTTTTTGGGCCTCAGTCATTGTATAAGACCCACTGAGTTTTCAAAAACCTCGGTACAATCACCGTTTTCAAACAAACAAATTGGGCCTCTAATAGAGTGTAATACCCAATCCTCTGTAAATACAAAATATTTTTGCGCCTCAGACATTGTATAAGTCCCTCTGTGTTAAAAGAAAATCTCGGCGCGATCGCCAGTTCAAAAGTCAAAACCCTGGGCCTCTCCTTGAGCTGTAAGCCCCACCACTTGTATAAAAATAAATCTTTGGGCCTCTTAAGAGAGTGTAAGACCCATTCCTTTGTACAGAAAACTTTTTGGGCCTCAGTCACTTGTATAAGACCCTGTACAAATTCAAAATAACGGTGCAATCATCGTTAAAACCTTGGGCCTCTCCTTGAACTGTAAGCCCCAACAATCTTTTCAAAGCACTTTCTCCTTTGATTTTGAATATAATATTGTTATCAAAGCTTTCTTTGTTGAACAAACTAACCAAACAGCATGGAAGCTCTACAATCAAGTAAGTGTTTACCCGCTTTCTTTATCCGCTTTCATATGTATAACTGTATTGTGGGGCTGCTCACTATAAGTCCTTTTTCACAAACTTTTATATACCTGTCAAATATCCATTGTGCAATACTAGTATAGTTATTTAGAGTTATCCCAGGCAACTACGTCTAGCACTAGGTAAAGCCCCGTTGATTGCTCTTAAATACAGTCAAAACTAGATCCCCGTAGGATTACCAGACACAGTCTTCCCTCCTCTTGGGGTTAAACAATATGGAGATGTGAAAGGCAGATTCTTTTTTAACCCTTTCTCAGACTGTCACCCTTAGAAGTTGTCAAAGAGACTCTACTCCCCAGAGATGATCTTTTCTCCGTGAATGGCATCTCTTGAGTTTCTTCCAAATTCTCGGACTTTCCTGGCTTGATCTATTCTCAGTGAATAACATGTCTTGAACTTCTCGGGGTTTGGGGACCCGCAGGCTTCTTAAAAGCACCCTTAGAAATTGTCAAATGAGCTCTAACTCCCCAGAGATGATCTTTTCTCCGTGAATGGCATCTCTTGAGCTTCTTCCAAATTCTCGGACTTTCCTGGCTTGATCTATTCTCAGTGAATAGCATGTCTTGAACTTTTCGGGATTTGTGGACCCACAGGCTTCCTAAAAGCATCCCCGCCTCCTCTTGGGCGTCGTACAAGGACCCTTCGGCTTCTTAAAAGCTCTCATGACTTCTCTTGGGCATAGTACAAGGACCTAGAGACCTCTACAGGTATAGGAACAGAACCTAGTCATCGATTTGCTAGAGCTGTCTTTCTGAGTCAAGTGTCAGACCAGTTAATGGGTTGACCTTCATCCCTTAACAAACCAGCTTTCTCTTGGGCATTATACAAAGATCATTCACTTATCCAAGAATCGATTTCTCAAAACACCCGTAGACTTGGACTGCCTCAATACCCCTTTGGATTTCCCATTTCCTTAAAGAACAGGAAATAACCCCAATCCTCTGATCAATCCCAAGGTACAACATTACCCATATAAGGACTGATTTTCTCTTTATCCGACATACTGGACCTATCGCATACTGAAACAGTTACATTAGCCTCCTCTTAGGCTTTGTATAATGATCCTTCCTCAGAGAAGTTACCCTCCTCTTGGGCTTTGTACAAATGATTCTCCCCTGCGGAGCTAACCTTTTCAGACTCTCTTGTTGAGTATAAAAGACTCTCTTGTTGAGTCAAACCCTTTTAGCCTCTATCTCGGGCTTCGTACGAGATACCAAAAAGCACTCTCTTGTTGAGTGTAAAAGACTTTCTTGTTGAGTCAAACCTTTTTAACCTCTATCTCGGGCTTCGTATGAGATACAAAAACACTATCTTGTTGAGTATAAAAGACTCTCTTGTTGAGTCAAACCCTTTTAGCCTCCATCTCAGGCTTCGTACGAGATAGAAAATCACTCTCTTGTTGAGTATAAAAGACGCTCTTGTTGAGTCAAACACTTTAGCCTCTATCTCGGGATTCATACGAAATACAAAAACACTCTCTTGTTGAGTATAAAAGACTCTCTTGTTGAGTCAACTCCTTTAGCCTCTCTCTCGGGCTTCATACGATACATATAACAGACTCTCTTGTTGAGTCAATCCCTTTTAGCCTCTATCTCGGGCTTTGTACGAGACACATAAAAGCACCCTCTTGTTGGGTCAATAGTCTCCTCTTAGGCTTTGTATAAAGAAAACCCCGGTTGAGTCAATCAACCGTTTAGAATCAAAGTTGTGCCTTGTCCATAGCATATAAACACCAAATACTCCCCTTTAGAGATGACAAATTCTCTCTAAAAGTCAAATAGACCCTTCAGCTTCACATCTTGGGCTTTGAACAAGGTACAAACCACCTTTAGCTTCACGTCTTGGGCTTTGAACAAGACACCAAAACAACTTTTCCTCCCATAGAATAGGAGGAACTACGATCGCTCTGATTTCCCTGCTTTGTCAAACGGGAATACGTAGGAATAAGATTGAAAAATATTAGCGAGCACACTAATAAAAAAACCCAAAATCCCATACCTCCATCAATCAATCGAAAAGCACCAGTCCTAACACCCTACCGATAGTCTAGACCCCGTGTTCTCAACAACATAACCTATGAGAGACCCACAATCTTTGTAGCATCTGTAAACCAACAGTTATCTGTTTAAACTCAGTTTGCAAGCAGGGTTAATTGGAGACATCTATTTCCCTTCCTTCATCAACTTCAATAGGATAAAAAATGAATTGAGCTGTAGTACTCAAAAGCGATAGTGCTTCGCAACCACACATAAAACTCGCGCTACAAACGGTCTTTTCTCTAGAAAATGACACATTTCTCTTGCATGTCTTCAATTCGCCACAGTTTTACACGCGTCACCTTTGAGAAACGAATAAGGACAAAAGACAGTTATCATCCTTATTCAAAATTCAAAACCTTCGTCGAATGTGACCTCAGTATTGCTTCTGTCTAAAATTGCAGTCTAACCTCAGAAATATTTCTAAGTCTTAACCCAACATATTCCCCTTAAAAGGATCTCTTCGACTAAGATCTTCAATAATACTCCTGTTGAATCCAAAACATCTTCTTAAAAATATTTCTTTTGCTTATCATACATAATAAACCCTTTGATCCAAAACACTATCCAAACAAACCAACAATTGGAAGCGTAAATGACACGCATTGTTGATTTCTTTAGTGTTACACAATCCCCTCGTCAACCTCAAAGGGAATGGATGATAGAAAATCAAGGGGTAGCCTTGGAAGAAGACCCCACCATTAACCAAATCCAATGAAATGTACCCCACCATTAGGTTTGAACCACAAGTTCCAAGGGAAAGGGAACCAATGGTAGTGATGGTGAATAGGAACCAAAATGTTGACGAAGTCATAAATCAGATTCCACGTGTTGATATGGCAGTGGACAATAACTTAGCATCCATGGTCGAAAGAATTATGGCGCAAAGTGGGGTAAATGTTGGCCTTCATAGGCCAAATTACACATCGTCATTGTCTGAGTACATCCTGCAATCAGAATTACCCCTAGATGCAAAGTCCCCAAGTTTACTAAATTTTTTGGGGACACTAGTGAGTCCACTGTCAAACACGTGGCCAAATACCTAATCGAGGCAGGGGAAATTGCAAATAACAAGAACCTAAGAATAAAATACTTCCCAAGTTCCCTTACGAAGAACGCCTTTACATGGTTCACCACATTACAAGCGAATTCAATTCATAATTGGACTCGACTGGAAAGATTGTTCCATGAGCAGTTCTACATGGGACAGTCGAAGATCAGTTGAAGGAATTGGCCAGCATTAAACAAAAATTCACTGATCCAATAGATGATTACTTGAATAGATTTTGTTTGCTTAAGGCCATATGTTTTACACAAGTGCCTGAGCATGAGTTGGTCGAAATGGGCGCTGGTGGGCTTGACTATTCCATTAGAAAGAAACTGGATACCCAATATCTAAGGGACACGGCCCAGTTGGCTAATAGAGTTTGACAGGTAGAACACCTGAAGACTGAAAAAGCTAAGGAAAATAAAAATACCATGAGGGAAAGGGTAGCCTACGTGGAATTTGATGAAGATGATCAAGAGACGTATGGTGATCCTTTAAATTTCGATGAAGCAAATTTGACCTTGCTGAACTAAAGCAAGGACCACCTTATTCTTTTAAAGTCCTAACTCCTTCAAATGGGAAAATTCCAGTCGAACTAGAAATGAGTGACATGCTCCATAAGAAAACTTACACCTTCGACGTCACCAAGTGCGATGAGATTTTTGATTTATTAGTTAAAGATGGCCAGATGATAGTGCCTCCTGGCGCTAAAACACCTCCTTTAGAACAAAGGAAAAGAGGGGTTTCTGTAAATATCATAATTTTTTGGGCCATAAAACTTCGCAATGTTTTCTTTTCAAGGATCTTGTTCAGAATGTTATCAAAGAAGGAAGACTCAAATTCAGAGACAAGTCGAAGTCTCAAATGAGGATTAACTCAGATCCTCTCCAGGTGGCAGATGCACACTATTCTGAGCCATCTATGATCAATATGGTGGAAGTATCTAAGGACTACGCCAAGAAAGTTGTGATGGTCAAAGCTATTGAAGACTTCGCTCAAGGAGTCACTGAGGACTTCGACAAGGAAACTATTGAGGGTTTCACTCAAAGAGTCACTGAAGGCTTCAACAAGGGAATCACTGAGGATTCCAGTCAAATGATCACAACAAATGAAACTACTGAGGGTTTCATACAGATTAACAACATAACTGAGGCCACTGAGGGCCTTAGAGTCAAGTTACAGGATTTGAACATCACTGAGGGTGCCAGCTTAGGGGTTAAAATGGTTGAAGTAACCCAGGAGACTGCAATGGAGGTTGATGAACAAAGCCTCAAGCAAGAGGAGTATGTCAAAGTGACCTATCCCAAGCAAGACGAAAGCTTTATCGAATTCCTTCACTGGTGCCAGAGGAAGAAATCTGAGGTGATGTTGTGCCCAAGGTGCAGCTTAGTCTTCGATAGAAAGGCAGTAGAAAATATTGAGGGGGTTCGACTAGCCAAAACAAGAAGAACTGGAGAGACACTCATAACGGTTTTGCCTTTGACAAGAGGGGAGTACCCAGGAAGCAAGAGCAAGGAAGACAAGGACTTCATGGCAACAAACCAGCTAGATTCAAGCCTACTGCTGATGCCCCTAGGGGTAAGTGGGTGAAGCCTGTCGAAAGAAGGGAGCAAGGCCAAAAGAAGTGGTAAAACTTTGAAGTAGAGAGAGGTTCCTCGCTGGCATACCGTAAGGAATTCCAAGTCTCAAAGCAGTTAACATATCTCTTTGAAAACTACAAAGGAAATAATCTTATGTCGAGGTCTCAATGGAGGAGACATCAAAGAAGGAGAAAGGTTGAGAGAGAGGCTAGAGAAAAGGCAAAGGCTGAATCGAGTAGTAATGTACCTCTCAAGCAGGACAGAAACAAAGAGAAGAAGCCTATCGAAAGGAAACTATTTGCTTCTCAAAAGAAGGATATGGGAGAGAAGTCTGACTAGGCAGTAGAATAAGTTATGCTGACAGATGATTTTGACACAGTTTCAGAGCCTTCATTGGATATCACTTGCAATGTGGTGTCTGTATTGCCTAGGGAATACGACCAAGTTATGGAGATAGAGGAACCTGAGGATGCAACAGAGTTGGAAATGGTCAGGCATAGGCCAGTTTGCTATTACATACTGAATAATGGATGTGTGGAAGAACAAAACGCCTTTTTTTGAAAGGTTATATGAAGCGATGAAGAACCACTTGAAGCTTCTGTTTATTAGGGGTAAAATAGAAAACATTAGAGTGAATAAAATCTTAGTGGATGATGGAGCGGCAATGAACTTGATGCCGCATTACATGTTGAAAAGAATAGGAAAAGAAGATACTGACACTAAACCCCATAACATGTTTCTATCGAACTATGAGGGAAAGGTTGGTACTACAATGGGGGTAATCCAGGTGGACCTCACAGTTGGCACCATTACAAGGCCAACTATGTTTATGGTCATAGCGTTGAAAGCCAACTACAATCTACTTTTGGGTCAGGAATGGATCCATGGTATTGGTGCAATCCCTTATTCACTAAATAAACGCATTTCAATCTAGCGAAACAATGAAATAGTGGAGAATATAGAAGCAGACCAAAGATATTACATGCCTGAAGTCAACCAGATGGATAGAAGACACTTCGACAAGAACCTGGCCCATATTGCCCCTTGCAATCTTGCAGGGTTCGACTTTACGCCTGCTGACAACGTGTTCTGTTCCCTTTACCTGTACCAAACCCATGGCTTCCAATGGGATAGGGATGTAGTAGGTGAGGAAGATTTGGGATTTGGAACAAAAGGAATCCAACCAACTAGTTAGGGAAGTGAATTTGGTGACGATGTCTGAGTCAAAGACATTGGAGAGGATTTTGGCTTACATAGCCGAAAACAAATTAAAAGCGGCCCTAGAGGCTGAAGTTAAGTACATGGATGTCGAAGGAAAAAATAAAGAAGAACACTTGGAAGGTCCTGGTAAGGACTTCGATCCAGAACCACCTGATAATGATCAATATGAAGTGTAAGGCCAGAGGCTCGAAGCCATCTATGGTGACGAACCTTAGGGTTTCGAAAAGGATCCGCTGGAAAACAACATAAAGATGCTAGCGCAATATCTTTTAGTAGATATCGACTTGGGAGAGGTGGAAATAAAAAGGCCAATGTACATCAGCGCTAACATTAGCCTACAACTTAGGGTTGAAGTAATCCAACTATTGAAGGATTTCAAGGACTGCTTCGCTTGGGATTACGACGAAATACCTGGTTTAAGGAGAGATCTGGTCGAACTAAAGTTGCCCATAAAGCCTAGGAAGAAGTCAATCAAGCAGACCCCAAGGCGTTTTGCACCTGAAGTTCTTTCGAAGATCAAGGAATAGGTCGAAAAGCTTCTCAAATGCAAATTCATCCGTACGACCAGGTATGTCGAATGGATTGCTAACATTGCACCAGTCATTAAGAAAAATGGCACTTTGAGGGTTTATATTGACTTCAGAGATTTGAACGCTGTTGTTGCACCCCAAAATTTGCCCTCCCGTTCTTAACCTTTTTGTCTTATGCTTCATTTCAATCTGCATCTTCATTTTTGCATTTTTGCATGGTTTTCTAAGACATGGGATCAAGGCGCATTTCTCGCAGTTCAGGGTTTTCTTTAGTTTAGGGGTTGTTCTGGCAGTATTCACAGCTAAACAGATAGCAGTCAAAGTTTTTGAGCATTTATTTGGCTTGACAGATGGTTTGAACAGTTCATAGTCAATAGTAGTGAGCATCAGAGGTTCTGACATTTATTTTGCCCAGTGATTTAGTACCGGATCGCACTCTTTCAACAAGTTATTTTGAGTGCAAAGGGAAATTCATAGCTTATTTCAGACATAACTCAGGTGCAATATCAAATGACAAGTTTCAGAGGCAAAACTATGCTCAGAACAAGTGGCAACGGTCAATTCTCCAAGTTTCCCTCCAAAAGGCGCCAAAATTCAAATTTTGGGTGTGTTAATCGATTAACCATTTTTGCCTTGCAAATGGTTAATCGATTAACCAAGGGAAATTTTGCCTAGAAACTTCAATTTTCAGCACTGCAGCATTTAAAACCAATTTCAATCACCTGATTTCACATGTGCATCAGTGGGAAGGATCTATAATTGGGTCAAAATTTGATTTATTTTCACAAATTAATTTCACTTCCCTCCAAAAATTTAAATATCCCATTCCTAATTCCAATCCTAATTTCCATTCCTCTTACTAACCCACACTCCAAACCACATTTTGATTCCTAACCTAGGAATTATTCAAACAAGTTTCCTCCAAACCTCACACACCTACCCTTATTTTTCTGAATTTTCTGCACATCTCATTCTCATTCTCTCTCAATTTTTCACTCTCCATTTTCATCTTCAACCTTCACCCAAAGCTCTTCCATTAGAATTCTCAAATTCTCCATTGGGATTTGTTAATTCTAGAGATAAACCTTCATCATTTCCTCTCATCAACACAAATTCTACAGTAGGAAGTGATTTGGATCTAGATTCAAGGTTTAGAAGCACTTTCTTGAAGAAACTTTGAAGCAAGTTCATCACATTGCATTGTTCTTGAAGTTTCTTGCTAGGATATCATTGGATCTTGGATTTTCCTTGTTTGACCTGTCCAATTTTGTTTGCAACACTCACAAAAGCAACTCTCCGCTTTGTAGGTTGGTAAATATCATATCCAAACTAATTCTAGCTTATTTACAACTTTTGCAATCTAGATCTATTAATTTTTTATGTGAATTGGTTCATTAATTGATTTGATTGTTGATCTTATTGTTTGATTGATTCAATTGATGCTTGATTGTGGTTATTTGATGTAATTTTCGTGATCAATTGCATGATTTATCATGTGGAGATTAAGTGATTAAGTTGTTGAAAAGGGCTTTTATGTTGAATTTTATGTTGCTGTTTTTACAGTGTTAACAGATTAACCAGTTACAGTGCAAAACTGGTTAATCGATTAACCAGTGTATTTTTCACGTTTTTGGTTTTTCTAAAGGGGTTAATCGATTAACCATTTTTGCACTGTAAATGGTTAATCGATTAACACTGATGCAGAGTGTGATTTTTGTGCATTTTCAAGTGTGTTTCGATTCTTTTCCACTTTTAATCTTCATAGATTGATATGTTGCATATTTGTGGATTGTTCTTGAGCTGTTTCACCTCACACGACAATATGAATGTAATTCTTTGACACGCGACATTTGGTTTACGTAATGCATGTCCCTGATTCTTTTGTGTGCATTCGTGGTGTTGTTCACGTTGCATAATCAATTGTACAACAGTGACTGCTTGTTCTTGATGTTTATCCTGCAGGATATATGATTCATGTTCATGTTTGCTCTTGATTCTTTGAATGCATGTTTGTTTCAAGCGACTAATTGTTGATTTGATGATTGTCCATGATGCTTTTGGTGAATGCTTAAGTATGCAACGTCATTGGAATTTGTTCATGCCTAGTTGCTTGTGCTTAATTGTATGTACATCCTTAGCCATTGCTCTACTTGATGTTCGTTCATGTTTACAATTCGTGTGCATTTGTTTGAATACAAAAGCATGTTCTTGTTTATTGCTTGCGATGCATGATTATACTTAATTGTTGGACATGTTTATTATGGATTGATTGATCTTTGATGCATGATCAATTTGATGATGTGTTGTTACATGAACATCCATGCTTGATGCTTATTCATGAGCATTTGTTTGAATACATACATGCTTCCTGTGCATTTACACCTGCCATGTCCTGAGTTATACATGCTGTTGAATGTGTACATTCAGTCCTGCTGCATTTCACATCTGTTTTGTGCCAAGAACATGAGCTGTTAAATGATATCTTGCTTGTGTGCTAGAATTTGCTGCTGTTATGAACTGGAGCGCTATTGTAGCTGCTATTTTTGGTTTATTTTCTTGGTTTTGGTTTGCTTTTTCATGTTCCCTTAGGATTCCCTAGTCCAACTTAATTTTTGATTAAGTTTGGAGTAGGATAGACATTAGGAGCTAATCCATGCATGATAACATTAGGTTAGACCCTTTTCAACCTCAATCGTAGGTTCATCTTTTACATGCTAAGATTAGGATAGAAATTCCTCTCGCATCCCAACCTTAGGGCCATTTTGCATGAAAACATGTAGGACCGAGTTCCCCCTTAGACTTTCCGTGCCTCTTCTTGCTCTTCTCAAAACAAAAATCAAAGCACTTAATAAATACGACGAGTATTGTGTGCCACGAGCCTTAAGTATACGTGAAATGATGAGTGGGGAGTCTCTCCTTGCTTTATCTAGAGTGTTTAGCATACGTCCCGTTTGGGGGCGATCTTGCGACGCATTTACTCCTATGTCATAGACTTTAGTGTAATGCGAATCTCAAACTAATTCAATTCAATTTTGTCTAAAACTCACAAACCAATCACAAACCTTTTTATCCTTCGGGATCGTTTTTCAAATCATTTTCAAAAAGAGTATGTTATTTCCGTTCTACCACAAACAGGCATCGACCCTAACTGCTGGAACGCGAATTTAACGTCGCTCATAAAAAACACTTATCGACTCATAAGTCCAACTACGACTGCTCTGACTTACTCATTCTTTTCCGATTGAGGATACGTAGGCACAAGACGGTGAAGTCTTGGCGAGCAACCTTCCCCCATCCCCCCGTAGTCTTCCGAACTACATTGACTCTGACATTCCCATTGCACGAGGGAATATGTAGGCCTAGGACGGTGAAGTCCTATCGAGTCTCCTTTTTGTTTTTCCCTTTCCATTTCCGTATAGTAGTAGAGCTTTAGACAACAAGTGTGAATCCCGTTGAGTACAACAGACGCGAGGGGGTGCTAATACCTTCCTCTTGCGTAATCGACTCCTGAACCCAAGACTTGGTTGTGATGACCAAGTCTTCTCCCTTTTGCGGTTTCTTCGATCGTTTCCTTTCCCTCGTCGGGATAAATAACGTTCGGCGGCGACTCTATTTTTTCCTCCGGTTGTTTTTCGCAGTTGTGATAGCTGCAACCCTAAAAGATGAGTATCCAATGCCTTTAGCGGAGATGTTAGTCGATTCTGCTGTAGGACATGAGTATCTTAGTATTCTCGACGGGTATTCTGGATATAACCAGATCTTCATTGCTAAAGAAGATGTCCAAAAACGGCATTTCGATGTCCCGGAGCCTTAGGCACCTACGAATGGGTGGTGATGCCTTTTGGCCTAAAAAATGCTAGGGAAACTTATCAAAGAGCAATGAACTATATATTTCGCGACTTTATTGAAACTTTCATGCAAATTTATATTGATGACATTGCGGTTAAGTCTATTTTAGGGAAAAGTCATATAGACCATCTTCGACAATCATTCGAAAGAATGAGGAAACATGGTCTAAAGATGAATCCTCTTAAGTGTGCTTTTTGTGTCCAGGATAGGGATTTTCTAGGCTTTATGGTCCACAAGAAAGGAATTGAAATCAACCAAAACAAGACCAAGGCCATCATGGAGGCGAAAACGCCATTAACGAAGAAGGAACTGCAGTCGCTGCTAGGAAATATTAACTTCCTAAAGAGGTTAATATCAAACTTAAGTGGAAAGACTCAAGCCTTCTCACCTTTACTTTGACACAAGAAGGAAGGTTTTGAATAGGGGCAAGCGCAACAAGTGGCTTTCGACAAGATTAAAGACTTCCTTGTCAATCCTCCAATTCTGGCACCTCCTTGTAGGAATAGAAGTATGAGATTGTATATATCTGCATCTGATATGAATTTATGGAGCATGTTGGCTCAAGAGGATGAAAATGGCATCGAAAGAGCCATTTACTACCTTAGTAGAGTCTTAAATGATGCAGAAACTAGATATAGTATAGTCGAAAAGTTAAGTCTATGTCGATATTTCTCATGTACAAAGTTGAAGCATTATATAAAGTCGGTTGATGTTTATGTTTCGTCTCACTTCGACATCATTAAACATATGTTATCTAAACCAATTTTACATAGTCGAATTGGTAAATGGGCACTGGCCTTAACTGATTATTCTTTAAGTTACATGCCTTTAAAGGGTGTTAAGGGACAAATGGTAGCATACTTTATAGTCGACCACTCTATAGTCGAAAACTCCCTAAACTATCTGGAACTTGAACCTTATAAGTTATACTTTGATGGTTCTAATCATAAAGATGGAACGGGTGTGGGAGTACTGATTATTTCTACTAACAAAATTCCAACAAAATTCAAGTACTAGGTCGAAGGCCTTTGTTCAAACAACGAGGCTGAATATGAGGCTTTGGTAGTCGGACTTGAGATCATGTTGGAATTGGGGGTAACTCGAGTCGAAATAATGGGTGACTCAGAATTGGTTATAAAATAAATCACAAAGGATGTTAAAGAAAATCTTATAATGTACTTTGTAATAGCCAATAGATTGTTACAAAGGTTCGAAATGGTAAGTATTCAACACCTACCTCGACTTGAGAACCAAGAGGCCAATGACTTGGCCCAGATTGCTTCTGAGTATAAAATTTCAAAAGAAAAATTGCAAGATGCAATCAAAGTCAGAAGAAGAGTTGCGTCAACCAAATTATCCCCAACAGATTTAGAAACGATAAAGCTAGGTTATGTTGACGAAGAGAATTTTGATATACTAGCCATAGATAGTTTGACATACGAAGATTGAAGAAAACCAATAGTAGAATACTTAGAAAACCCAACAACATCTGTTGAACGAAAAGTCAGGTATCGTGCTTTAAGTTATATTCTTATGGGGAAAGAATTATTTAAAAAGATGCCTGAAGGAGTCTTACTCAAATGCCTTAGTGAGTCTGACGCATACTTAGCTCTCTCTAGTGTCCATAGTGGGGCATGTGGGGCACATCAGGTGGGCATAAAATGAAATGATTGTTGTTTCAACAAGGGATGTATTGGCCTACCATGCTTAAGGATTGTGTCGAGTTTGCCAAAGGATGCCAAGAATGTCTAGTACATACAGTTACTCAACATGTTCCTGCAGGAGAATTGCATTCCATAGTGAAGCCTTGGCCCTTCAAATTGTGGGCTTTGGATATAGTTGGAGAAATTCGACCAGCATCATCCAAAAGTAAAAAATACATTCTAGCGGGGATAAATTATTTCACTAAGTGGATTGAGGCTATACCGTTGGTGAATGTTAACCAGGAGGTAGTGATCGAATTTATCCAAAGGCATATCATTTATAGGTTTGGAATCCCATAAACCATTAGGACTGATTAAGGATTAGTTTTCACTGGTCGAAAAGTTCAGGAGTTTGCTAAAGAAACGGGGTTCAAGCTATTGACATCTACACTTTATTATGCTCAAGCAAATGGTCAAGTCGAAGCCGCAAATGGTCAAGCAAATAAAGATTAAATGCCTTAGAATTATTAAAGAGGCAGAAAAAAAAAAGAGTAGAGAAATCATACAATAAAAAGGTTAAGGTTAAATTATTTTCGACTAGAGACCTAGTTTGGAAAGTAATTCTACCAATGGATCGAAAAGATAGAGCATTGGGTAAATGATCCCCTAACTAGGAAGGCTCTTTTCAAGTTATCCAAGTTTTTTCTAACAGTGCATATGAAATCGAAGAATTAGCCGAGGATCGAAAAGTCTCGAGAGTGAATGGGAAATATTTGAAAAAATATAAGCCTGCATTTTCAAGAAATAAAAATAACAAAAGAGTAATTCATACACAACAATCGAAGCCACAATGGTAAATCGAAATGCATAAGTTTCCAAAATTGCCCAGTCAATACATAAATGCCACGAAGGGCATAAAGTCATTACATCAAAGAGCCAAAATCTTCAGAGAGAAAAAATTCAACAATTACAACCAAGTTAAAAGGTAAGGGAAGCCTTCATCTTCTGGTACTTCGACTTCTGAAGTCTCAAGCGCCATTCATAAACAGATTTGTTGGAAGTGAGGCCATCAATTTCCTTTTCCAGCTTCTGAGCCCTTTCGACATGATGCATGCCAACTTGGATTTCCATGGCCAGTTCGTCTTGATCAAGCTTTTGGAGTTCATCTTTGCGCTACTGGGCCTTGGTAATCTTGGCTTGCAATTCCTTTATATGTTGTTCCCAAGCTTCGATGTTCTTGTCACAGGCTTTGAACTCCTTCTTGTTTTGTTCAGAGCCCTTCTCCATTTCTGCAACTCTTGCAGTAGATTTAGTGGTTGCGTCTCATTTAGCTGCTTGGGTCTCTGATTTTTTTTATTTTGTTCGAAGTTTCCCTTATACGATTAAGGTACATAACAACTTGATCAACCAGTAACCCCAAATCTATGATAACGTCCGCGACTTTAGGAGAAATGGTCAAGACATCAAATTGTTTCAGGAGATCTTTGATCCCAAAGCAGGCAGAAGTGTCAGTCTCCAAGAGTTGGAACAGATCAATGTTGAAGGCTTTTTCTTTGATTTTGAGAAGCAAGTCGTCACCAGGTTTGCCTGTAGATTGGCCACCTGACACAATTGAAGTGCTAGGGCTCTTCTCAGTAGAACTACCCCTTGCACTAATCATGGCCTTCAGATATTTCACTGGTTTACTTTGCTTCAGCGTTTCTAGCTCTTCTGGGGAGAGGGAAGCAGTAGTGTCGGTCGAAGGTGCTGAGGTCTCTTTGGCAGCATCTGGACTTGGGTTATCTTTGGGCTTGTCATTTGGTTGGTCATTGTCGTCTTCATTATCATTATCATTTTCTTGTTCTTCATCTTCATCCTCAGGTGGTTCCATGTGGAAGTCAATCATAAATCGATCCACTTCCTCTTCGTCATTTAGGCCACCAACGCCTTGTTTTGCAATAGTTGGAGAGCCATCCTAGGATATGTCTTCGACAATTCCTTCAGCATTTGGCATCTCCGTATCACCTTCCACGTCAACGAAGGCATCATTCTCTTGTGGGTACTTTTAATGTTCAGAATCACTTGTTTGAGAGTGTTCGTTGGTGACCTTTGATGGCGAGTCCTTTTGCTGTTCTTCAGCGGGTTTACTTACCTCATCCATAGACTCCTTGTTGGAGTCTTTGGGAGATGTTGTATGATAAGAGGGAGTGTTTGTGGGGTGATAGGAAGGATCACAACTGCTTACAGGGATAACTTGTTCGATGGTTGGTTGCTCCGTGCCATCTGCGACACCCTAAAAAATCAAATATGGGTGAGTCGAAAGTAAATAAAAAGCAATTAGCAACTCAAGAGATTAAGGTTTTTACTTTAGGACCTTCAGCCCCAGGGCCAGAATTGTCGCTTTCGACCCAGTGAGGAGTCGTCTTAGCAGTCTGACCCTTAATAGTTGGATCAGGGTCAGCTTCTAGTACTCTGGGAGTAAAAGGCTTTTTCTCTTGAGTCTTGACAGCTTTGGGTTTTGGTTGAGAGCTAGCATCAGAAACCTTTGCCTGATTCTTTTTCTTCTTGGGTTTTTTTGAGGCGTTCGGGGATAGGTCATCATCATCTGATTCGATCACTTGGACTTTAGGTTCTTTTTGCTTTCTTTTCTTGGGTGCTGGTGGTGGTTTTTGACTAGCCTAAAAGGAAAGATACCTCAAATATTAAAATATGAGGAAAATATATAAAGAAGAATAGTAATAATAAACAAAGTATACCTTTGCTATTATTTTAGTGGGTTTTTCTTTGTCCTTCTCTTCGACGACATCCTTGTCTATGGTAGCATCCTTCTTGGCAGGAATCCTTATAGCTGAAAGAAAATCAATACAATTATCACAAGTAAAATAGAAATAAGGAATTGATGAAAGAGGTGAGTCGAAAATCTCTTATTCCGCAGCTTCGTATATTGGAGACTCTACACGAACGTGTTTTATGCCAATATGAAGGTGCCCTTTAAAACTGTCTAGAGTATGCTTAGTCGGAACCACTCGCTTGGCACGTTTTTGAGATTCTTGTCGAAGGATATTTACAAAATCCCCACAGACGAACCAGTCTGGGAATGGAGGACTAATAGCCACACCAAATTTAGCACTTGGTAGTCGAGGAAATTTTTGGGGATACATGTTAAAAGCTAGTTTGTATCGTTGTTCAGGTTTAACGAATGAAGGTAGTTTTAAATCCACCCATTTCTTTGTGAATTTCTATTTTAAGGTAACTGCTGTTTCACGAATGGTTCGACTAAGATCATCAGGTCTATAGGTGTCATATCCTAATTTTTTACCCCTAAGGTTCCACCTCATTTTCATCATTGGCATAACATTCATCATTACATATATACATGTCTTTATGCATCACTAACCCATCACAAGTACAAGAGGTGTGTGCTTACTTGCTTCACAGGTTAGATGATCCCCCTAGGGCTCAAGCAGATGAAATATCAAAGGATGTGCATCATATTCAACATCTCAAGTCCTTTATTCATCCATGAAGATAAATAGTTTTCATCCATCAATAATCAAGTGCAAAATTGCATCATGACAAGCTCATCAAGCCTCAAGACCTTCAGTACACCCTAATTAGGGTTTTGACCTGATTCAATCCCTGGTTTGACTTTTGAAGCAAGGCATGATCCCAACACCTTAAAATATGTTTTAAGGACCTCAAATTCCTCATATTGGTCCATTCATATGATTGGATTAATCCAAAGAACATGATTCATAAGCAATGCAAGAAGTTAAAATCATTTGGTCCATAAACTAGGGTTTCTAAGGAAAAGTCAAATGTACCTTTGACTTTTAACCAAGACATGATCTCAAATCTTGGGACATGACTCAAGACTCTCAAAAACACCTTTGGAGTCTATCCATGATGTTTGAATAAGCCCAAGGGTTTGATTTCATAAAGGGTGACAAAGTTCAAATTTCATCTGGTACAAAAGTCAACTATGGTCAAAACCAAGTTTGACGTTTGGAGTTTTTTTGGTCAAACATGGTCTCTTCAAGTTAAGAACAATGTTAATATGTGATTTGGATCATGTATGATCAAGAAAAATCAAGAAATTTGAGGTTACTTGTGAAAAAGGCAACATTGAGAAAGTTGAATTTTTTCTAAGTTATAAAACTCAATGATTTTTATCCTACTTTGCAAAGGCATAACTTCCAAACCAAGTAACCATTTTCTTTGATCCAAAGATCAAATTGAAGAGCTTGTTACATACTAAAACTTTGTCAATAAGGGTGGATTCCTAAAAGGTGCATAGATTTTAAGATATAAGGCCATGAAGTTGGAGGTTCCATACTTTTGAACCTAAACACTTAGTGAAATTTTGGACAGAATATGTCTTGTGTTTAAGCCAAATTTAGGGATATTTTTCACTATGATCCACAATGATTCAAAACCAACTTTAAACATCAAAGTTGAAGTATGATATACTAGCTTTCCAAAATGATCAAGAACATCAAAATCCCTTACTTGAGCAAGAAGTTATGGATGCTGCAACATGCCTTGCCACAACTGGTTCAAGACAGAATTGCTAAACTTGAAAATCCACACGACTTGGATAAGCTTTGCAAGCCTCCAATCTTCACAAGATCATCTCCTAAATGATCATACAAGCATGTGCTCTGCAAAGCACAACTGAATTTCAAGACTTCTAGCATTGGCATGTGAAAAAATATTTCCAAAAGAATGAAGTGGGGTTTTGTCCTCTAGCATTAAAGCGGAATAGTGATTTTGATAAAAAAAAACCTCCAATCTGTTGGAATTTGTTCAGAACATCAAGGGATGAGATGAAACCTTGGAGAGCCAAGTTCAAAAGATTGGAATTCAAGCAGTGTGAAGAATAGCCCATGTGTACCTTGGCTTTTAAGTAACAGGTTCACGACATCACCTATTGGATAAAAGCATGCATCATGATCCTCTCAAATTCACAAATATCTGATTAAGTTTCCCTATAAATAGAGGTCACTTTGATCATTCTAAACACACCAAAACATTGCAAGAGCTTGTTTTCCCTCATTCCTCCTCCTTCCAATTTTTTTTCAAGTCTCAAAGAGTGAAAACTTGAAATCTTAGTTCAAGGTCATTTCAAATCAAACCAAGCATCCAAACACTTCACATAATCATCATAGAAGTCATTCATAACCCCAAATGACTTCTGTAACACCAGAATCACCAGTTTAAATCCATTTTGCTCCATTAGCTTCAAAGCTGAACTTTGAATCAATCCAAGTGATCCAGGAGGTCTCAACTCATCCTAAACATTGCAACACCATCCTTGAGGGTCAAGGAAGCTGTCTAGATCATCAAATCACGTATGTAAGTGTAACACCTCCAACAGAGAATTCGATTCTCACTTGCAAGGTAAATTTCCTCAAAACTTGAACTCTGTGATTCATGCATCATACATGATTATTTAAGTTACCAACTTGTTTCTGGTAGGGTAAGGGTCATTTCCCCTATATCAATTGCTTTATATTTGTTACATTTGGAATTTCATATTGAATTTATATTTTAGGGTTCATACTGGTTTCAGTTTGATTTCTTTAAATACACTGAATTTAAATGAAATTGAAAATAAGCATTCAATTCCTCTTGAAAAATATAGTAACTTTAAGTTTTATTTCATTAAATTTGGTTGCGTATTAAGGGAGATAGAAATTTGAAACATCTGATGAAGATGATGATGCACGAGGAAGACGACAATGGTGTTGGTGGCCCCATTTCTGAAATTTATGTTATTTTAAAATATAATTAATTGGGTGTGGTTTGATACACGGATGTATCACCACCCAAGTGGTTAAGGTGCGTGTTTGGGAGGCTTGTGAGTGTGAGGTCTGGGGTTCGAATCCCCCTCGCCCCAGACCTTTCGGCTTTTTTTTTTCAATCATTTTCAACTCAATTCTCTATATTATTTTCACATTCCATTTTTTATCAACCACGCGTGCGTGGTTCAGATGGTTATCTTTTAAGCCTATCACCCCAAGGGCGTGGGTTCAACCCCTAGTGAGACCATTTCTTATTTTTAACACTTTTTCTTTCATTTTTTTCACAACTTCATCAATTTATTTCACCAAGAAAAAATAATTATTTTGAGCCAATTTTTTGCACACTTCTCATTTATCTTGCATATTTTGAGAATCCACCAAAAAATCCCAAAAAATATACTTATTTTTGACATTTTTATTAGGCTGAAAACTAGTACTTTTAAGTGTTTTTCATACATTTTTCATGATTTATTTTGATTATTTTCTTGAACTAATTGTACATATGTATCTTTATGGTCATAGTATACTTTGTTGAAAGTCTTTTAGATGTACATAACATTTTTTGACTTGTACACACCATGATTAAGTTTTATTCCCATTGAAAAATACTTTGATTAAATGCTTAATTAGGAAGAACTTTAGGGTTTTATGTTGATTAACTTTTCAAAAACACTTTAATACATAACTAGGACTTCTACTTGAGTTTGGATCCCCCAAAGCCCTTAATTCAACCATGTTTGAATGCTTTGTCCATATGTTTATCTCCCTTAGGGTTTTGATTACCCTTCATCATATTCATTGGATCCTCGATTCATTTATGAATATCTGTTTACTTGAACTTCTTTGCAATTGCTTCCATATATTAAAATCTTTGCTCACACATTCAAGTATTTCCTTCATAAACTCTTACCATGATGAACATATCTCCTTGTCTAATACACTTCCACATGTTGATATATCATGCTTAATCATTTCCTGCTCATGTCATCCTCGATGACTACACTTGTATAAAAACTTAAATGAACTTACCTTGTTAACTTTCTCTTGACATTTTTTACACTTCGGGCTTACGTCCGAACTACAATTGCTCTGATTTCCTTCTTAAGAATATGTAGGCATAGGATTGCGAGATCCTAGCAAGCAAACCTTTTCTAGATTTTTCCTTTATGTTTATACACAAAAACATTAGGATACCCTTCAGCTATAACTTAGTTCAAACATTAGGTTTCCCTTGTTGAAGATCCAACTATCAACCTTAGCCTCCTCTTGGGCTTTGTACAAAGAAGTTAGACTTCAAAACTCTTCAACAACGAGATGAGAATTCCCCTTTTGAAGTCCTAAAGTCAACACTGCCTCTTATGGCTTCAAACTTTCAAACTTCAAGTCAAACCTTAGCCAACCTTTGGCTTCAAACTCAAAACACTTCCCTAGAGATGAGACATGAGTCATCTCTATGGAAGAGATGTCTCTTCTATTTCCCACAACATAAGTCAAACATTTCAAACTTTTTTTTCCATTTAAGTTATGTAAGTGGCACACTTGTTGATTCCATATCCAAGTCAAGGTCCTTCTCTTAATATGCAAAGACTCATTTAAAGGAAGATGTGGAATTACTCTGGATTTTTTACATCCAAGTTTAAATCTTCTTCCCTTATTTTTATTCTTTCTGAAAAATGTTTGTGGTGAATATGTGAGATATCTCCCTTAAGATGACAATTTGTCTCTTCTCAAAAACCCACCAAACCCAATTCCACCCATTAGTAGGTGGAATTACGAACGCTCTAATTTCTCAATTTCCTTTTGAGAATACGTAGGCATAAGATTGAGAGATCTTAGAGAGCATAATAATAAACAAAACCATTACGTTCTTACACTTTTGTCTTAGTTTACTTTGCATTACAAAAACTAATCAACAAATTCCCATTACACAGCAAGTAAAACAACAATAACACAAATATAAGCAAGAGGTTCCTATAGGATACTTTAGGGTGCTAATACCTTCCCTTTGTATAAGCAATCCCGATTTCCCAATCTCTAAAGTGCATTGTTTTGCATTGCACACACTCACGGGTTTATTCAGATTTTCCCCTTCCCCACCTTTGGGATAAATGAAAAGTTCACATGTAAAAGGGCGAGTCTTTTCGCGCGGCTTACAATAGGCACTTTCAAAGTATTTTTGGAATGCTTGGATTTCTTTGATGTGATTCGAAATACCTTTCTTGACATTTTCTTGCACAGAGGCAAAGCACGATTTAGATGTTGAGTAAAGGCAGGAACGTCAAAAACTTCTGTGGTATAATAATCCTTCCACTAAGTATCAAATTTTTGGGTGCAAAGGAATGATGTCCTAAAGGCAACAGGAGTGAACTGTGTGATTCCAGTATATCAAGCCATTTCTTTATTGCATTCGGCTTTTGTATGGATCATGTTGTAAAGAATCAATGAGATCTTCTTGGCGAAGAGTGGTTATGGCATAATTTGAATGAGACCAAACTGTCGAGAAACAAGATTGGGTTGATAACTGAGAAGAGTGAATTGGAGTCTTGAGGGCCTAAGTCTTGTAGTCATAAGGGCGAGTCTTTTCACGCGGCTTACAGAAAAATGGCGACTTCACTGAAGAATTAGGGATTTCATCCCCCTAAAAGGATTAAACATATCTTGCATATATATATATATATATTTGTGATTTTTTCTTTTGATATCACTTACTTGCTATTTTATTTATCCTACTTGTTTGGGCTCTCTGGTTGATCTCTATGAGTGAGACAAATCCTAACCCGCATTTGAGTGTACATAAATAAGATAGGACGTTGATATAATCAAAAGTTACATGTCTAGAGTAATCCTACGCATGAGTGACATATGATATAATCACACTCAGTGGAGGCCCCTTTGGAATTACTGATGTCATGCGAGTAGTCGTAATGTCATTACTTTTTTCGACCTGGGAGCCTACGAAGCTGAGGACCTTTAGTATCCTCTTACCCCCACTTGGATTTTTAGGATGTAGTGCGGTGATTATCCAGGTGTAGACCTGAGATAGTTGATACACAATACTGCACTCAGACGAGTTTCTCTTGAGAATATTATTGATTCCTAAATAGTCGGTGTATCGATAATATCTAAAAGATGGACCTATGACTCTGGGAACCATATTAGGACATGTTCTACAGGTACAATCAAACCCTAGTACATATTCTTTTGGTTTTGTTAGACCCATGACTCCATGCTCGTGACGTCGAACCCTTGAACCCATGTTTGTTATATCTGTGCATCCATACATTCATACATTCATTTAAACATCATTTTCTAAACAAAATTTTGCAAGGAACTTAAAACCTTTATAACAAATGTCATAGGTTTTAAACATGGATTTTGGAAAAAGAAATACCAAGAAGTACAACCTCAAGGATCCTAGTACAACAAAATTGAGAAAGTTAGGTCGTATGATCTCTTGTCCGAATAATTTCAGAAGAAGTTATGGAGGACTCTTAGGTATCCTAAAGACCAATGTTGAAGAAGGAATTCTTGACACCCTTGTACAATTATATGATCCTCTCTACCACTGTTTCACCTTTCCAGATTATCAACTTACACCCACTTTGGAGGAGTATTCATATTGGATTGGTTTGCCAGTACTAAACAAGTTTCCTTTCAATGGCTTGGAGGAAATTCCTAAGTACTCGGTTATTACAAAGGTCCTTCATTTGGAAACTTCAAATGTAAAAGACAACTTCACTTCCAAGGGAGGAATCAAAGGTTTAACTTCCATATTCCTAATAGAGAAAGCAATAGAGCTGGCTAGAGCCAATAGTATGAGTGCCTTTGAAGCTATCTTCGCACTACTCATCTATGGTCTTATACTATTTCCAAATATTAACCACTATGTTGATCTCAATGCCATCTGGATATTTTTGAGTGGTAACCCAGTACCTACTTTACTTGGGGACACTTACCATTCAATTTATAACAGAACTATGAAGGGTAGTGGAACAATCATGCGTTGTGCACCTTTGTTGTACAGATGGTTCAAGTCACACTTGCCAAGGACTAGACTCTTTGTCTAAAATCCTGACAAACTCAGATGGTCTCAAAGACTTATGTCTCTCACTCATACTAATATGAATTGGTATGACCCAACTTATGACAAAGGAGTTATCATCGACAGTTGTGGAGAATTCCCCAATGTACCTCTTCTTGGTATACATGGGGGAATTAACTACAACCCCGCTCTTGTAAGACGTCAGTTTGGGTACCCCATGAAAGACAGACCTAGCAGTCTTTTGGTGTCAGGACTCTTCTATCTCAATGAGGGTGGAAATCCAAATTTGAGAAAAACAATTATAAAGGCTTGGCACACTATTCATAAAAAAGGCAAGGATCAGCTAGAAAATAAAGGCTGTGTTGCTTTTAAACCCTACACTCAGTGGGTCAATACAAGAGCTTGTGAGCTCAAGATGCCTTATCCTCTTGAGAAACCTTCACAGCCTTTCATTGATTTATCTTCTACCATCCCTATTGAGAAAAGGGAAGAATATCAAGAGCTCTTAACCTAGATGAACCTGGAAAGACACACTTGGGAAGACAAATTCCATACTGCAAGGACTGAGAGAAGAGAATTGAAGAGACAACTGAAAGAAAAGGGTGACTTGATATAAATCTTGTCATATTCCTCCTACCTCAAGTGCTTGGAACAAGATCGTCGATCAACTTACAAGGGAAAACACACAACTGAAGAGGCAGAAGAAGAAGAAACAACATGAGGTTGGATCTTCAACAACAAGATTTCCTTAGGACCCACATGCTTAACCTTTGTCATCATTGTACCAAATCTTTTTGAAGTTGTACTTCCATCAATGTAATCCTTTGAATACATTAAATAAAATAAGATCTTTTTCAGTTATCCTAAATGTTATCTTTTCTTATAATATTTACGACATAATTGTTAAAGTTCCTTGTAAAACAAAGTCATTTGCATTTTGCACATCATACATCATTTTAGCATTTTGCATTTACCAGAAACTTACACATGTTCTCACTTTGAAGCCAAACTGTCTCGTTCATACAATACCCAGGCTAGTCGTCAGAAAAAGATAGACGAACTTGAGCAAGAAAATAGAGAACTGAGAGATGAAGTTACTACTTTAAAGGACAATATAGAGAGGCTCAGTAACATGGTAGATTCATTGACAATTGCTTAGAATCAACCATCAACTCTAATGCAAAGGAATGTCTTCTCAGAAATCGTCTCTGCACCCATTACATCTGTTGCCATGCCACAGTATTCTATGCCTCTTGGCTATCCTTGGGGCATTTCTTTCAACTTTGTACAAGAGGGTTATAAACCTCCAGTCCCTGAAGCTTCAAAAATCTCAGCAATCATGACAACCCCACCTCCTATGATACACACTACTCCATACATTGAAGAACAAATCTTTCATGCTCATCCAAGTGGAACTATGGGAATAGAAGACCGATGGGATGAATTCCAAGATAAGTTCTCAAACCTGTAGAAAGAGATTAAGGCTCTCAAAGGACAAGACTTATTTAGGAAAAACGCAGTTGACTTATGCCTGGTTCCAAATGTCAAGATACCACTTAAATTTAAAGTACCTGACTTTGAAAAGTACAAGGGGAATTCTTGCCCACAAAGCCATTTGGTTATGTATGCGCAAAAAATGTCCACACAAACAGACAATCAACAACTACTAATCCACTACTTTTAGGATAGTCTAACAGGTGCCGCACTCAAATGGTACTGGGATTAGACGGTGCCAAGATCCAGACTTTCGGCGATCTCGGCGAAGCCTTTGTAAAATAATACAAGTACAACCTAAATATGGCTCCTGACCGGGATCAGCTCAGGGCTATGTCTCAAAAATAAAAAGAAACTTTCAAGGAATACGCTCAGAGATGGCGAGAAGTTTCCACCCAGATCTGTCCTCCTATTGAAGAAAATGAAATGACAAAGATATATTTGAAAACCCTGAATCCTTTCTACTACGACCGCATGATCGCTAGTGTGCCTAATGAATTTACTGAAATGGTAAACATGGGAGTATGTCTAGAAGAAGCAGTCTGAGAAGGGCGGTTAACAAAAGAGGCGGAATCATCTAAAAGACACAGAAGTGGGTTCCCAAAGAAAAAGGAATAGGATGTTAGCACTGTGTTGTAAAGCCAGTTAAGACAGGGATATCAAACACAACAGATAGTGAATGTATCTCCTATTATCAATTCGGCGCCAACTCTAGCCCACCAGCCACAAAATTCTCAAAATCAAAATCAGCATCAGCATGAACATCAGTAACAACAACCACAGTTTCAGCAAAGGCAGCAATAATCTCTACAACAGGCTCACCTGCAATACAATAACAACAACAATTGTGTTCAAAGATCACCTGGGTTTGACCTTATACAAATGTCATATGCATATTTGTTTTCGGCATTATTGGCAAAAGGTGAAAGCACCTGTTGTTTGACTAAATTTTGCTAAAACATTTTGATGATAAACTTGAAGAATCTGCAGAAGAAAAAGATGTCGAAGGAAATGTCTCGACATCCTGACTGACTTGGTAAGCTAGCAGGTTTTAATCTCTTGCAAGAAATAATGCGCATGGATCAAGGACCAAAAATAGAAAGCCGAAGCAAGCAGAAGCCTATAAATAGAAGACTTAGACCTAGGTTGTTGTATGCCTTAGTATGCCTATTGTAACCTTGTTTTCTTGCGTAAGAAACAAGGGTTTAGGGTTTTGAGAGTCGTTGTCTTTCTAGGTTGTAAGTCTCCATTCGTATCAGTTAATACAATGTGGTAGATATAGGTGTCGTACAGATCCATAAGCCTTGAGGTATTGGATTGTGTATTATTCTTGGATGAAGCTTTTAAGCAAATTCGAGTTAGCTTGTTTGTCAAGTATGCTTGACAGATTTCTGTATTGATAGGGATGATGTAGAAATCACAGTTGGTGATTAAGGGAAGTGAGTGGGGTATCTCATATCAGGGTTCTAAACGTTAGAGTTTAACCTTGGTAAAGATGTTCATTGGGTAGATGTTAGGTATGAAGTTATAAACGGGGGAGTTTAACTTTGTTACAACCTACAGATAATGGAGTCTTCTTTCTGGATTGGTATCCCCCAGATGTAGGTGAGTTGCACCGAACTGGGTTAACAATTACTGTGTTCTTTATCATTATGCAGATTTACGTTTTCTGTTAGGGTTATGATAAATATGTTGGATCAGATGTCGTGACATCTGTGTGTGTGCAGTTCTGATATTCAAGGTATCAGTCTGTTGTTGCGCCTCTGAGTTTAAATGATTATGTAGCACAATGTCTTGACATGTGTTAGGACATCTGCTGTTTGCATAGGCCAGAATTTCAATTGGTATCAGAGCAGGCATCCTGTCTGGTTTTGGATGAGATCTTTGGGAGATACTTTCTGGCATTTAGACAAGGAGGAGTTTTGAAGATCAGATCAATCAACTCAAACATACCCAAGGGTTTTAATGGATGAGATGGATGTTCTGGATCGAAGGGAGCAACCCGGAGGTTGTTCAGGTTGCTGAGGAGATTCTACAACAACTACAGGAGAAGTGGCTAGTTCTCTTGTTGGTGTGTCTTATAAGATGTTGTGACATCTTATTAGGGTAAGCAGGATCTGTTCCTTGGTGGTTTTGCTGCATGTTTTTCTGATGGAAGAGCTCTAGAATTATGGGATTCTGGAGTTGTTACTGAAGATTGTTGGTGGAAGGTCTCAATCGGCGGCCTCTATATTTGAAGATATGTGCATTCTTTTATTCCAAAGTCGGGAGCGATGGAGTGAAAGGAGTTGTGGTTAGATATCTAGTATGGTGACTTGTTACCTGGATGCTTGGTTTCTTGGTGGAGTTGAAGTCAGTTGAAGAGGAGAGGAGTTGAGTTTAAGTTTATCAGGTTCTTGCTCTAGGAGTTTGATAAATGATTGGTCGGGTATGTTGTCAAAGATACTTGAGAATTCTCTTAAGTCCACTCATAAAGGCATCTATGTCATGTATCTGGAGTCTTCTAGTTACTCTTCTAACTAGAAGGTGTTTCTTTGAAACACAATCTGAAGAAAGTGGAGGTGATTTATTTTCACCATCCAAAAAAAACAAGGAAGGATTCATCTCTCTTGACCCTAAGAGTGGATCCAATCTGATTGAAGAATCGTTGAGGTAAATAAGATTTGTTCAGAGAAAGTCTTAGTTACTTGAGTCAAGGGTGGCAGCCTTGGTATCTCAACATTGTCCTTTGAAGAAGATACTTGCAAAAAGATTGAATACTTTGTAAGTGTTCATGACATGATCTGGTGGAGCTCAACTACAACAGTGAAGAAGGGTTATTGGACAAGGATTTAAGATCAATTGCTATTTGTGGAGTCCACAAGTATTTAATTGATTATCCTTGAAAGTCAAGATTGCTGATGTTCAACAAGATGTTGGAACATCTCATCATTAGATTTTGTGCAGAATCATGGGAGGAGTACTGCATACGCTTTAGCATCTGTTTAGTCTTAGGTGGTGACCTAAGAAGTGGCTTCAGTCGGGTGTGACAGAAGCATGTGTTCTCTGGAGAGTTTCCTAGCAAGAAACTAGTCTGGACTTTGATGCTGTTGAAGATGAAGATGAAGACATCATAATCTTGATGGTTACAGCTTGGATTAGTTTATTTCTAATATAGGTGCTTTGGAGCATGGATCTTGCTCTGTTTGTGAAGGTCGAGGATAAGTGGCAGTTATCTCTGGCTTTCTACTGACGACTCTACTGAGGAAAGTGGCATTCTTTAGTATGGCTATGGGGAAGTCTTGGACTACTTATTTTCTGAAGATTCAGACGTGGCAGGTTTGAAGTCTTTGGAGTTTCTATGTAGGATGGAGGTTGTCTACTCAAACTTGGTTGTTGAATCAAGTCTATGAGAGCATGGAACTCTTGTTCTGTGAAGGGAAGAGGTTCTGCTAAGTGGCAGAAGGAGGAGCTGAATTCAACAGTTGGATGTCATATCAGAATGTTCTGACATCTAGCTTAACATCAGAGGTCTCAGCTGGTGATGTGGCACATCAGCTTAAGATAAGGTGATCTACAAGAGAATGGAAGTTATGGATGCTTCAAAAAGGTCTATCTCATGCAGTTTGCGGGAGCTGTGGATGAGAAGATGTTACATGACTAAGAGGCTTCGTGGATCCAAGATGTCTTGCTATGGGGCAAGTAGTTCATGTGACTTGAAGGTCTGATTTCATTAGTGGATCAGTGTATCTTGTGGGATTTTGAAGATGGGTGAGGTCAATCAAAAGGTGGCATTTGGTTGGTTTCACAATGTGCATTCAAGCAGGATGCTTGAAACTGACTGCTCTTGTGTAGAAGAATGGTTAGTTGAAATTGTAAGGAGGTTCTGATTCTCTGGGAGCTTGTGGCAGAAGTTCTGGGTTGAGAATGGAAGCATACCTTCTTTTGTGGATGAGAGTTTATTTCTCTCTGGGTTTCTGAAGTTTTCTTTGTTCAAGATGGTGGCACAGTGTTGTGTGAAGATCTTCAGTGTGGATTATTATGATGATAGTAAGTCCAGTGGTGGAGCATATCAAGAGCCATGGTGTGTGGTGTCTGTGATGTGTGAAAGATGTCATAACTGTTGTTAGAACATCTTTGGGTTGGTTATCCGTGGTAGATAATTCTTGAGTTCTGGTTTAGGAACTTGTTGGCTACATCATGTCTGAGGAGTATCTATCTAGTCATACGGGAGAATGATGAAGTAGAAGAACTGCCTTGGGAGGATGGTGTGAAGTAGAATGGAGTGGATCATGGGTTGATTGCACGAAGGTCTGGTTTCTGATGCGTTTAGAAGAGGATATTCACCAAAAATCAAAAGTATTCCAGGTTATCATACGGGAGAATGATAAGGAATGATTGTCTTGGATTGTGGGGTGTCTATCTCAATTGCTGGCTGGGTAAGGTCAGTGGAAAATCTTGCGAAGGGGATGTTGCCCTGGCTGCAAGTCATGCTATTAGTGGATCAGTTTAGCAGCTATGAAGTTCTGGAGCATGCATACGAAAGCTGACATCGTTATAATAAACTAAGGGGCCCTGTGCGTCTCTTTGAGGAATGTGAAGCATTCTGATTCAATTGGTTTGTGCCTCAAGCAGCTGGAGGCCTATACATGAGAATTCAAGAGGAGTTCATGTGGTGTGTAGATGGTTGCAGGATGGGGGGGGATCAATGGGACTTTGATATCAAGCCAAGAGTTTGTTATGGTTGGTATACATTTCCTCACGGGTAGCATGATGGTGATCATGTGTGAGTAATTATTGTTTCTTGTCAGAGGGAGAAATAAGAGAGTTGGTGATTGTGTTCAGCTGGTAAGTTAAACTGAGGGTGCGCTCTTGAAGACATGAAGATGCGTCTTATGTTTTCCATTCATTAGCTTGGGTGTTCTATGGAGGAGCACTAGTTACCTTAGATAGGGGGAGATGCCTCTTGATCTAGGATGAGTTACTGCGAGGATGCAGTTGAGGTTCCAGTTTGCATATGTTCGTCAAGCAAGCTGGGATATCAAGGAGGATGTCTTGACATTGTTGTATTGTTGCAAGTTGGGGGAGACTTGGCAGTGCATGTGAAATGGTTCTTATTAGATGCTTAAGAATCATTGATTGAGTATTTTCAAATCAGATGAAGAATCTGGGAAGAATAGACAATGTCTGACATGATGTCGGGACATTGGTATAAAACTTGTTTGCATGTAATAGGTTCTTTGGTCGGTGTTCTCAAAAGAAGAAACTATCAAAGAAGTCTTGGTCTAAGCGCTATTAGTGGAGTTATTACCTTCGATTAATGGTCCTTTGAATTGACCAACATTATTTTCCTGGGTTCGTTACTTCCTAAGGAAATGGCTCGGCTATAAATAGGATTGTCTTGATGGTTTTTGTCTCAATACTCTCCTTGGGTTGATGGTAGATTGGGTTCTTCAAAATCTGGGTATGTTGTGTCTGGGTTTGGGGATGTCTTGGTCACTTTTGCCAAGTTTTGGCTAAAAAGGGGGAGAATGGTTTTCTGATGCTGTCTGGGTTTGGGTACATTCCTGCAGTTGTTTTGCAAGAACGTTGGTTAAGATGTTATAATATCTTAACAATCTTTATTTCCTTGTGTCTTGTGATCTGAGTTATGAAGCAGGTTGTGTCTTGTGACCTGAGTTACGCAATCTATGCTCTCAGTGTTACGAAGCCTACAACTGCTGTTTCTTTTCTGGAGGAGTCTTCTGGTTCCCAAGATCTCTCTTGAAAGGAGGGGGAATATGTTGAGGGGGAGACTCTCTCAGACCTTAGCTCCAATCAATTCTCAAGATAAAGAAGTCTTGATGAAGGAGTCTTGCTGTTTGCAGAATGCAGAAGAAAATGTTTGTTTTAGCCAAAATTTGTCAAAAGGGGGAGATTGAAAGCACCTGTTGTTTGACTAAATTTTGTTAAAACATTCTGATGATAAACTTGAAGAATCTGTAGAAGAAAAAGATGTCGAAGGAAATGTCTTGACATCCTGACTGACTTGGTAAGTTAGCAGGTTTTAATATGTTGCAAGAAATAATGCGCATGGATCAAGGACCATAAATAAAAAGCCCATGCAAGCAGAAGCCTTTGAATAGAAGAATTAGACCTAGATTGTTATATGCCTTAGTACGCCTGTTGTAACCTTGTTTTCTTGCGTAAGAAACAAGGGTTTAGGGTTTTGAGAGTCGTTGGCTTTCTAGGTTGTAAGTCTCCCTTTGTATCAGTTGATACACTGTGCTAGATATAGGTGTCGCACAGATCCATAAGCCTCGAGGTATTGGATTGTGTATTGTTCTTGGATGAAGCTTTTAAGCAAATCCGAGTTAGCTTGTTTGTCAAGTATGCTTGACAGATTTCGGTATTGATAGGGATGATGTAGAAATCACAGTTGGTGATTAAGGGAAGTGAGTGGGGTATCTCATATCAGGGTTCTAAATGTTAGTGTTTAACCTTGGTAAAGAGTTTAACCTTGGATTTCTAGGTTGTAAGTCTCCCTTTGTATCAGTTGATACACTGTGGTAGATATAGGTGTCGCACTGATCCATAAGCCTTGAGGTATTGGATTGTGTATTGTTCTTGGATGAAGCTTTTAAGCAAATCCGAGTTAGCTTGTTTGTCATGTATGCTTGACAGATTTTTGTATTGATAGGGATGATGTAGAAATCACAGTTGGTGATTAAGGAAAGTGAGTGGAGTATCTCATATCAGGGTTCTAAACGTTAGAGTTTAACCTTGGTAAAGATGTTCATTGGGTAGATGCTAGGTATGAAGTTGTAAACGGGGGAGTTTAACTTTGTAACAGTCTATAGATTGTGCAGTCTTCTTCCTGGATTGGTATCCCCCAGATGTAGGTGAGTTGCACCGAACTGGGTTAACAATTACTGTGTTGTTTATCATTTTGCAGATTTACGTTTTCTGTTAGGGTTATGATAAACATGTTGGATCAGATGTCGTGACATCTGTGTGTGTGCAGTTCTGATATTCAAGGTATCAGTATGCTGTTACGCCTCTGAGTTTAAATGATTATGTAGCACAATGTCTTGACATGTGTTAGGACATCTGCTGTCTGTATAGGCCAAATCTGCCCCTATCATCAGGGAGCACCAGGACATGGCATTGAGAACTACTTTAGCTTCAAAGCTGATGTTTAAAGACTTATCAAAAGCGGCATTCTGTCTTTCAAAGACAGTAACCCAAATGTTTAAGTGAACCTACTGCCTCAACATGGAAGAGCTTCTGTCAACATGGTCTATGGATGCCCAGGCACTTATAGGATTTATCTCGTCCGCGATTTGAGGAGGAACTTGGTGAAAATGCAGGAAGGACATAGTAGATGGGGTCTCATAGATCCCCATGATTATGCCGCGTGCAGAGTTTGTTCTGTAAACAATCATGGATGCTACGTTGTACAAGCAGCCCTGCAGGAACAAATGGACCAAGGTTGGATTCAGAAATACAGAATGAGACCACACCAACCAATCAATATGGTGCAAGGCTATCCAGGAGAATATGCAGTTTATGATATCAAATATATCAGGGAGTCATTAGTCAAATTTCACAAATGTTTGTGCAAACTTGATTACTTTGGTCTCAATCATCATGATCATACAACTTTTAGAAAATGTTGCAGAAGTCGACGTGGTTGCCTTCTCATTCAAAATGACATCCAAGGGTTGTTAAATCGAAGAACAATTATGGTCCTCCATGAAAGAGAAGTTGTTGATGGTGAAGCTGATGAGGATGTGTACTCCATAATTCCTCAGTTTAATGAACCCGAACGAATGGAAATTCCTTTTGACAGTAAAGGAATTCCTAATGTCCCCATCATTGAACCTATAGAAGTCATCTATGATAGTCGGAAGACCATCATGACTCCTTTGGTCATTTATTTACTAGGTCCAGTCCCGTACAAATCAGAAAAGGCCATACCCTACAAGTATGGTGCTACCATGGTTGAAAATGGGAAGGAAGTACCCTTACCATTTTTTGTCAACATCGCTGACATAAGTCGAGTTACCAGAAGTGGTCGGGTATTCAACAAAGAAGTTGAGGATATGGCTACAAGAAAGGAGAAACAGATTGAGAATCCTTTGGAGATAATTGGCCAATCAAGTGATAACAATCAAATGAAAGATAATGATGAAGTTTTAAGGCTGATAAAAAAAGTGAATACAACATTGTGGACCAACTGTTAAATACACCTCAAAGATATCCATGTTATCTCTTTTAATGAGCTCTGAGGCTCACAGGGAAGCTCTACAGAAGATCTTGGAGCAAGCCTTCGTAAATCTTGATGTAACGGTGGGTCAATTTGGCAATATTGTTGCTAACATTACTGCCTGCAATAACTTTAGTTTCTGTGATTAAGATCTCCCTGAAGAGGGAAACAATCACAATAAGGAACTAAATATCTCAGTCAACTGTATGAAGGACGTTCTGTCAAGTGTGTTGGTGGACACTAGTTCATCACTAAATGTCATGCCAAAATCAACTCTTACAAAGTTGGCCTTTCAAGGCATTCCTATGAGGGGCAATGGAATTGTTGTCAAAGCTTTTGATAGATCCAAGAAAACAGTTAGTGGTGAAGTTGATATTCCCATAACCATTGGCCCCTATACGTTTCAAGTCACTTTTCAAGTAATGGACATCCAAGCAGCATACAGTTGTTTGTTGGGTCGTCCTTCGTTTCATGAAGCCGGAGAAGTCACTTCAATTCTACATCAAAAGCTGAAGTTTGTAAAAAATGCCAAATTGGTTACTGTGTATGGTGAACGGGCTTTGGTTGTTAGTAATCTGTCATCATTCTCTTACTTAGAACTTGAAGAGGTTATTGGGACCCAGTTCCAGGAAATTTCTATAAGTAGCAAGGATAGCAAATAGGCGTCCATTTCCTCCTACAAAGACGCCGTCCAAGTAGTGGAAAGTGGTGTCACTAAAGGAAGGTGAAATTCTGGCATATGCAGACAGCAGATGTCCTAACACATGTCAAGACATTGTTCATCATCTTGCTGTAAACTTGTTTTAGCCAAAATGTAGCCAATAAAAGACCTAACAATCTCCCCCTTTGGCAAATTTTGGCTAAAACAACCTTTGGATAACATGTCCAGCTCCCCCTTATGGAAACAACCAAAGAACACTACTACTACTTACATCCCCCCTTTTTAGACATAATATGCCAAACCAAGCAACTATGCATTTAAGGGCAATCAACCAAAAGCGAGCAAGTTAGTAGCAGTACTCCCCCTGTCATACACAATTAGTCCTCCCCCTCAAGGGAAAACCCCCATACATCATAATACATGCAGCGCAACAACAAAAGCAGCAGCAACACAAGCAACTTGACAAACTATCATGCTCCCCCTAAGTAGTTGCATACAACAAGCACCCAAAAATACTACTCTTACTGATGAACGCATTCACCTAATGCTTGACCCTCAAGCAATCCATGTACCACACCAGTACACTTAACAGACAGAAGTTCTCCCCCTATCTTTCTCATCTGATGCTTCTTCAGCAAGAAACACCTCAAAATCACCATATGATATCCCATGACCACTTCATGATCATACAGTGAGAGTACCAGGAACGCATCCTTGTACCATAACTAACAAACTCTTGGATTGAGACCAAAGCTCCATTGACCCCTCTCGTTCAGAAACTATCCATACACCACACGAATTACTCCTGAATTCTCATGTATAGATTTCCTTGTTCCCTAAGATATAACCCAATTGAATCTGGATTACTTCACATTCCTCAAAGAGACACACAGGGCCCTTTAGTTTGCTAGCTCGCTCAGATATTCTTCACACTTGAAGAACCTTAAACACATGCTCCAGAAATCTTCAGCCCATTTGCCCCACAAGCACCAAACTAATCCACTTCTAACATGTCCCATTCACATCAGACTTCCAAGACAATCCTTTACCCATCATTCTCCCGTATGATAAGATAAATACCTCTTAGACAAAATGTGAACTCAGAATCCTACTCCAAGGATAACTAACCAAGAAAATGTTCTAACATCAGTTAGGACATCCTTCACACATCACAGACACCACACACCATGGTTCTTGATATGCTCCACCACTAGACTTACTATCTGCATAGTAATTCAACTGAAGATCTTCAAACAACAATGTGCCACCAGCTTGATTAATAAGAACTTCAGAAACCCAGAGAGTAATAAACTCTCATCCACCAAAAGAAAGCAATCTTTCATCAACTGAGAACTTCTGCCACAAGCTCCAAAATGAACTAGATCCTCCTTACGTTTTCAACTAAATACCCTTCTTCACAAGAGTAATCAGTTCCAAGCATCCTGCTTGAATGCATACTATGAAACCAATCAAATGCCACCTTTTGATTGATATCACTCTTCTTCAGAGCTCTCACAAGATACACTGATCCACCAATGAAATCAGATCTTCAAGTCACATGAACTACTTGGTCCATAGCAAGACATCTTGGATCCGCCAAGCCTCTAGACATGTAACATTTTCCCATCCACAGCTCCCGCAAACTGCATGAGATAGACCTTTCTGAAGCATCCATAACTTCTATTCTCTTGTAAATCACCTTATCTTAAGCTAATGTGCCACATCACCAGCTGAGACTCTGATGTTAAACTAGATGTCAAAACATTTTGATACGACATCCAGCTGCTGAATTCAGCTCCTCCTTCTGTCACCTAAAAGAACCTCCTTGCTATTACAGAACAAGAGTTCCATGCTCTCATAGACTTGATTCAACAACCAAGTTTGAATAGACAACCTCCATCCTGCTTTGAAACTCCAAAGATTTCACACCTGCCACGTCTGAATCTTCAGATGAAAAAGTAGTCCTAGACAACACCATAGCCATACCAAAGAATGCCAATTTCCTTAGTAGAGTAGTCTGTAGAAAGTCAAAGATAACTGCCACTTAACTTTGACTTCCAAGAAGAGCAAGATCCCATGCTCCAACGTACCTAGATTAGAAATAAACTGATCCAAGCTGTGCCGTTACCAGCACTCCAACCCTCCTAGATCAGAAATAAACTGATCCCAGAAGTAACCATCAAGATTATGATGTGTTCATCTCCATATTCAACAACATCAAAGTCCATACCAGTTTCTTTCCTGAAAACTCTCCAGAGTTCACATGCTTCTGTCACACCCGACTGAAGCAGATACTTAGGTCACCACCTAAGATCAAAACAGATGCTAAAGCTTATGCAGTACCCCTCCCATGATTCTGCAAAAACTCTGATGATGAGATGTTCTAACATCTTGTTGAACATCAACAATCTTGACTTTCAAGGATAATCAATTAAATACTTGTGAACTCCATAAATAGCAATTAATCTTAAATCCTTGTCCAATAACCCTTCTTCACTGTTGTTGCTAAGCTCCACCAGATCACTTCATAAACACTTGTTAAGTATTCAATCTTTTGCAAGTATCTTCTTTGAAGAACAGTGTTGAGATACCAAGGCTGCTACCCTTGACTCAAGTAACTAAGATTCTCTATGAACGAATCCTATTTACCTCAACCATTCTGAAAGCTCCAATCAGATTAGATCCACCCTTAGAGTTAAGAGAGATGAATCCTTCTTTGTTGTTTTGGATGGTGAAATTAAATCACCTCCACGTTCTTCAGGTTGTGTTTCATAGAAACACCTTCTAGTCAGAAGAATAACTAGAAGACTCCAGATGCACGAATGAGACGCCTTTATGAGTGAACTTGAGAGAATTCTCAAGTATCTTTAACAACCTAGCCGATCAATAATTTATCAAACTCCCAGAGCAAGAACTTGATAAACCTAACCTCAACTCGTCTTCTCTTCAACTGACTTTACACTATACCATGGAACCAAGCTTCCAAGTACCAAGTCACCATAACAGACATCTTCCAACAAATCCCTTCATTCCATCACTCCTGACTTTGGAATAAAAGAATGCAGATATCTTCACATATAGAGGCCGACGATTGAGACCTTCCACCATCTGTCTTCAGTAACAACTCCAGAATCCCATAATTCTAGAGCTCTTCCATCTGAAACATATCCAACGAAACCACCAAGGAACAGATCCGGCTTGCCCTAATAAGATATCAGAATATCTTACAAGACACCCCAACAAGAGAACTAGCCACATCTCCTGCAGTTGTTGTAGAACCTCCTCAGCACCATGAACAACCTCTGGGTTGTTACCTTCGATCCAGAACATCCATCTCATTCATTAATACCCTTGAGTATACCTGCGTTGATTGATCTGATCTTTAAAAATCCTCCTTTTTTAAACGCCTGAAAGTATCTCCCAAAGATCTCATCCAGAAACAGACAAGATGCCTGCTCTGATACCAGTTGAAATTCTGGCATATGCAGACAGCAGATGTCCTAACACATGTCAAGACATTATTCTACATAAACATTTAAACACAGAGGAATAACAGCAGACGGATACCTAGAATATAAGAAACTGCTCCAACACAGATGTTACGACATCTGATCCAACATATTAATCAAAACTGAACTGTAAATTGCAGAATGATAAACAACACAGAATATGATGACCCAGTTCAGTGCAAATCACCTACGTGTAGAGGCTACCAAGCCAGGAATGAATTCACTATTAGTAGTATTAATTTAGAGCTAAACTCCCTCGTTTACAACTCCTCACTTAATCCCTACCCAGTACAATTCTATCTAGAAATCACCATCTAGATAACAGAAACCCATCTCAATTCCTAAATCACCTTAGTGATATCTAACAGTTACAATCTCCAGCCACTGCATCAATCTATTCAATTGAAAGACATTCCTTCCAATAACAATATTCAACCAAGACTCTTAACTAACAACAATACTTGGTTTTGCTTAAAAGCTTCAACCAAGAACAATACTCAACTCTTGCTTCAAAGCTTCGAGTGAGAACAATTTACAACAACCTATGTCGACCATATAGTATCAAAAGATACATGGTTTACTTATAAACTACACAAGAGACTCTCAAAACCTTAAACTCTTATGTTGCACCGACGACTTATTGTTGTGTGTGCTTGCTATTTTAGGTCTAGCAAGTCCTTATTTATAGACTCTTATAGAATGGGCTTGGACTCTTCAATTAGGTCCAATCTTCACGTTGTAAATCTTCTGCATAATCTTCTCCACAAAAATAGGAACAAATCTCTAAATAGTTTCCTAAAAAGTCTCCAAGATGCTTTTTATGAAATCCAATTAAATCTGCACTTTGTCATAATAAATCTCCTTGACATGTAAATATTTTAAACTAACCGAATAATTTTGTGTGTTGCAGTCTTGCCTGAACCAGTCTGTGTATGTAACATAGCTAAGCTTTGATGAAGAAGCAACCTGCTCACAAAGTTATCAAGGTGCATTTTACTTTGACCTCTTTCCATGGAATGATGTTTTAAGGATAGTACGGGTGGTTGACATTGTTTAGAGAATATTTTTGGTGTATGATGGTGAATAGGAAATAGTTTAAATTTGTCAAGAGATATACAACAGCAGCACCCGCTGTCTAGACAAAGATGTCATGACATCTTCTTCAACATCTTGATTAAAAATCACATGACAGCAAAGCAGCAACACCTGCTGTACCAGACTAAGATGTCATGACATCTATCTTTGACATCTGTCTGAAACACATAACAGCAGCACCTATCATGACAGTTGATGAAGTTGCTTCAACATCTTACTCCACATCTTGCTATAAACTTGTTTTAGCCAAAATGTAGCCAATCAAAGACCTAACAGTCTCCCCCTTTGGCAAATTTTGGCTAAAACAACCTTTGGATAACATATCCAGCTCCCCCTTGTGGAAACAACCAAAGAACACTACTACTACTTACTTCCCCCATTTTTAGCCATAATATGCCAAACCAAGAAACTATGCATTTAAGGGCAATCAACCAAAAGCGAGAAAGTCAGTAGAATAACTCCCCCTGTCATACACAATTAGTCATCCCCCTCAAGGGAAAACCCCCATACATCAGAATACATGCAACGCAGCAATAAAAGCAGTAGCAACACAAGAAGCATGACAAAATATCATGCTCACCCTAAGTAGTTGTATACAACAAGCACCGAAAAATACTACTCTCCCTGTTGAACGCATTCACCTAATGCTTGACCCTCAAGCAATCCATATACCACACCAGTACACTTAATAGACAGAAGTTCTCCCCTTATCTTTCTCAACTGATACTTCTTCAGCAAGAAACACCTCAAAATCACCATATGATATCCCATGACCACTTCATGATCATACAGTGAGAGTACCAGGAACACATCCTTGTACCATAACTAACAAACTCTTGGATTGAGACCAAAGCTACATTGATCCCTCTCGTTCAGAAACTATCCATACACCACACGAATTCCTCCTAAATTCTCATGTATAGATTTCCTTGTTCCCTGAGATACAACCCAATTGAATCTGGAATACTTCACATTCCTCAAAGAGACACACAGGGCCCCTTAGTTTTCTAGCTCGCTCAGATATTCGTCACTTGAAGAACATTAAACACATGCTCCAGAAATCTTCAGCCCATTTGCTTCACAAACACCAAACTGATCCACTTCTAGCATGTCCCATTCACATCAGACTTCCAAGACAATCCTTTACCCATCATTCTCCCATATGATAAGATAAATACCTCTAGACAAAATGTGAACTTAGAATCCTACTCCAAGGATAAATAACCCAGAAAATGTTCTAACATCAGTTATGACATCGTTCACACATCACAGACACCACACACCATGGTTCGTGATATGCTCCACCACTAGACTTACTATCTGCATAGTAATCCAATTGAAGATCTTCAAACAACACTGCGCCACCAGCTTGGTCAATAAGAACTTCAGAATCCCAGAGAGAAATAAACTCTCATCCACCAAAAGAAAGCAACCTTTCATCAACTGAGAACTTCTGCCACAAGCTCCAAAATGAACTAGATCCTCCTTACATTTTCAACTAACTACCCTTCTGCACAAGAGTAATCAGTTCCAAGCATCCTGCTTGGATGCACACTTTGAAACCAATCAAATGCCACCTTTTGATTGATATCACTCTTCTTCAGAGCTCCCACAAGATACACTGATCAACCAATGAAATCAGATCTTCAAGTCACATGAACTACTTGCTCCATGGCAAGACATCTTGGATCCACCAAGCCTCTAGACATGTAATATCTTCCAATCCATAGCTCCTGCAAAATGCATGAGATATACCTTTTTGAAGCATCCATAACTTCCATTCTCCTGTAGATCACCTTATCTTAAGCTGATGTGCCACATCACCAGCTGAGACTCTGATGTTAAACTAGATGTCAAAACATTTTGATACGACATCCAGCTGCTGAATTCAGCTCCTCCTTCTGCCACTTAGAAAAATCTCCTCCCTATTACAGGACAAGAGTTCCATGCTCTCATAGACTTGATTCAACAACCAAGTTTGAGTATACAACCTCCATCCTGCTTTGAAACTCCAAAGACTTCACACCTGCCACGTCTGAATCTTCAGATGAAAAAGTAGTCCTAGACTACACCATAGTCATACCAAAGAATCCCACTTTCCTAAGTAGAGCAGTCTGTAGAAAGTCAGAGATAACTTCCACTTAACTTTGACTTCCAAGAAGAGCAAGACCCCATGCTCCAACTACCTAGATCAGAAATAAACTGATCCAAGTTGTGCCATTACCAGCACTCCAACCCTCCTAGATCAGAAATAAACTGATCCCAGAAGTAACCATCAAGATTATGATGTGTTCATCTCCATCTTCAACAGCATCAAAGTCTAGACCAATTTCTTGCTAGAAAACTCTCCAGAGAACACATGCTTCTGTCACACCCGACTGAAGCAGATACTTAGGTAACCACCTAAGATCAAAACAGATGCTAAAGATTATGCAGTACCCCTCCCATGATTCTGCACAAACTCTGATGATGAGATGTTCCAACATCTTGTTGAACATCAATAATCTTGACTTTCAAGGATAATCAATTAAATACTTGTGAACTGCACAAATAGAAATTGATCTTAAATCCTTGTCCAATAACCCTTGTTCATTATTGTAGCTAAGCTCCACCAGATCACTTCATAAACACTTGTTAAGTATTCAATCTTTTGCAAGTATCTTCTTTGAAGAACAGTGTTGAGATACCAAGGCTGCCACCCTTGACTCAAGCAACTAAGATTCTCTCTGAACGAATCCTATTTACCTCAACCATTCTGAAAGCTTCAATAAGATTAGATCCACCCTTAGGGTTAAGAGTGATGAATCCTTCCTTGCTGTTTTGGATGGTGAAAATAAATCACCTCCACGTTCTTCAGGTTGTGTTTCATAGAAACACCTTCTAGTCAGAAGAATAACTACAAGACACCAGATGCACGACTAAGACGCCTTTATGAGTGGACTTGAGAGAATTCTCAAGTATCTTTGACAACCTAGCCGATCAATAATTTTTCAAACTCCAAGAGCAAGAACTTGATAAACCTAAACTCAACTCCTCTCCTCTTCAACTGACTTCACACTGTACTATGGAACCAAGCTTCCAAGTACCAAGTCACCATAACAGACATCTTTCAACAACTCCCTTCATTCCATGGCTCCCGACTTTGGAATAAAAGAATGCAGATATCTTCACATATAGAGGCCGACGATTGAGACCTTCCACCATCTGTCTTCAGTAACAACTCCAGAATCCCATAATTCTAGAGCTCTTCCATCAGAAACATATGCAGTGGAACCACCAAGGAACCGATCCTGCTTGCCCTAATAAGATGTCAGAACATCTTACAAGACACCCCAACAAGAGAACTAGCCACTTCTCCTGCAGTTGTTGTAGAACCTCCTCAGCACCATGAACAACCTCTGGGTTGTTACCTTCGATCCAGAACATCCATCTCATCCATTAAGACCCTTGAGTATGTCTGAGTTGATTGATTTGATCTTCAAAACTCCTCCTTGTTTAAACGCCAGAAAGTATCTCCCAAAGATCTCATCCAGAAACAGACAGGATGCCTGCTCTGATACCAACTGAAATTCTGGCATATGTAGACAACAAATGTCCTAACACATGTCAAGACATTGTTCTACATAAACATTTAAACACAGAGGAATAACAGCAGACAGATACCTTGAATATCAGAAACTGCTCCAACACAGATGTTATGACATCTGATCCAACATGTTAATCAAAACTGAACTGTAAATTGCAGAATGATAAATAACACAGAATATGATGACCCAGTTCTGTGCAAATCACCTACGTCTGGGGGTTACCAAGCCAGGAATGAATTCACTATTAGTAGTATTAATTTAGAACTAAACTCCCCCGTTTACAACTCCTCAGTTAATCCATACCCAGTACAATTCTATCTAGAAATCACCATCTAGATAAGAAAAACCCATCTCAATTCCTAAATCACCTTAGTGATATCTAACAGTTACAATCTACAGCAACTACATCAATCTGTTCAATTGAAAGACATTCCTTCCAATAATAATATTCAGCCAAGACTCTTGACTAACAACAATACTTGGTTTTTCTTAAAAGCTTCAACCAAGAACAATACTTAACTCTTGCTTCAAAACTTCGAGTGAGAACAATTTACAACAACCTATGTCGGCCATTTAGTATCAAAAGATACATGGGTGACTTACAAACTGCACAAGTACCTCTCAAAACCCTAAACTCTTATGTTGCACTGACGACTTATTGTTGTGTGTGCTTGCTATTTTAGGTCTAGCAAGTCCTTATTTATAGACTCTTCCAGAATGGGCTTGGACTCTTCAATTAGGTCTAATCTTCACGTTGTAAATCTTCTCCACAAAAATAGGAACAAATCTCCAAATAGTTTCCTAAAAAGTCTCCAAGATCCTTTTTATGAAATCCAATTAAATCTGCACTTTGTTCCTAATAAATCTCTTTGACCTGCGTATAATGATGAGACATATCCAAAATATTCTCATCAAAACAAAACAAATCTGTCAAGAGATATACAACAACAGCACATGTTGTACCAGACAAAGATGTCGTGACATCGCCTTCGACATCTTGATTAAAAATCACATGACAGCAAAGCAGCAACACCTGCTGTACCAGACTAAGATGTCATGACATCTGTCTGAAACACATTACAGCAACACCTGTCATGACAGTTGATGAAGATGCTTCAACATCTTACTCAACATCTTGCTGTAAACTTGTTTTAGCCAAAATGCATCCAATCAAAGACCTAACAGATGGGGACAAGTTATGGTTCCTGCCAATAGCCAGACCAAAAGAGGCCTCAGTTTTTTTCCATCGTATGCAAAAACATCAAAAAAGAATGAAGGCATTCCTCCCATTCAAAATACATTTCACAGTGGAGGTTTTATTTATTTTGTCCCTCAAGAGGTCGATACCATTAATAGAGACGACTCTGAAGACGAATCCTCAGATTCTGAAGAAGAATGAAGATCCTACCTCAATGATTATGGCTACATATCGCAAGAAGAAACACATACTCCATTATCTTTTGTACAAGAGAAAGATAAGGATGCATCCGAGCCATTTGATGAAATGGACATAGAAGATTGCATCGATGAGAACTATCCCACTTTCTTTTCTTCACCAGAAGAAGACACAGTTATGGTAGATATTGTTTGTCACTATGAAGATGATTCATATATTTCTCCAAAGGTATGGGATCCCTAGCTGGAAATTCCTGGGTATGACAGCCAACCAGAAGATGCCTACACACAATTTTAAACTCCTCAACCCATCGAAAGAGCAGTCGAAGATCATCTTTTTGACAAATCTGCAAAGACTGCTGAAAGAGATTTCATTCATTATACCATGCCAGAAGTGAATGTCATAATGGATGATAATTCTGAAAAGGATTTATCCACTTACATGGCAACAAAATTCTGCAAAAGCTGCCCAATCATCCCTGGGGCATGCCGCACAAGTTAATGCAAGATGTCATAATTTCTATTAATCCGCCAGCCAAAGAAAATTTTGAGAAGGTAAAAAGAGTTCCCAAATATGAAACTGCATCATGTTATCTCAATATATGCAAGTGAGGACCCTATTTAGAAGACCCCAGGTACATGTCCCCAGAGGATGCGTATGTACCATTCCATACCCCGCGATCCATCGAAAAGGCCATGAGGACCACCTTTTTGATGCATTCGTAAGGATTAAAAACTCCATCAATTTAAATCCGCCAGAAGTCAGTGTCGTTATCGAAGACCGACCTGAAAGGGATTTGCAAGACTTTGTGACACCTGGGAAAGTTTCTCAAAATTGGATAGATGTTGATGTTCCAACTATTGTCCACATCTCAAAGTAAATGTTTATTTTTGTTTTGTCCTCTCGCTCTGCCCAAAGCGATAGATTTTTTTATAGGGCCACCTATTTTAAGTATTAGGCTTTTGTTTCAAGAAATAATTAATCAATAATGAAGATGTTATTTTCAACACCGTGTTATTTGTTTGTTTTTTACGTTTCTGTTTTTTCGGAAAACGGTAATAATAAAAAAAAACACACAACAAATATAATAAACACTTTCGATGTTTGTACACCACCGCATTTATCTATTTTCTAAAAAACAACAATCAATCATATATGCAGATTAAACATCGAAAACTCCATTGAAAAACATGACCCTATGCCCCCTCCCAACTTTGAGTTCCCAGTATTTGAAGCTGAAGACGAATAAGAGGAAGAAATTCAAGATGAAATTTCCTTACTACTTGAGCTAGAAGACACTTCCATTCAGCCATACAAAGAACCGATAGAGGTGGTCAACCTTGGTTCCAATAAAGACAGAAAAGAGGTCAATATTAGGGCACTGCGTAGTCCGACAGTTAAAATCAAAATGATAGAACTTCTCAAAGAGTTCCCGGATGTGTTTGCTTGGTCCTACCAAGACATGCTAGGGTTGGATACCAATATTGTGGAACACCACTTACCATTGAAGCTAGAATGTCCACCAGTCAAACAGTAGTTGAGAAGAACACACCGGGATATGGCCATCAAAATTAAAGAGGAAGTGCAGAAGCAGATTGACGCATGATCCTTGCCATGACAGAATACCCTCAGTGGTTGGCTAACATAGTGCCTGTTCCAAAAAAGGACATTAAGGTCAGAATGTGCGTGGACTACCGAGACTTAAACAAAGCTAGTCTAAAAGACGACTTTCCACTACCACATATTGACATGTTGGTCGACAGCACTGCAAAATTCAAAGTGTTTTCCTTCATGGACGGATTCTCCGGGTATAATCAAATCAGAATGGCACCTAAAGACATGGAAAAAACCTCATTCATTATGCCATGGGGAACATTTTGCTACAAATTAATGTCTTTTGGTCTAAAGAATGCAGGTGCAACTTACCAAAGAGCCATGAAAACTCTTTTCCATGACATGATGCACAAAGAAATTGAGGTATTTGTCGATGACATGATTGCCAAGTCCAGAACTGAAGAAGAACATGTGGAATATTTGTTGAAGTTATTTCAGCATTTGAGGAAATTCAAACTCCGCTTTAATCCTAACAAGTGTACATTTGGCGTTCGTTCAGGGAAACTCTTGGGTTTCATTGTCAGCCAAAAAGGAATTGAAGTCGATCATGATAAAGTCAAAGCCATTCAGGAAATGTCAGCGCCTAAAACTGAGAAACAAGTAAGGGGATTTTTGGGCTGTCTAAACTACATCTCTAGATTTATATCCCACATGACCGCTACTTGTGGGCCAATATTCAAACTTATTCGAAAGGACCAGAGATGTATATTGATAGAAGATTGTCAGAAGGCCTTTGACAGCATTAAAGAATATCTGCTTGAGCCTCCTATCCTGATCCCTCCAATGGAAGAAAGACCTTTGATCATATACTTAACAGTATTGGAAGATTACATGGGTTGTATGCTTGGACAGCAAGATGAAACTAAGAAAAAGGAGCACGCCATTTATTACTTTAGTAAGAAATTCACGGACTGTGAATCTCATTACACTGTGCTTGAAAAAACATGTTGTGCCTTGGCATGGGCTGCTAAACGTCTCCGACAATACATGATTTGTCAGACTACTTGGTTGATCTCCGAAATAGACCCAATCAAGTATATCTTTGAAAATCCCGCCTTAACTGGAAGGATTGCTCGCTGGCAGATGCTATTGTCAGAGTATGATATTGAATACCATGCTGAAAAAGCTATCAAGGGAAGCATTCTAGATGATCATTTGGCTCACCAACCAATTGATGACTATGAATCTGTTAAATTTGACTTCCCTGATGAGGATGTTATGTACCCAAAGATGAAAGACTATGATAAACCGTTACTAGACGAAGGGCCAGAGCCAGAATCCTGATGGGGATTAATATTCGACAGAGCTGTCAACGCTTATGGAAACGAAATTGGGGCAATTAGTGTTACACCTCAAGGTACCCATATTCCTTTCACCACAAGATTGACATTCAAATGCACCAATAATGAAGCTGAATATGAAGCTTGTATAATGGGACTTGAAGAAGTCGTTGATTTAAGGATCAAAATTCTAGATGTATACGGAGACTCAGCTTTGGTCATAAATCAGATTAAAGGTGAATGGGAAACTCGTCAACCCGGATTGATTCCTTACAAAGACTATGCAAGAAGGCTGCTACCTTTCTTCAATAAAGTTAAGTTTCATCACATTCCTTGTGAAGAAAATAACATGGCTGATGCACTGGCTACGTTATCCTCCATGGTTGTTGTAAATCGATGGAATAATGTACCTAGAATTAATGTTATGCGCCTTGATAGGCCTACTCATGTATTTACCATAAAAGAGATTGTTGATGATAAACCATGGTATCATGATATCAAACACTTCCTTCAAAAACAAGAATACCCGCATGGGGGATCAAAGAAAGATAGGAAGACTCTCAGGTGATTGGCTGGTAACTTCTTCCTGAATGAGGATGTGCTATACAGAAGAAACTTTGACATGATCTTGCTCAGATGCGTGGATAGACACGAAGCAGACATGTTAATGGAAGAAATTCATGAAGGTTCTTTTGGTACTCCTACCAATGGACAAGCAATGGCAAAAATAATGTTAAGAGCAGGATACTATTGGCTATCAATGGAATTTGATTGCTGCAAATACGTCAGGAAGTGTCACAAATGTCAGATTTATGCCAACAAAATCCATGTACTACCGACTCTTCTCAATATTCTCTCCTCTCCATGACCCTTCTCCATGTGGGGAATTGACATGATTGGCATGATTGAACCCTAAGCTTCGAACAGACATCATTTCATACTTGTGGCTATTGACTACTTCATCAAATGGGTTGAAGCAGCATCCTATGCCAATGTAACCAGGCAAGTGGTGGTCCGTTTTATCAAGAACAATCTAATCTGCTGTTATGATGTTCCAAGTAAGATCATTACTGATAATGGATCAAACTTGAATAAAAAAATGATGAAGTAATTATGTGCTAAATTCAAGTTTGAACACCATAACTCTTCTCCCTACCGGCCTATGATTAATGAGGTTGTTAAAGTAGCTAATAAAAATATCAAGAAAATTGTCTAGAAGATGGTGGTGACTGAAGCTAGCGGGATTATACATGAGTGAATCACACACTCAAAGATATAACAGAAGTCGCCACCGAACTTTCTTTAGTCCCAAAGGACAGGGAAAATATCGATAAAACCCAAGGGCAAGAGAAACGGGTAAGGGGGTCGGTTATGCGAAACGAAGGTACTAGCACCTTTCGCATCCGTCGTACTCGACGGGAACCATTTCGCTTGCTTATAGGCTTGGATGGGTTATGTATCTAAAGGCTTCTAGCTAAAAGAGGAGAAAGAAAGGGAAAAAAGAAATAAAGTGCTCGCGGAGGATTAGGGCCCTCGTGCCTACGTACCCTCATAGTGCAATGAGGAAATCAGAGCTCCGTAGTTCATGGAACCAGGGAATAGAAGAAGAAGGGAAGAAGGTGGCTCGCCAAGATTTCTCAATCTCGTGCCTACGCATCCTTATAGTGTAATGAGGAATTCAGAGCCTACATAGTTCGGGACACAAAGACAGAAAATAAAGGAAAATGGTGTCAAAACCAAGAGCAAAAGAATGAGAGAAAACTCCATTGGGGATTCCAAAGAATTGGTGTCAGAAACAAGAAAGAGAGGTAAAGGAATAGTAGTAACTCTGCTGAGGGTAAAGTGAAAGGATGGTGTCGAAACCAAGAAGATAAAGGAGCAAAGGAATAATAGCGACTCTACTGAGGAGTGAGCAAATTGGTTGGTGTTGAAACTGAGAGAGGAAAGAAGAAAAGAGAACATGGTGATTATGCTGGAGATCAGAGGGTTAGCGAGCCTGCTAGGGACCAAACAAAGGGAACGATGTTGAAACCAAGAGAATAAGGATTCGGGGTGTTAACTGACTGGCAGTGGTTAACCAAAGAAAGAGATTAAGGCTCTATGGGGAGAAAGGGTTTGGTAGCTACAGACAGGCTGTGATGAACCAAGAGAGAGAGAGAGAGAGTAATGAAGCAAGAGAAGGTGTTTGACTCTGAGGGGATTTTGGTATATTAACTGATAAATATTGGTTAACAAAAAGAGCGGGTGTGGAACCAAACGAAGGTTGTGACCCAAAGAATGGGTGTGGAACCAAGCAAAGGTTGTGACCCAAAGTACGGGTGTGGAACCAAACAAAGGTTGTGACCCAAATGGACGGGTGTGGAACCAAGCAAAGGTTGTGACCCAATGTACGGGTGTGGAACCAAGCGAAGGTTGTGACCCAAAGGACAGGTGTGGAACCAAGCAAAGATTGTGACCCAAAGGGGTTCGGTATGTTAACTGACCGGAGAAAGGGTATTTGAGCCAAAAGAAGGTTACTATCTGTTGTACCCCAAATTTTACCCTCCGATATTCAGATCGTTTGCATATCCTTTTCATTGGTCTCTGTTTTCGCATTTTAGTAAACATATAAATAATCATGCATTTTTTGTTAGAATTTAATTTGTTTTATTTCTTTTTTTTCACTAACTATTTTCAATTATCTTTTTTATTATTTTTAGTTTTATTATTATTATTTCTTTTTTATTATTATTATTAATTTTATTATTATTAGTTTTATTATCATTATTAGTTTTATTATTACTAAGCTTTATTATTATTATTATTATTATTATTATTATTATTACTTTTATTTTGTTTATCTTCATGGTAGGTGGGGACCACTCAATCATTCTAACACTTCACATGGATTGCCAACTTGGATTTATCAATGACCAAAAATCATTCTCACACTTCACTCATCAATGGCCAAGAATCATTCTCATAAAGTCACATGGATTGCCACATCAACACCCCCACTTTATTCACACTATAAATAAGATCTCTCTTTCTCTCATTTGACACACCAGATTCACCCCACACAAAGGCTGAATATTCTCTTAATTTTCTCCCTCAATTATTCTTGCAAATTTTCTGGAGAGAAGGCTCGTCTTCATTTTTCCATAACTCGTGTCATTGAAGAGGCAGTGGACCGTCTCCACTAGGTAACATTCACCTCTTTTATTTCTCCGTTTTCAAAGTACCATGATCATTTATATATGCTGTTATCAAGTTCGTTAGCATGTTAATATTTTTCTGGAAAAAGTATTGTAATACCCTATAATTTTTGTTTGGTTTTATTATGAATGATGTTTAAAGGATAAGATAAAAATTCAAAAAGACAAAAAAACATGCTTCATCACCACCCTTTTATTATTTCATACTATTTTTATTTTATTTTCCATTTATTTCTTAATTTTGTTTATCTAGTTTTTATTTTAGGAGCACTTTGAATTTTTAGTTTCAATTTATCATGTTATTTCTTGAATTCATAACTTTTTCTTTCGAATTTTGTTTTGATTTTTATTTTTTGCTTACGATCATTATTTCGATTTTTAGGGCCAATGATATTACAAAATCATGACTTAGTTGATTTATGCAAAATGACTAAAAAGTCTTGATATGTATGAGGCTCATTTCTTTATTTTTGTTGGTCAATGAAAGTAAAAAATCTAAGATTATCGATTTATCAAATTAAATCTTGATTAAGACGAGACCAACCTTATTTTTTTTTCATTCCGGTTTCATTATCTTTATTTTGGTCGATGACATAACAAACTTCATGGTTCGGTTGACTTCATTGAATCAACAAAACTTTGACCAATATGAGACCGCTTTCTCTTTATTTCAGTTTCATTCACTTTTTAGTCGATGAAAGTCAAGAATCATTGATTATCGATTCCTCGATTAAATCATGATTAGGACGAGATTAATTCTATTTCGTGTTCTTAACAAGAAAACATAACATAACACAAACTTAGCAAGAGGTTCCTGTAGAGTACTACAGATACTTAGGGTGCTAATACCTTCCCTTAGTATAACCAACCCCCGAACCTAGATTCTCTTCTCAGGGTTTTCCGGTCTTTACCCTTTCCTTTGGATAAATCAAAGCTCGGTGGTGAATTTCAAAAATGTATGATTCAAGTTAATTAATAGCTTGATATCCGATTCTCACCGCAACAGAAATGGCAGCTTCACTGGGGAATCAGTTAGACTTATTGATGGTCCTTTCCTAAGAGGGTTAAGCCAATCTTGTTTTTATGTTATTCATGTTTGCTTATTTACTTGTATATGCTTATGTATGTCATATTTGCTTATATACTTGTATCTTTGTTCTTGCTTTATTATCCTGTTTATTTTGGGTTATCATGGTATCTATGAGTCAGATAAGTTCTAACCCGAACTTGAGAGAACACATATGTTTAGGAACCATAGACATAGTCAAGGGAACTTCGAGAGAGAAATCCCAAAGGAGGGAACTTGAAGTCCACACTCAGTTGAGGCCCTCTTGGAGGTGGTAAATGTTGAACGAGCAATCGTGAATGCGTTACTACTTTCGACCTAGGAGCCAGAGATACTGATGACCTTTAGTTATCCCTTTTCCCCACCTAGCCTATTTAGGATGTAGTGCGATGATTATGAGGGAGTAATCCTAAATGATTGCTACGCGATACTACGCTCAGACGAGACTCTCTTGAGGATTTTATTGATCACCAAGCAATTGGGAAGTTGATAAAATCCGAAAGATGGGTTGTTGACTCTGGGAACTCTTTAGAACCTTGCTCTGCAGATATAAGAACCTCAGTACACACCCTGTGGTTGGTTCTTTACCCAGACTTCATGTTGTGATCTCGAACCCTTGATCTTGTTGCATGTGTTTATGCATCCTGTTTTCATTGCATTGCATTTGATTTGCATTTTTGCATGTCTCATTGCATACGTCTGTCTGCCCAGCTACTCATTTCCAGTGGTCTCTATCTTCCAGTTTCATCTGTGAGTCGTCAAGCTGATTCCTCGACACCGATACCGAACTAGAGCTAATTACAGACGCAAGATGTCAGAGCAAGATATACACAATGTTGAGGTCCGAATGGAGATCGATGACCTTAAGTCGAGCATGACTAAACTCACTAAGATGCTCCAAGTTTTGATTGCTAGGGGAGAGCCACCCCAAAGGACTGTCATCTAGGAAGTTTTAAGTGCTAATCCTCCACCAGTTCAAGTGCCACCTTCAACTTGTCCTGAGTTTGGTTTGCCACACAACTACTCTCCACCGATTGCATCTACTGCTATGGTTGGTCAGAATGTTATGCCAGTGTTTCAAGCTCCTGTTTTCACCGAGCCCGGACCTGTGGTCCATGCTGTTCCATAAACTGTTCGAGCTTCTTTCGAGAATCCCCTTTATGAGTACAATGCTGCCAGTGCTCAAGGTGAAGACCGTGAAGACTTTGTTGAACCTGAAGTTGTCCGAGAGCAGTTTCAGAACATAGAGAAGAGAATCAAAGCCGTTGAGGGTACTGATTTCTTTAATGTGGACGCAGACAACATGTGCTTAGTGTCTGACCTTGTTATACCTCCTAAGTTCGTAACTCCAGATTTTATGAAGTACAAGGGTCACTCTTGCCCAAGGGCTCATCTGGTCATGTATCTTTGCAGGATGACTGCTCATGCCAAAAATCAGAAGCTGCTTATCCACTGTTTTCAAGACAGCTTGAGTGGAGCACCACTCAAATGGTACATGGGTCTCGAGCAAAACTCTATCCATAGCTTCCAAGACCTTACAAATGCCTTCATGAAGCAGTATAAGTATAACCTCGACATGGCTCCTGATCGCCGTCAACTGCAAAACATGTCTCAGAATGATAAAGAGTCTTTCAAGGAGCATGCTCAACGCTGGAGAGAGTTGGCTTCCCAGGTTGAACCTCCTTTGGCTGAGAAAGAGTTAACCGGAATGTTCATGGATACCCTGTCCCCATTCTATTGGGAGAAGATGGTTGGAAGTGTTTCCTCCAATTTCACTGATTTGGTTACTATTGGCCAAAGATTAGAGGAAGGTCTTAAGAAAGGAAAAGTATCCAAGGCTGTTGAATCTTCTGATGCTGTGAAGAAATCCTACGGGAACTTTCAGAAGCAGAAGGAAGATCAGACTAATGCTGTCATGGTTGAAGTAAGAAGGCCTCGTCCCCAACCTCAGTATGTTGTTCACCCTGTTGTTGCTGCTAATACTCCTGTGGTTGCTGCACCACGACCAACTCAAGCTTTCCAACGTCCGGCTGCAGGACAGAGCCAGTATCGTAATAGGGGTCAATTTGATCCCATTCCCATGACTTACACTGAACTTTATCCTGGTTTGGTTCAACAAGGTTTGATTACCACAAGGCCTCTGCCTCCTCCTCCAAATCCTCTTCCAGCCGGCTATAGGGCTGATCTTCATTGTGAATACCATCAAGGTGGTGCAGGCCATAACTTGGAAAGTTGCTTTGCGTTGAAGGCTAGAGTACAAGAGCTGATGAGGAACAAAATCCTCTCCTTTAAGGACAATCCCAATGTTCATAACAACCCTCTGCCAGGGCACGCCAAGTGAAGCTTCAGTCGACTTTAGTATGCAATCCTCCTAAAAGCCAGTGTTACAGACAAGACAGCTCATCCTTGTGTTGATTAGTCACTAGGCCTTTGTTTCTTGTTTTCTTTATTTTGTAATGGGTGTTTGCTTTCAAATTATGTTTGTACTTTCACAATTAATGAAATGAGCACTGCAACTTTTGATTCAATTCATTTGTGTTTGCTATTTACTTCTTATTGCTTCCTCTTTCATGAAAAATAAAATTAAAAATTTTTTTGTCCACTTTCTGTTGATTATGCAAAGATTGGATGGAGGATGATGAAAACGTTATACCCATAATTGCTGTTGGTATGCTTTTAAATCAAAACTTTGCTGACGATGTAAGGCATTGTTTCAGTTCCTCAAACACTTGAGAAATAAGGAAGTTAACCCCTCTTTAACCCCTTCGAGCCTAGAAGTAGGAGTTTTTTCTTTACAAATAAAAACCCGCAATCTTAACCTGGGGGTGGGTAGTTCTCAGTTAACTGGATTGTGCATTCAAATTCAAGAATTTCAGGCAAGACGCCTTTCAACAAAAGGGTGCATTCACAAATTTTCCTTCGCACACAACAAGCAAGTGTCGAAGATGTCTTTCAAGTCGAACGCCAACGATGGTTCGTCGTAATCCTTAAGCCAGGAAGTAAAAAAAAAAGCAGTGACTGCCATCTCAAGTCCAATGAATTTTGAACCGTCATCATTACTATCATCAGTGCAATTTCCTAACCTATGGGAACCTGAGTGCATAGTTTGAGTTAACTGAGCATAGGACTGGAGATCATCATGTAGATTGGGTGGGTCACAAATAAACTTTAAGCCTTTATCCTTTGTTTCTTAAACCGTGAACCATGCCACGTTATAACCCTCAAAAGACCTAACTAAAGCAAGGTTATTTTGAAAGTATACTATAGCAAGGTTGCGTAAACTGACTCCAAAAGATCTTTGCAGGTCACCTATTTTGGGTATTACACCCTTTGCTTAAACGTTTTACTTTAATGTCTTGAATCACCGTGTTCTAACCAGTATCCCATATACTTTGTACCTCTTTCAAAATGATTTTGATTTCAAAAGTTGCATGAACTTTGCATTTACCATGTTTGTACAAATACTTTTGTTTACAAACTAGCTTTCTTCTTAAGGAATTTTCAAACAATTGAGAAACTTGGTCGGTGATCCAATCAGGGGCAAGTTCCTTCCATATTCTGCTGAGAATCAGTTCAAGATTTGTGGTTTAATGGCGACTTCTCAAAATTGGTTTATACAGAAGTTTTTCAAGACTCAGACTGGGGCTAGCTTTCCCAGTGTATAGTAAAATAATCAGCTTTCAAGACTCAGACTGGGGCAAGCTTTCTAAGAGCACCATGAAACAGTCATTTCAGAATCAATCAAACTGAAGCAATGATTAGCTTATCTACAACAGTCATCTAATCTGGGGCAGTTTACTTGAAGAATCCCCAAGCAGCTCTTCATCCTTACTACGAGGATCATCAATTTGGATATAGTTTACCAGTGTGGCAATGATGTGTTCAGCAGTTGCATCTCTAGTCCCAAGCGGAATGGAAGTGATCTCCGTGTGGAGGAATCAGTCTTCCAGTTTTGTCTACTCCACAAAAGAGTCGTGTTGTGTCGTCAACATCTTCATCTGCATAATTCATATACGTATGCATATCATGAGTGTTTCATCCTCATTTGCATTTCTCCCGAGGTCGTGTCATTATCCACGTCTTACCTTACCAAAACGTTACCTGTCCTTTTCATTCAGTGCCATTCCTGAATGTTGTCATTATCTTGCGCATCTAATCCTGTTGATAGATGTTTATCTTCTCTCATTCCAGTGCTATTCCTGGATCTTTATATTCTTTCACTCCAGTGCCATTCCTGGATGTCTTTCTCACTATCATTTGATACTATTCCTGAATATACTGATTTACCTTTACTTTCGGTGCCATTCCTGAAAGTTCACAGTCATTTAATGCTGTCTTGGAAACTGTGATCCCTTTTATCCAATGCCTTCTTAGATTTCACCTTTTGTCTCATTCGTATCTGATGCCTTCTCAGATATTATGAGTTATACCTTTCATCTAAAGCCATTATTGGATGACTGGTGTTTTTTTACATTCAATGCCATTCTTGAATATAGTCTTTGTTCACACTCATCTAAAGCCATTATTAGATATTGTGAGTTATACCTTTCATTCAAAGCCGTTATTGGATGTCTGGTTTCTTTACCATCCGATGCCTTTCCGGATGTGTCTCTCTTTCTGATGTTCTTTCCAGGTCGGGTCTTTGTTCACTTTATCTAAAGCCGTTATAAGATATTGTGATCTATACCTTTCATTCAAAGCCAGTATTGGATGTCCGGTTTCTTTACCATCTGATGCCTATCCGGATGTGTCTCTCTTTCTGATATTTTTCAGATAGAGTCTTTGTTCACTTTATCTAAAGCCGTTATTAGATATTGTGATTTATACCTTTTATTCAAAGCAATTATTGGATGACTGGTTTCTTTGCATTCAAAGCCATTCTTGAATGTAGTCTCTGTTCACATTCATCTAAAGCCATTATTAGATATTATGATTTGTACCCTTCATTCACAGCCATTATTGGATGACTGGTTTTTTTTGCCATCTGATGTTTTTCCGGATGTGTCTTTCTCTGTCTTTTCTGGGTTTTCTTGAAGATCCCGTTTGAACTCTTTAGTATAAGAAAATCCCAGAAAATCTTTTGTTGGTGTCTATCCTATTATTCCAAATTGATCCCCAAGGGAGATCATGTCTTCTTTCTGGTTCCATGCCCAGTAAAGAGTGTACTTTCAATTCCCCAGTGTCGTCCGGTCACCTATAAACCTGTCGTCCATCTCCTTGGACTTTTCCCTAGTGGAGAGGCCCTCTCTGGCTCCCATCCCCAGTGAGGCCCTATAGGATTTCCTCTTTATTTTTCTATCCTCGGTGCATCCTTAGAGTCTCCCCAGCGAGTCTATCGTTGGACAGTCTGTATCCCCAGTGAGTCTTTCTCGTGAATGCTAACCTTATCCTTCCCCAGTAAGCTCACCTGTGGTGGATTGCCCTTCATCCTTGGTGTTTTGTTTGTCTGCCCCTTTGCATTTAGCATTCCATCATTTTCATCATATTAGAGTTCATTGTATGTCAGCATTTTTGTCCATAGCATTGCATGTCAATGCGTCTGAGGGCAAAATTTTCGGTTATCTATATTTAAATACCTTCCACCATGATTTCATGAAGACTATCATCACTCATGTCATCCGGTGAAGATATTTAAATAGGGGCAACTATTGTACCCCAAATTTTACCCTCCGATATTCTGATCGTTTGCATATCCTTTTCATTGGTCTCTGTTTTCGCATTTTAGTAAACATATCAATAATCATGCATTTTTTGTTAGAATTTAATTTGTTTTATTTCTTTTTTTCACTAACTATTTTCAATTATCTTTTTTATTATTTTTAGTTTTTTTATTATTATTTATTTATTATTATTATTATTATTATTATTATTATTATTATTAATTTTATTATTATTAGTTTTATTATCATTATTAGTTTTATTATTATTAGTTTTATTATTACTAAGCTTTCTTATTATTATTATTATTATTATTATTATTTTTATTTTGTTTATCTTCATGGTAAGTGGGGACCACTCAATCATTCTAACACTTCACATGGATTGCCAACTTGGATTTATCAATGACCAAAAATCATTCTCACACTTCACTCATCAATGGCCAAAAATCATTATCATAAAGTCACATGGATTGCCACATCAACACTCCCACTTTATTCACACTATAAATAAGATCTCTCTCTCTCTCATTTGACACACCAGATTCACCCCACACAAAGGCTGAATACTCTCTTAATTTTCTCCCTCAATTATTCTTGCAAATTTTCTGGAGAGAAGGCTCGTCTTCATTTTTCCATAACTCGTGTCATTGAAGAGGCAGTGGACCGTCTCCACTAGGTAACATTCACCTCTTTTATTTCTCCGTTTTTAAAGTACCATGATTATTTATCTATGCTGTTATCAAGTTCATTAGCATGTTAATATTTTTCTGGAAAAAGTATTGTAATACCCTATAATTTTTGTTTGGTTTAATTATGAATGATGTTTAAAGGATAAGATAAAAATTCAAAAAGACAAAAAAAAACATGCTTCATCACCACCCTTTTATTATTTCATACTATTTTTATTTTATTTTCCATTTATTTCTTAATTTTGTTTATCTAGTTTTTATTTTAGGAGCACTTTGAATTTTTAGTTTCAATTTATCATGTTATTTCTTGAATTCATAACTTTTTCTTTCGAGTTTTGTTTTGATTTTTATTTTTCGCTTACGATCTTTATTTCGATTTTTAGGGCCAATGATATTACAAAATCATGACTTAGTTGATTTATGCAAAATGACTAAAAAGTCTTGATATGTATGAGACTCATTTCTTTATTTTTGTTGGTCAATGAAAGTCGAAAATCTAAGATTATCGATTTATCAATTTAAATCTTGATTAAGACGAGACCAACCTTATTTTTTTTCATTTCGGTTTCATTATCTTTATTCTGGTCGATGACATAACAAACTTCATGGTTCGGTTGACTTCATTGAATCAACAAAACTTTGACCAATATGAGACCGCTTTCTCTTTATTTAAGTTTCATTCACTTTTTAGTCGATGAAAGTCAAGAATCATTGATTATCGATTCCTCGATTAAATCATGATTAGGACGAGATTAATTCTATTTCGTGTTCTTAGCAAGCAAACATAACATAACACAAACTTAGCAAGAGGTTCCTGTAGAGTGCTACAGATACTTAGGGTGCTAATACCTTCCCTTAGTATAACCAACCCCCGAACCTAGATTCTCTTCTCAGGGTTTTCCGGTCTTTACCCTTTCCTTTGGATAAATCAAAGCTCGGTGGTGAATTTCAAAGATGTGTGATTCAAGCTAATTAATAGCTTGATATTCGATTCTCACCGCAACACTATCCCAAAGGCACGAGTATTTGAACCAAAAGGAGGTTACTAACTCACGGGGTATTGGTTTTAACAGACAGACTGTGATTAACCAAAAAGAACGAGTGATTAACCAATAGAAGGTGATTAACTCAAAAGGAGCTCAGTATGTTAACAGACGGGTTGTGGTTAACTGAGAAGAAGTGCAAATTGGTGTTTTAATTGACAGGAAGTGGTTAACTAATCACAGGGAGAGGAACCAAGAGAAGGTTGTGAACTCCTCTAGGGTTTCAGTATTTAACAGGCAGACTATGTTTAACCAAAGAAACCAAATGAGACTCTTCTGGGGAATCAATAAGCAATGACTGACCACAAGAAAAGGCTAATGAGGCAAGAGACATGTGTTTACCCAAGAGACAATGATCTTTAACCAAGAGAATGATGATTAAATTAAGGAGAGATTGAAAGGTGCAAGAGTGATTAAGAATCGACTCTACTGGGGGATTGAGATACACTACAGTCTGGAGATAGAGACGATTATTCCAGGAACAGGGTCATTCGTCCCCTACCCAAAATAATCAAGATGAGTGTAGGAATTCTCCACCCTCATCCCTTCTCCAGCACAAAAGTATAGTGCGGAAATTGAAACTGACAGTAACAACGCCAATTTGTACAGTGCTCCAGTGGGTCGTGCAGACCTCCGACTCAGTAGGGGATAAAGAGAACAAGGCTCTTAAAGACTCTAGAGGGAGAAGCAAGAGAAGATTGACTAATCGAAACAAAGTTTCGATCAATCTATCAATGGAAATGATCAAGCCAATAATCTTCCAAACGGATCGGAAGGTCGTCAAAGCAAACATGTGGATTATTGATCGTACAAGATTAAATTTGATCAATGAAGAACAAACTTAATTTGATCAAGAAAATAATACCAAACATCAACACAAATCATGTTAACATGTGAACAAAGGTGTGCAAGAATCAACATGTTCAGGTAATGTCAAGAATGCAAAGAATTACAAGAATTGATAAATCGTGCTTTGAAAGTTTGCATACATGCTTTAATCAAAAGTTAAACAACTCATAAAATATCCCCAAATATCAAGCATATCAAGCCATGGATGTTAAATGAGGAAAGAATGTCAAACAAGCTTGAAAATACCCAAAAATGGCCTCCTGTTACAGTGGTAATCGATTACCAAATGCAGGTAATTGATTACCCGCTTGAAAAATGCAGAATTTGTTAAAAACAAGGCAGGGTAATCGATTACCCTACTTAGCCTAGCAAAGTGGTAATCGATTACCACTGTGACAGTGGCAAAAAATAGCTTTTCAAAAAGCACTTCCAGCAACTAATCACTTATCCAATCCGCCACATGTTATGGCATGCATTTGTGCACGAAAATTACATGAAATTGGAGTAATTTATCATCAATTGAAATCATTAAACATGAATATTAAATATCAAACAATCACACGATGAAACAACATCGAAAAACTATCAAAACTACATCATAAACGCGCGAAAGTGATCGAAACAGTAGATTGAGCAAGAGTTACCAACCTACAAGCCGGAGAATTGGCTTGGTGATTGTTGTGAGTGCACTGTAGAGAGATAAAACAAAGAAAACAATAGAATTCCAAGCTTGTGCTTAAATCATAGCGAAACGGATCGAAAATGCGATAAAAGCTCTGAAATAAAATTTGCACCGAAATGATCGAATTGAACACTTGAATTGAAATGGAAGTTGCTGTAGTTGTAGAGAACCAAGAAGAAATGCAAGGTGATGGAGGTTTAAGCTCAAGAGAAAGCATATTCAATGTGAAATATACTACTCATCAATGGTGGAATTGAGCTCTAGTGTGGTTTGGGGAAGAAGATGAAGATGAATGTGAAGAAATTATAGAAAATGCAGAGAGAATTGAGAGAAATGAGAGAGTGGAGAGTGAAGAATTGTGAAAAATGATTGAAGGTCCTTTGTGTAATGGTGGAGGTTTGTTTATATAGAGGCTAGCTTTGGTGTAGGCTAGGTTTAGAGTGTGCCTTTGAGTGTGCTTTTAAGCTAGCTTGGGAGTTAGTTATACTTAACTCACTGAGTCGGAAGTTAACACAGTTAGTTAGGTAGTTAACTCAGTGGAGCAATCCCAATGCAAGTCCAAATCAAATTGTCCTCATGCTTGGAGATGAAGTCACATGGTATTCTTGATTTAGAGTGATGTATTGGAATAAATGCCTTAAAGTGTCTTGAAAGGTCTTGAACTGTCTAGAAGATTCCACGCAATGCTAGAACAAAGTAGACTACAAGAGAATTGAGAGTGCAAAGTTGCTATCATGAAAATGAAGCAGAAATATTCTATTTTACACAAGGTAATCGATTACCCTACTTTGCCTAGCAAAGTGGTAATCGATTACCTCGGGCAAAACTTGCCCAAATTTCTTAAAAATAAGTGTTATGGCCCCGGTTCCGATTTTCCACCTCTTGCTTTGATGAATAGGCATGGAAACCCTCATTTTCTGCTTGTGTTGATGACGTGATGACCTTGTGAGGATATGATTAACCAGGCTTAGAAAATCTGAATATTCATGCAACAAAAAAACACAGAGAAAAATGCGAATGCGTATGCTAGCGATGCGAATGCACATGCTTATGCAAAAGGCAAAAAGGGGAGGTCAAATTTCGGGTTACGACAGCTGCCCCTATTTAATCCTCTTGGACCTGAATGTTCGAATTACGCCGGCTTTTCGATGATTCGAGGTAGAAGGGAATTAAATAAAATAGTAGCTCAAAAATTTGGCTGACGGCGACAAGAGAAGGGGAAAGTGTAGAGATTTTTTATAGGTGAGTGGTTCGACTGAATATCTGTTGGGTAGATGAATCAGACAAAGGGAGTATGCTAGATGCATATGTTATGTATGTGTGATCTACATGATGCTTGATATCATGTTATGTAGCGGCAAAGGTTAAGGTACTGTGCAACAGGTAGGCAAGGATTGTAACAAGGCGAACTCGACATTCTCAGTTGGGGAGGTAAACCATAAATGGCGATGACTCCGCTGGGGAAAGAAATCAAGAGATCTCAAATTTCCAAACTATTACCATTATGATTGCTGGGGATGAAGGAACCAGGGTGACCCTCCAACCACGGCTGACTCCGTCTGGGGAATGACCTTCCAACCTTGACTGATTCTGCTTAGGGGAATTCCAAGGTCTGGATGATCTTCACTACTTGGGGAGAACATGAAATCGAAATACACTACCACTGGGGAATGATGGTTTCGACATGCTGGGAGTGTCGCACAACCCTTGCTGTGGACAAGAGAACGAACATGCCTCTGCTTAGGGAATCATCATGGTTCTGCTGGGGAAATGAAAGGTAAACAACCTCTCCAAAGAACCATGATAATGCTTCTCGGGGATCAAGCTCGCAAATGGATATTACCGATTATCCCTTAGGGGTTACCGGTGAAATATGCAATGCATAATGCTTTCTCCATTGGTTTAGCTTTTTATTATTCTCAACGCTTTATAGTATTATGTGATCACAAATAATCGTTTATTTTGCAAACAAAACACTGAAAAGAGACAATTGAGAAATCAAGTGATGAATTTTATCGAATATAAAAAATATTGTACATAAGGTGTGTACAAGGATGCAAAAATCCTTGAGGAGGAAATTTGCAATAAAATTGAAAAACAAAAGTAAATGGCAAAGGGAAATTGTTTTGCATTGATTAAAACGTTGGCTACCATCCACCGTAAGTCTAGGTTCCAACGCCTTGCACCAGTTGATGATGATTTGAATGCTCTGTTACCGTCTGAGATCCAGTTATGATGAAGAGAGGCTCAAGTGTTCACAGTCAAATGCCTTTATCCCTAATTTTTTCCTGGACATTCTTTTATTTTTTTCGTCCATCGGGATACCCATTTTGGCCTAAGTCGCCCTTTCGGGTTTTCAACTTAGCGGGCCATTATTGTTTTTTGCTTGGTCCCTAACTTTTGCATAGACATTTCTTTTTTTTTTTGGTCCGTAGGGACGCCCATTTTTTCCTAGATTGTCATTGCCGATGTCAGTCTAGCGGGCTCTTTATTCATTTTATTTTTTATTTTTTTCTGGCATAATATTTTTTTACTGCATCAGAGTTCACGGGCGATGGCAACTCCTCCCCATCCATGGTGGTGAGGATCAGGGCTCCACTTGAGAAGGCCTTCTTGACAACAAAGGGTCCTTCGTAGTTGGGAATCCACTTGCCGTGTGGATCCGAGTGAACAGGTGAATATCTCTTGAGCACGAGTTTACCTTATTGGAACGCTCGAGGGAGAACTTTCTTGTCAAAAGCTCGCTTGAGGCGTCTCTGATACAATTGACCATAAAAAACGGCGGTTAGGTGCTTCTCTTATATGAGATTCAGTTGGTCGTATCTGGATTGGACCCATTCAACTTCATCAAGATCGGCCTCCATGATGACTCTGAGTGAAGGGATCTCGACTTCAATGGGAAGAACAACCTCTATACCATACACAAGAGAATACGGAGTTGCCCTAGTAGAAGTACGAACTGAAGTTCTGTAGCCATGCAGTGCAAAGGGAAGCATTTCATGCCAGTCCTTGTAAGTTTTAACCATTTTCTGGAAAATCCTCTTGATATCTTTGTTTGCTGTTTCGACGACACCATTCGTCTTGGGCCGATAAGGTGAAGAGTTGTGGTGCTCAATCTTGAATTCTTGACACAATTCTTTCATCATCTTGTTGTTTAAGTTTCTTGTATTGTCAGTGATAATGCTGCTAGGAATACCATAGCGTCAGATTATATCTTTCTTGATGAATCTGGCAACCACTTGTCGTGCGACGTTTGCCTAAGAAGCAACTTCAACCCACTTTGTGAAGTAGTCAATAGCAACTAGAATGAATCGGTGACCGTTGGAATTCTTCGGCTCGATCATTCCAATCATATCGATATCCCACATAGAGAAGGGCCAAGGAGAAGTCAAAACATTCAATGGAGTAGGAGGCACATGGATCTTGTCACAATAGATTTGGCATTTGTGACATCTTTTAGCAAAGTTGTAACAATCTACCTCCATTGTTGTCCAGTAATACCCAGCTCGAAGGATCTTTTTAGCCATGGCAGTCCCTTTAGCATGTACACCCTCACAGCCCTCATGTATGGACCTTATGATCGTGTCTGCTTTGTGTCTATCCATGCATCTGAGCAACACAGAATCATAATTCCTCTTGTACAGTACACCACCACTTAAGAAGAATTTGGCGCAAAGTCGTCTAAGAGCCTTCTTGTCAATGATAGTGATACCCTTAGGATATTCTTGTTTTTCCATATATCTTTTGATGTCGTAGAACCAAGGCTTGTCATCAGACTTGTCCTCGATTGCTAAATAGTGTGCTGGTTTATTCAAATGATCAATATGGATAGCAGGAGCTCCATTCTTCCACTTAACTTTGAACATGAATGCCAGGGTGGCAAGAGCATCAGCTATTTGATTTTCCTCGCTAGGAATATGATGAAAAGATATCTCATCAAAGTACGGAATCAATTTCGTGATGTGCTTTTGGTACGAAACCAGCTTAGAATCCTGAGTCACAAAGTTCCCTCTGACTTGGCCAATAACCAAAGCAGAATCTCCATAGAACTCAAGAATCTTGATTCTCATGTCAATTGCAGCTTCAATACTGTAGATACATGCTTCGTATTCAACCATATTATTGGTGCATGTGAAGCATAATATGGCGGTGAAGAGAAGGTGAAAACCTGTTGGAGAGATGAGGATTGCACTAATTCCACGACCTTTAGCATTGGAGGCACCGTCAAACACGAGCATCCATCGCGCCCCTGGTTCGGGTCCTATGTCAGCGTCCATCCTCATCGGGAAAGTTAAACTTCACTTGTTGATAACCCTCCACAGGTTGATGAGCAAGGTAGTCCGACAAGACGCTCCTTTTTATTGATTTTTGTGTAACATATTGGATATCATACTCAGTTAACAGTATTTGCCACTGAGCAATCCTTCCAGAGACAGCAGGCTTTTCGAATATGTACTTTATCGGATCCATTTTGGATATCAATAAAGTAGTATGGAAAATCATGCATTGTCTTAGGCGTCAAGCGGCCCAGACCAGAGCACAACAAGTTTTCTCCAAGAGTGAGTATCTAGTCTCACAATCGGTGAACTTCTTGCTCAGATAGTAAATTGCGTGTTCTTTTCTACCAGTGTCGTCATGTTGACCCAATACATATCCCATTGATTCATCGAGAATAGTGAGATACATGATTAAAGGCCTACTAGGAACCGGCGGTACTAAGATCGGTGGTTCTTGCAAATATTTTTATATCTTGTCAAAAGCTTCTTGACAATCATTGTTCCATTCAACCGATTGATTTTTTCTTAGTAATTTGAAAATCAGTTCACAGGTAGCCGTCAAGTGAGAAATAAATCTTGAGATGTAATTAAGTCTGCCCAGAAAGCCACAGACTTCTTTTTCTATTTTGGGAGGCGGCATGTTCTGAATTGCTCAAACCTTGTTGGGATCAACTTCAATGCCCTTCTGGCTCACAATAAAGCCCAACAGTCAGCCAGATCGAACTCCAAAGGTATACTTCGCAGGATTTAATCGTAGTCTAAGCTTTCAGAGTCTGTCAAACAGTTTCTTCATATGGACCAAGTGATCATCTTCAGTTCTGGACTTGGAATTCATATCGTCCATGTAAAGTTCAATCTCTTTATGGATCATATCATGAAAGAGGGTTGTCATGGCACGTTGGTATATTGCCCACGTGTTTTTTAAACTGAATGGCATGACTTTATAGCAATATGTATCCCAAGGTGTGATGAAAGTTGTCTTCTCCATATCGGTTGGGGACATCTTGATCTGATTATATCTTGAGAAACCGTCCATGAAGGAAAAGACAGAGAACTGTGCCGTGTTGTCTACCAAGACATCAATATGGGGCAAAGGGAAATCATCTTTCAGGCTTGCCTTATTAAGATCTCTATAATCCACACACATTCTAGCCTTCCCGTCTTTCTTAGGAACCGAGACGATGTTAGTTATCCACTTAGGATATTCGGAAGTGGCCATGAATCCAACATCAAGCTGTTTCTTTACCTCTTCTCTGATTTTAAGTGCCATGTCGGGTCTAGTCCTTCTGAGTTTCTGTTTGATAGGAGGACATCCGGGCTTGAGTGGCAAGTGATGTTCAACGATGTTGGTATCCAACCCAGACATATCTTGATAAGACCACGCGAAGATATCATTATACTCTTTCAATAACTTGACCAAATCTGAGTGTACATGCTTTGCGAGGGATGCACCAACTTTGACTTCCCTTCTGACATCATCAGTACCAAGATTGACAACTTCCACGTGCTCTTTGTGTGGCGGAATCTCTTTCTGCTCGTGTTCAAGGAGCCTTGCTAGTTCAGCCAGTAATTCACAATCTTCCTCACCATCTTCTTCGGCTTGGTTAATTGGAATCCCAAAATTACACTAGATGTTTGCCATGTTTTATCAATGCATTTATTTGTTCTGCATGTCTATGAATTTGTTTAGAATCAACTATTTTAAAAGGTGAAAATAAAAGAAAATTTTTCCATTTGTTTGTGAAAAAGTAAAATAGAGAAAGAAAAGAGAGCATGATTTTGAATGCAAAAAAACTTTTATTTATTGATCACATAATATTGCAAAAGTGGGAGGCCCTTTACAAGCTATCCACTCGTCTCGGGCGAGGATGAGGGAATGCGAAAGCAAAATGCATTACATGTTTATGGGAAAAACCATGGGAATCGTAGTAGATGTCCAATTGTTGAACTTGAAGCCAGACGGGCACTTGCGTACAAAGCTTGCACTCTGGTTGCTAGGACCAACATCATCGATGGCTGCCACAATGTAATACCCCATATTATCTAAACGCTCAATTGGATATCAGATGAGATCAAATGAGTGTCTATGTGCTCTATATCTAATCAATTGGATTAATGGAATCCTTTACGTATTGTTAATTGGGATCAATAGAGCAACCGGTGAACTCTGAAGAGATCAATTATTTTATTAAAGAGACAGATTAATATTTATTAGTTCAAGAGAAGATTTTATGGTAACTCTAGTAATTGATCAATTGGTGTGAGACTATAAAATACCAATTGAAGATGTTTTACCCTATTGGATTATATTATATAATATAGGTATTATATATATATATATATATATATATATATGGAAGAGAAAGAAATAGAAAGTGAGGAAAAGAGAAAGAAGAAGGAAAATGTGGAAAGAGAGAAAGAAGGAAAGGAAGAGCAAGAAGAAGAGGAAGCTTGGGATCTTCATCAAATCAACTCATCTTCTTCATCATCATCTTGCATTGAGGTCGGTTCTAGTTAGAGACTTTAAGTTCTAGAAATTTCAAGTTTTGAACTTAGGTTAGAATGTTGAGAGAAAATGATAAAATTGATAAATCAATGTTTCTAAAGGATAAAACGTGAAATAAACCGCATAATATAGTCGGGTTATATGTGGAAATAATCGGGAATACTTGTTCTTATGTTGGAACACATTTTGGTTGAGATTGGATTGAGTTTGTACCATTAAAATCAGGTTTTTGTGTTTTTGGTTCAGTAGTAACCGATTACTCACTTTGAGGTAACCGGTTACCTGAAGGAAAAATTGAGGTTTTATGTGAGAAATGGACGAAGTAACCGGTTACTCATTTTGAGGTAACCGGTTACCATAATGTGTCTTTAACTATGATTTTGATTCTGTTTTAAACAGTAGAATTTGAGTAACCGGTTATCCTATTTTGGGTAACCGATTACCACTGTTGTGATTTTTGAAAAATGTTTAAAAATCCATATCTTTTGGATCGTAACTCCGATCGAAGCGTAGTAATAGTCGTTGGAAAGCTATGGAAATATCTTATGTAATGAAAGTGAAAGATATTGATTTTGTTACCCGATTAAATAAATCGGAGGGAACCCAAGAGTTGTGTTAACTTTATGATTGAATGAAAATAGTGTTTATGTGATATGTGGTAATACATGTTTACCTATACAAATTGTGTCATGCCATATCTATCTAATTATTGATAAGTATGATTGAGAGAATGTGCATGCTTAAAATAAATTAGGAAGAGTGAGGAAACTTTACCCCAAAACCAAATGGTATGATTCTAAGTTATGACAAGGATTGTGATATAAACTCTAGATAGTAATGCTCGTGCATTCGATGTATAGATGTGCATCCTTGACATGTAATATTCTAGAGTAGAGAACCTAGATGACGATGCTCGTGCATTAGATGTATAAAAGTGCATCTTTGACGAGTAATGGTCTAAAGGAGAGTGAGACACTTGTATGGAACATGTGTGTAAACTCTTGTATTTATGAGAAAAAGGTGTATGGGCCTTAAGGCAAAAGTGGCCTAGTAATTGTTGAATACAATCACAGTTGTATGTGAAATCACGTAATCGTAACCATTTCCCTATTATATTTCGTTCCATGAGTAACGAGCTCCTCTGGAATGTATGCATGATTACTTGGTAGGTTTGATTCCCGTTTATAGTACGAATGGACCCTATAAGGTAATGAGACTTGTGATGGTGTACGGACCGTGTGAAGTGAAAAATTAAGGTGATAATGTGTCCCTTAGTTCCTAATCCATTTCGTATGCCAAGTAATCGACGAGGATCCATGACTTGCTACAACTTCTAGACGTAGAAGAGGACGGGAATAAGGGGTGCCTTGACGAGGTTATCGATTAGTGGTAATTTTGAGTTAACGGACTCTTGAACATGTTTCCATATAGTGTGAGATTGAGAACTCAAGGTCATTTCCCTTCCCCTTGACTCGAGTTAGGATTGGCTAGAACCCTGCAAAGCCGAGAGAATCCATAAGATAGTGAACTCACTGAGATTAGTATCTCACCCTATTATGGTTGTTATTTTTCAGGTGTTGTTTGCAGGTTTGATTTACAAGTGGAGCTATGCTTGAATGTTTCAAGAGGAGCTTAGCTTTAGTTTTCTGCTGTGTATTTGTTGTATACAATTGAGGATATTGTATATTGATCTTAGTTTTTATTGTTTTGGCTAGTTTCCATACCTTGTACCATAGATTGTGTTTATGTATTTTAGAATGGTCAAGTATGTGAATTACGCCATTAGGCACTCATGATGGCGTGAGTACCAAATAAAATGCTTGTATAGTATTATTCTAGGTATATATTATACAGGGCATTACAATTGGTATCAGAGCAGGTCGTGTCCTCGACCTACCTTGAAACATCATTAGTAAATCTATTCCTGCCTTTTAAGTGTGTCTTGCCAGCATGAATCTTAATATCATACTATGTAGTGTTGGGCCTGATCAACCTAATATTATGTATGTGATAGGTAGAATCATGGTTGAGTGACCACGAGGACTTCGAAGTGTTGTCGGAACTTGTGCTGTGAGGGTAGGCTCAAGCCAACAGTTAGCAGTGTTGAGTTTTGGTCAGCTAAGTTGAGGTTTTAGTAGAAGTTGTGCTTGGGGTAGCTTGGAATTGAAGAGTAGTGTGTTGTTCAAGAAATCCTTTGGATGAATAGAGTCTGAAAGTTAAGAATCCTTATCGGATGATTGGTTAAGGTATTGAGGAATATGTAAAGTCACTAGTAGAGCTGGATTGGCCTCTAGTAAGGATAAGGATTTTAAGTAACCTCATTCCGGGAAGAGGAAAAGATGTTTTGTGGAACATGTGACGAATGGTCCGGAAATGAGAAATAGAGTAAGTACCTTGGACTCAAGGAAATTTTAATATGATGGTTTTATATTTGGACCTAAGAGGATTACCATGGAGAACAAAGTAAACACGATGTAGAAAAAGGTATTAACAGTATGTTATGAGGAAGTGACAACGGAATGTATGTTGGACGAGTGTGCAATAGAATTATTAAGATGTTGTTGAAGACTAAATTAAGGAAGTGTAATCAAGGATGGTTCACCCATGAGGATCCTAGTAGTATGATGTAGAATGAGAGAATTTACACCTTGGTATTAAGAACGAGCGTAGTGGTAGCACCGTGGTCACAAGTGTACGTGATGGATTCTTATTCTTGAGACAAGTATGAAGGGACGTACCTTGTGGACCAATGATTATTGTGTCCTAAGGAGTGAGATTGCGGTAAAACGACGAGAAGAAAATCAGTACTTATTACGGACTAAGTGTAAATCATGGAATGATTTATACCGGAAGGGTTTGTAAGTAGTTGATGAGAATTGTTGGTTACGAATCTTTCGTTAAGTGAATTTGGTGTAAGTGTGGCGTGCTATGGATAGTGAAGGGTAAGAAATCCTGGTTAATGTGTACTAAGTGATGGAAAGGTTCTTCAAGAGGATGCATTGCCTCGATTTTTTTTCAAGTGTAGAGGAACTTCTGTACTTGAGAATAATATGAGTATTCAGAATCTACCTTTTGTTGGACCAAGGACGTAGTTGTTTTAGTTCTCACCAAGGAGCTCAAGTGAGAGAACAAGGTTGTGTACTGACATGTTATGTCCATTGCTTTTGTGGTTCCGTGTAATGGTTGTGTGTTGGGTTTTTCTTGTGGACGAATTAAGTATGAGTTGTGGCTAAAACCCTAGAATGTCGTCATTATTGACTTCCCGCTAGCGTAGTTTTTTGAGAAGAAATGAACTATCCCGCTGAAGATTTATCGTGCGACCGCGTCGGAATTTGGAATTTTTCCTTGTCACTTGGTTGGAGTGTGTCCTCCGCATGTTTTAACTTTGTTATGAATTTCCTCGAGTTGATCATTGTTGATGAATGTTATACAAGTTAAGAGGCCGCGAGTTAAGAATGATATTGTGGGTTAGAGCAAAGAAGATTGACGGTTTTGAGTAGGGATGACTTTTGAATTAAGAGAAATTGGCTTTTCAGCTTCTGCAGCAGTGTTAACCGATTAACGCCATGTGGTTAACCGATTAACACGTGCAAAGATGGTATTTTACGCTGAATTTTGAGGAGTTAACCGATTAACCTCAGACGGTTAATCGATTAACATGTATAAATTGTGAAATCCGTTAGGAACCATCATCTATATTTTGTTACCTTATGTTGCTCCGATTGGAGAGTATTGTGTGAATGGAAAACGGGATTGCAAGTAAATGAAAGACAGATCTATGTTTTGAAATCGGAACTTTTGGAAGAGTGTTACTTAGTCGATCATCTGTTTAGACGACAAGGGAATTTGACTTTGGGGAAGTAGTCGTGTGAATTGTGTTGAGTGTGAGAAAGTCTTAAGTGTATTGTTACCATTACCGTTGCAAGTCTTAAGGATGAAGTTAGAGAATGCTCACTAAGTTTTTATCTCGCAAGGAATATTTCGGTGTTTAATTATGGTGTTAGTAAGGTATGAACGGTTGGTCAGAATTAGTAATTGTTATCTTCCGTGAGTTCTTGGTATCAGATTTAGACTCCGTGAGAGTAGTAACAGACGTGTACAGTGGTGTTTTACCCAGAGGAGGAAATTAGAAAGTTATCTTTCCAAGTACGAGTAAGAATTGGGCGTTCCAAAGTTAAGCATGTAACTTGAATAATGTATGGAACGGAGCGATCGAGAGAGTGGATTCAATTGAGAAGCGTGGTATGATCTTCGAAAGTGGGTGTGTATGTGGAGTGTTGTATGTGAATTGGTGAGTGGTATGGAAATTCACAATTGTGCCTTGGATGGGTTAATTTTTGATAAGTGGTGACTCGCATATGATCGAAGTTCCGTGATGGTGTTATGTATTATTGGTTGAGATCTCGTGTCAACAAGAAACCTTGAGTAAGTAAGAAACCCGCAAGGAGAGTTGATATGGAATGTGGTAACTAGAAACGAAAGTTGTTAAACTACTTTTGGATGAATTATTTCGAGTTTGGAATGAATTTGGAGTTGTATATGTTATGGTTGTAACGATGTGAATCCTGCACCTTATCGTCTGGAGAGTGTTGGACGGATGTTAAAAATATTGTGTGTTGGCGAGGAAATTCTTCTACCATAGGACGTCAGTAAGTTTCTCATACCATTGGTTAGTAAGGACCCCAGTGGATAAGTATGTTTCTCCGTCGACTATTAGCTACTTGGTAGTGCTTTAGAATCTGTGGTATTCCACTATTAGATTTTAGATTACGCCGTGGAAGGTGACAAATGAAATAGTTCAGTCAGAATAATAAGGAATTGAAGATTGTTGCTTATAAGTATGGAAGTAAGAAGAACTCTTTCTAAGTGTATTACCTCTTGGTGTGATACGAAAGAGATGAAATATCATATTTAATGGTTACAGTGTACAACATCAGATTAAGTGGAACAGGTAAATGAGTCGTTTGACATTTATGAAGTAGGTTTGAACGTTAAAGGATTTATGAAAAGATAAACCGACAGTGATTGCATGAAGTTAAGGAATCACTGAAATAACCCTCGAAAAGTTGATGAGTGTTTGTTATCCTAAACCAAGATGAGGTGTTACGGTTTTGTTTTGTGACTTAGTAGAAGAGTATAGAATGGTGTAATTCTTTCCGAAGTAAGATGCGACCAAGTGTTCTAGTATGGGACAAACAAATGAATTATGGAAAAAGAAAAGTTCGAAGTTAACCCAATATTGGAACAAGAGTATGACTAATGAAGTGAAGTTTGTTAATTTGTGAAAATAAGGATTTTGGTCTGTGAAGTCAAGTGGGAATTGGAATAGGTCAGAAATTTGAGCGGAAGTAAAGTTAAGTGTGGATCTAAGATAGTGATACAAGTTGTGGCTACTGTTGAGTGGAGGAAATTCAGGGGCGAATTTCAATTTAAGGCGGGAGATTGTAATACCCCATATTAGCTAAACGCTCAATTGGATATCAGATAAGATCAAATGAGTGTCTATGTGATCTATCTCTAATCAATTGGAGTAATGGAATCCTTTAAGTATTGTTAATTGGGATCAATAGAGCAACTGGTGAACTCTGAAGAGATCAATTATTTTATTAAAGAGACAGATTAACATTTATTAGTTCAAGAGAGGATTTTATGGTAACTCTAATAATTGATCAATTGGTGTGAGACGATAAAATATCAATTGGAGATATTTTACCCAATTAGATTATATTATATAATATAGGTATTATATATATATATATATATATATATATATATATATATGAAAGAGAAAGAAATAGAAAGTGGGGAAAAGAGAAAGAAGAAGGAAAACATGGAAAGAGAGAAAGAAGGAAAGGAAGAGCAAGAAGAAGAGGAAGCTTGGGATCTTCATCAAATCAACTCATCTTCTTCATCATCATCTTGCATTGAGGTGGGTTATAGTTAGAGACTTTAAGTTCTAGAAATTTCATGTTTTGAACTTAGGTTAGAATGTTGAGAGAAAATGATAAAATTGATAAATCAATGTTTCTAACGGATAAAACGTGAAATAAACCGCGTAATATAGTCGGGTTATATGTGGAAATAATCGGGAATACTTGTTGTTATGTTGGAACATATTTTGGTTGAGATTGGATTGAGTTTGTACCATTAAAATCAGCTTTTTGTGTTTCTGGTTCAGTAGTAACCGGTTACTCACTTTGAGGTAACCGGTTACATGTAGGAAAAATTGAGGTTTTATGTGAAAAATGGACGAAGTAACTAGTTACTCATTTTGAGGTAACCGGTTACTAGAATGTGTCTCTAACTATGATTTTGATTCTGTTTTGAACAGTGGAATTTGAGTAACTGGTTATCCTATTTTGAGTAACCGATTACCACTGTTGTGATTTTTAAAAATGTTTAAAAAGCCATATGTTTTGGATCGTAACTCCGATCGAAGCGTAGTAATAGTCGTTGGAAAGCTATGGAAATATCCTACGCAATGAAAGTGAAAAATATTGATTTTGTTACCTGATTAAATAAATCGGAAGGAACCCAAGAATTGTGTTAACTTTATGATTGAATGAAAATACTGTTTATATGATATGTGGTAATACATGTTTACCTATACAAATTGTGTTATGCCATATCTATCTAATTATTGCTAAGTATGATTAAGAGAATGTGCATGCTTAAAATAAATTAGGAAGAGTGAGGAAACTTTAACCCAAAACCAAATGCTATGATTCTAGGTTATGACAAGGATTGTGATAGAAACTCTAGATAGTAATGCTCGTGCATTCGATGTATAGATGTGCATCTTTGACGAGTAATAGTCTAGAAAAGAGAACCTAGATGACGATGCTCGTGCATTAGATTTATAAAGGTGAATCTTTGACGAGTAATGGTGTAAAGGAGAGTGAGACACTAGTATGGAACATGTGTGAAAACTCTTGTAATTATGAGCAAAAAAGGCATATGGGCCTTAAGGCGAAAGTGGCCTAGTAATTGTTGAATACAATCATGGTTGTATGTGAAATCACATAATCGTAACCATTTCCCTATTATATGTTGTTCCATGAGTAACGAGCTCCTCTTGAATGTATGCATGATTACTTGATAGGTTTAATTCCCGTTTATAGTACGAATGAAGCCTATACGTTAAAGAGACTTGTGACGGTGTACAGACTGTGTGAAGTGACGAATTAAGGTGATAATGTGTCCCTTAGTTTCGAATCCATTTCGTATGCCAAGTAATCTAAGAGGATCCATGAATCGCTCTAACTTCTAGACGTAGAAGAGGACGGGAATAAGGGGTGCCTTGACGAGGTTATCGATTAGTGGTAATTTTGAGTTAACGGACTGATGAACATGTTTCCAATAGTGTGAGATTGAGAACTCAAGGTCATTTTGTAACACCCATATATAAAACTCATACATCAAAGCATAAATGATATATATGAATCCAAGTGTTTGGTACTGAAACACCATAAGCTCCTAGTTAACACATTATATATATTACATGCCCCAAAATACAACAACTAAAAGTTATAAAGGCATAATATACATAAGATGTTCAAAAGATAAACACTAAGAACTAGATCACAATGATCTCAAAATAAACTCCGCTACAGAAGCTAGCCATCAACAAGCAAGGAAAAGATCACACGACCTTATCCTTACCCTTCTCGGAACCTGAAGCACCTGAAATACATCAACAACGTGGGGTGAGATACATCAAATCTCAGCGAGTTCCCTATCTTATGGGTTCTCTCGGATTAACAAGGTTCTAACAATCCTAACTCAAGTCCGGTGAAAAGGGAAAAGGACCCTTGAGTTCACACTTTATAATTCTTATACTATATGGAAACATGACATGAGTTCATTAACTCACAACATCAGTAATCGATAACCATACCAAGACATCTCGTCTTCTCGTCCGCTTTTACGTCTAGAAGGCGACCCGAGTCATAGATCCTTGTAGTTACTTGGCATACGAATTAGATTCGGGATCATCGGTCTGTTAACCGTGAACTGTCACTTCTCATGAACTGTTAACCATCACAAGTCTCTACCCATAGCATAGGATCCAATCGTACTACACGTAGGGAATCAAACCTACCAAGTAATTGTGTACCCGTTTCAGAGGAGTTCGAGACTCATGAAACTACACTCAAAATATATCGGTTACGATTACATGTTCACATACAACAATACGATTGTATTCGACAATCACAAGGCTATAATACCTTAAGGCCTCTCATGCCTTTCTAAAACCACAAAGTTAACCACATGTTCCATACTAGTGTTTCACTCTCAACTAGGCCAATACTCAGCAAGGATGCATCTTCCAACAACATGTGCCTGAGCATCGCCATCTAGAGTTGTCTACAATTTCTAGTTCCTTACTAGATTCTTCTATAGTTCAAGTTTGAGGTTTCCTCACTCTTCCTATATCGTTTTCATATTTGCATGCATATTCACTTACAATCATGTTAAACAATAATAGGATAGGAAAGACATGTCATAATTGCATAGTAGAATAATATATAACAATTAAAACATAAATATATCGCTTTTGGAACTTTCTTGATTATTTAATCGGTCGGTAAATTCAACATATTTCATCTCCATTCCATAGAATATTTCCTCGCCTTTAAATCTATATAAAGAATGATCGAATCAGATAAACGAGTCGAAAGTTATGAATTTTCTCGTTTTTGGAAGGAAAACTCTAAGTCCCAGGTCGCGCTAAGCGCGCCCTTGTCCGCGCTAAGCGCGCAACTCTCTGCCATCTGGGGTTGCAGGATTTCAACATCGCGCTGAGCGGGCTTCTGCGCGCTAAGCGCGCTCTGCGAAACTCAGAAAAATACCTGCTATAACAGTTCAAAACCAGTTCCTCTACATCCTCAATACCAGTTCCAACAACCAATTAGAGGCATATTCAACATGTTTCTAACATAGTTTCATCATCAAACTTCATAAAACAAGTTTTCCATATGAACACCAAACTCTACATAAACCTAACATTTCCAAAATAATCAAAACCAATCCAAACTTCATAACAAGTATTGATAAACGATTCTACACATGTTATGATTATACTACGAGATTTATCACTCATTTCAACCGTTAGAAACATCGATTTTTTGAAATAATCATTTTCACCAAAAACCTAACTTATCTCAAACTTCATGAAATTCAAAATCAAAAGTTTCTAAACTAGAACCCACCTCTTAGATAAGATGAAGATGAAGAGAATGAGATGATTGGGCAAGGATTGGATGAATGGATGATGATTCTTGTTCTTGAATTTCTTAGTTTTCTCTTCTTTTTCCTTTCTCTCATTTCTTTCCTTTCTTTTCCCTTCTTTCCTCTTTCTCTCTCTATGTTACTATCTTTTTTTTCTTTTTGTTTGGAAAATGGGAGGAAAAGGAAATAAGTAGTAAACTAGTATTAGTAAATAATACTACTAAATATCCAAAAAGTCTCTTAAGTCCAAATTAATAAAATACCTCAGAGTCAGATAATATTAATTGGATTTATTCTAAGTTCCACAGTCACCCTAATTATTTTATCAAATAATTTCTCAGAGTACACCGGACTCAGTTGATCACAATATAATATTATCCGGAGTAATAAAATACGGGGTATTACATCCTCCCCCCCTTAAATAGAAATTCTCCCTCGAATTTAAAGATTACCTGAACAGATGAGGGTAAGCATCTCACATTTCTGATTCAAGTTCCCAGGTTGCATCACCCGGATGCGTTACATCCCACTGCACCTTAACGAGAGAAATGTCCTTGTTCCTTAATACTTTCGTTTCGCTTCCCACAATGTGACTCGGTTGAGGTTCAAAAGTTAAATTTGCTTCTATTTCAATCGTATTCGGTAGAATCGGCTGAAGAAGATCGGGAACAAATCTCCGAAGTTGAGATACATGGAAAACATCATGCATTTTCGACAGAGAGGCCGGTAAGGCCAATCTGTAAGCTACTTCACCAATCCTTTCTAAGATCTGATACGGTCCCACGTATCTCGGGCTTAACTTGAATGACTTAAATGGTCATTTCAATCTCAATCTAGGAGTGACTTTCAAAAACACATGGTCACCTTCAAATTCTAAAGGTTTCCTTCGATTGTCCGCATAACTCTTTTGTCGATCTTGTGCTTGCTTAATTTTCTCGCGGATCATTCGAATTTTTTCCGTAGTCTCTTGGATAATTTCGGGTCCCAAAATTCTATCTTCACCAACCTCCGCCCAACACAAAGGTGTTCTACATTTTCTTCCATACAAAAGAATCATAAAAATCATAAACCTAATAAATGGCTCAAAGTGCTATGAAAGAAAATCGTGAAACCCAAGGCATTTTTCAGTATGTGTCAGCGACGCGTCGACCGTTGGTCTGTGTGCGTCGACGCATACTGATGTGTTTTCAATAATAACAAATATCAATGCTTTGAGTCGACCAAACAGTCGACCTGAGCTTCCCAGATTCTACACATGAACAAATACCATCATGGTGAGTTGACCGGAGTCCTGTTTAGGTCGACTCAACCAATGAAATAATGAAAAAGACATATTTATGTGTCATTTATGCAACAATTTTGGATAAATAAGAAGCCAACACAAATATCAAACATTTAAATGGATAAAATATGCTTAATTATGCAATAAACATCAGTTTCAACACTCAACATGGTACATCCACTTAAAAGAAACTTGTTAAGAGGAACGATATTACCTTAATCACGCTTGACGATGAAAGCCCTCACATATGGCTCAATAATTCTTTATATTATTAGTCAAATACATAAACAGGCACATATATATGGAGAGCCAGTATATTTATGAAATTTCAAGCACGATCCGAGATGTCGAGAACGCCTAGTTCCCTACGGATGTGAAAGAATTGTTCTGTAGCGAGTGGTTTTGTAAAATTGTCAGCAAGTTGATTTTTAGTATCAACATGCTCAAAGACCACATCACCTTTCTCTGCATGATCCCTAAGGAAATGATGATGTATTTCGATATGCTTGGTGCGTGAATGCAATACGGGGTTCTTTGTAACGCCCTAAATTCATATTTAGTTAATTATTAATTATTTGTGAATATAAGGTAATTTGATGACATGTTATTGTGTTTCATGAGCAAAGGAACAATCCACCGACTTTTGTGGGTACGCATGATCCAGCAAGTGCACACAAGTGGCTGAAGGCGATCGAGAAGATCTTCCGGGTGATGGGGTGTTCTGATGAGCAACAGGTTCAGTTCAGAATGCATATGCTGGAAGAAGAGGCTGAGGACTGGTGGGATAACACCCATCAGAGACTTGCAGATGTTGGCACTGTGATAACTTGGACTGTGTTTAGGCAAGAGTTTTTGGGAAAGTATTTCCCAGAGGATGCTCGTGGCAAGAGAGATGTGGAATTCCTTGAGCTGAAGCAAGGAGATATGACTGTGGTAGAGTATACTGCGAAGTTCGAGAAGTTGGTGAAGTTTTGTCCGCACTACAATCATGCTGATGCTGAGATGTCCAAATGTCTCAAGTTCGAGAATAGGCTGAGACCAGAGATTAAGCAGGGTATTGGGTATCAGCAGATCCGCAGGTATGCTGAGTTGGTTGACAAAAGCAGAATCTACGACGAGGACAACCGAGCTCGATCGGCTTACTACAAGCATTTGAGTGAGAAGAAAAGGCAGTATAGGGGTAAGCCTTATACAAATTCAGCTGACAAAGGGAAGCAGAAGGCTTGAGATGGGAAAAAGACAAGTGGGGGAGCAGCTCCTGCTTCTAGAAAGTGTCATAAGTGTGATGAGCAAGGTCACCATGCTGATGTGTGCACTAACAAGGTGCTGAGGTGCTATAGATATGGTAAGAAGGGTCATAGAGCTACTGACTGCAAAGATGAAGGTTCGACCTGTTTCAATTATGGTGAGAAAGGTCATATCAGTACTCAATGTCAAAAGCCGAAGAAGACTGCTACTGTTGCCCAGACCAGTGGCCGTGTGTTTGCTTTGAGTGGTGCAGAAGTTCCAGAGAAAGACAACCTGATTCGAGGTACTTGTTTTATTAATAATATCGAGTTGGTTGCTATTATTGATACTGGTGCTACTCATTCTTTTATCTCGCTTGAATGTGCTAATAGAATGAGTTTGAAGTTATCTGATATGAAGGGGAATATGGTAATAGAAACTCCAGCTAATGGTTCTGTTACTACTACCCTTGTGTGTTTAAGATGTACTGTGACGATTTTTTAGAAGAGTTTTGTAATGGATTTGGTGTGCCTACCCTTGCACCAAATTGACGTGATCTTTGGAATGAACTGGTTGGAGTTCAACCGTGTTCATATCAATTGTTATAACAAGACTGTAGAGTTTCCTGAGATTGATAATAGTGGGGAATTGATGTTCTTGTCTGCTAAGCAAGTAGACGAACTTCAAGAAGACGAAGCTTTGATGTTTGCAATGTTTGAATCGTTGCAAATTGATCGTGAAGCTGCGAGTGTGGAGTTTCCTGTTGTCTGTGAATTTCAAGATGTGTTTCCAGATGACATCAATGATTTACCTCCAGAGCTTGAGGTAGAGTTTGCAGTGGACTTAATACCAGGTACGAGTCCAGTGTTGATGGCTCCTTATCGGATGTCAGCTTCTGAGTTAAGTGAATTGAAGAAACAGTTGGAAGAATTGCTTAAGAAGAGGTTTGTTCAACCAAGTGTTTCTCCGTGGGGTGCTCCTGTGTTGTTAGTGAAGAAGAAAGAGGGAAGTATGATGTTGTGTGTTGATTATCGACAGCTGAATAAAGTGACTATCAAGAATAAGTATTTGCTACCGAGAATCGACGATTTGATGGATCAGCTAGTAGGTGCCTGTGTGTTCAGCAAGATTGATTTGAGGTCGGGTTATCATCAGATCGGAGTTAAGTCTGATGATATTCTGAAGACGGATTTCAGGACGAGGTATGGACACTATGAATACACTGTGATGGCGTTCGGTGTATGTAATGCACCTGGTGTGTTCATGGAGTACACGAATCAGATTTTTCATGAGTATTTGGATAAGTTTGTGGTGGTGTTTATTGATGACATCTTGATATATTCTAGATCTGAAGAAGAACATGCCGAGCATTTGAGGACTGTGTTGCAAGTGTTGAAAGAGAAGAAGTTGTATTCAAAGCTGTCGAAGTGTGAGTTCTGGTTGAAGGAAGTGAGCTTCCTTGGCCATGTGATTTCTAGTGGTGGTGTTTCCGTTGATCCTTCTAAGATTGATGTTGTATTACAGTGGGAGACTCCGAAGTCTGCTACTGAGATACGAAGTTTTCTGGGTTTAGCGGGTTATTACCGCAAGTTTATCGAAGGCTTTTCTAAGTTGGCATTACCGGTGACTCAGTTGACTCGAAAGGGTCAAACTTTTGTGTAGGATGTAGCTTGTGAAGAGAGTTTTGTGGAATTGAAGAAGAGATTGACTACTGCTCCAGTGTTGATTTTGCCTAATCCGAGTGAATCTTTTGTAGTGTATTGTGATGCGTCGAAGATGGGTCTTGGTGGAGTATTGATGTAAAATGGACAAGTTGTTGCCTATGCTTTGAGACAATTGCGAGTTCATGAGAGGAATTATCCTACACATGACTTGGAATTAGCCGCGGTGGTGTTTGTGTTGAAGATTTGGAGACATTATCTCTTTTTCTCTAAATTTGAGGTGTTCAGCGATCATAAAAGTCTGAAGTACTTATTTAATCAGAAGGAATTGAATATGAGGCAGAGAAGCTGGTTAGAGTTGTTGAAGGATTTTGATTTTGATTTGAGTCATCATTCGAGCAAAGCAAATGTAGTGGCTGATGCGTTGAGTAGAAAGTCATTGCATATGTCGATGCTTATGCTGAAAGAGTTGGAACTAATTGAGAAATTCAGAGATTTGAGTTTGGTATGTGAAGCGACTCCTGACAGTGTGAAGTTGGGAATGTTGAGGTTGACTAGTAGTATTATGGAAGAAATTAGAGTGGGACAACAATCGGATTTAAAGTTGGTTGACCAATTGACTTTGATTAACCAAGGTAACGAAGGTGACTTCCGAATTGATGAGAATGGTGTGATGAGGTTTCGAGATAGAGTATGTGTTCCAGATGTTCCAGAAATCATGAATAGTATTCTAGAAGAAGGACATCAAAGTAGACTGAGTATCCATCCTGGTGCTACGAAGATGTATCAGGGTCTGCATAAGTTGTTTTGGTGGCCAGGTATGAAGAGAGACACTGCCGAATTTGTGTATGCATGTTTGACTTGTCAGAAGTCAAAGATTGAACATCAGAAGCCTTCAGATATGATGCAACCGTTGAATGTTTCAGAATGGAAATGGGATAATATTTCCATGGATTTTGTGACGGGATTACCGAAGACAGTGAAAGGGAATGATTCAATATGGGTGATTGTAGATAGATTAACAAAGTCGGCTCATTTCTTACCGATGAAGATTAATCATTCCATGCAGAAGTTAGCGGAGTTGTACATCGATGAAATTGTGAAGTTACATGGGGTACCTTCGAGTATTGTGTCGGATAGAGATCCGAGGTTTACATCGAGGTTTTGGAAGAGTTTGCAAGATGTTTTGGGTACTAAGTTTAGGATAAGTTCTGCCTATCATCCGCAGACGGACGGTCAGACAGAAAGGCCCATCCAATATTTAGAAGATTTGCTGAGGGCTTGTGTGTTGGATCATGGAGGATCGTGGGATAGCTATTTGGCGTTAATTGAGTTCATGTACAATAATAGTTTTCATGCTAGTATTGGAATGGTGCCTTATGATGCTTTGTATGGGAGAAGGTGTAGGACTTCGTTGTGTTGGTATGAGTCGGGAAAGAGTGTTGTACTCGAACCTGAAATTGTGCAAGACACGACTGAGAAGATTAGGAAGATCCAAGAGAGGATGAAAGCTTCATAGAGTCGTCAGAAGAGCTACCATGATAAGAGGAGGAAAGCACTTGAATTCCAAGAGGGAGATCACGTGTTTTTGAGAGTGATGCTAGTGACTGGTGTGGGTCGAGCTTTGAAGTCTAGGAAGTTCACTCCATGTTTTGTTGGTCCATATCAGTTATCGCATAGGATAGGAGAGGTAGCCTATCAAATTGCTTTACCGCAGTCACTTGTGAATTTGAATGACGTGTTCCATGTGTCTCAATTGACGAAGTACATTTCGGATCCGTCGCATGTGATTCAGATGGATGATGTACAAGTGAGGGATAATCTGACTGTGGAAGCATTGCATGTGCGTGTCGATGGTCGAGAAATGAAACAACTGGGAGGTAAAGAGATTGCTTTGGTGAAAGTTTTATGGGGAGGACCAACGGGTGAAAGTTGGGCTTGGGAGCAAGAGGATCAGATGAAGGAGTCATATCCGACTCTATTTGCTTCAGGTAAATTTTTTAGGACGAAAATTCCTTAAGTGGGGGAGAGTTGTAATGACCTAAATTCATATTTAGTAAATTATTAATAATTTGTGAATATAAGGTAATTTGATGACATGCTGTTGTGTTTCATGAGCATTGTGGTGGAATTATATTAACAATATTGATGGTAAGAATAATTGTATCACATTATTCAAATTATTATTATTATTTAAAATAAGAGTGTTAGAAGCCTTGAGGGTATGATGGTCATTGGTGAGGGATAAATGAGGGTAAGATGGGAAGAGCACATTTAGGGGTATTTTGAGTTAAAACAAGGAATAGTGAGGGGAGTTTTCATTATTCGTGTTATTTTGGTTGAAAGAAAGAAAAGAGTGCTCTTAAGAACTCAAGAAGAGTGGAGGAGGCTATGGCATAGAGGAATTTCCTGTGAAACTTCAAGAGAAGATTGAAAGAATCAAGCCTCTAAGGTATGGGGAGTATCACTTTGCAATATTTTGATATAAAGATTAGGTGTTGGTGGGTGATTGGGCTTTTGGGGGAAAACCTAGGAATTTGGAGGTTAGGGATGATGGATTTTGATGATTTCCTATGTGATGATTGTTGTTATTGACGTATATGTGATAGTTATAAGTTATAATAACATAATCTGTGGTAATTTAAGGATAAAATATGGTTTAGGGGTGGTGAATCGCAGATGGAGAAGTGCTGTTATCGCAGGGTTTTTCTGCCAAAATCGCAGAGGGCAATTAGCGCGGCCTAGCGCGTTTAGCGTGGTCTGGAGAAATTTTGCCTCTTCGAGGCAGTGAGTAGTGCGCTTAGCGTTGGTGGGGCTCGCTTAGCGCGACCTGTGACTGAAAAATATTATTTTATTGACTTAAAATTCATGGAAAATGTCTGTTTTATATTATAGTAATGCGAACTAAGTCCTCATTGTATTTAGTGTCACATTCTAAAACTTTTCTGAAGTTTTGAAAGTCCAACAGATCAATGACTTCCTCTATATGCATTCTTTCAGCCGCACGACGGTAGTAAACAAATTGCTTAACAATAGAGTGTTTGCTCAAATTGGTGTCATATAGAGGAATGAATTCATCTGATACAAGAGATAAAAGTGTTACCGGTGAACTAGGAGGAGGTTGAGAAGTACCAGCTTGAGATGATGGGTCCCTTGTGCTTCTTTTGCGAGTGATTCTTCGAGAAGCCATTGAGATAGATGCTTGAGAAGGATGAATAGTAATTTACTTGTATCAATTTGATGAGAAACCCAAATGTTGTTGAGAGATTTGGGGTTAGGGTTTGTTTCTGGAGATTTAGGGAAGAGGAGAAGATGAGGGGAATGAAGACTTGATGCAATGAACACAATGTGATAATGACACTTAAGAGAATCATAAAAGGCATAAACCTAATAAATGGGTCAAAGTGCTATGAATGAAAATTGTGAAACCCAAGGCATTTTTCAGTATGTGTCAGCGACGCGTCGACCGCTGGTCTGTGTGCGTTGATGCACACTGATGTGTTTTCAATAATAACAAATATCAATGCTTTGAGTCGACCAAACAGTCGACCTGAGCTTCCCATATTCTACACATGAACAAATACCATCATGGTGAGTTGACCGGAGTCCTGTTTAGGTCAACTCAACCAGTGAAACAATGAAAAAAGACATATTTATGTGTCATTTATGCAACAATTCTGGATAAATAAGAAGCCAACACAAATATCAAACATTTATATGGATAAAATATGCTTAATTATGCAATAAACATCAGTTTCAACACTCAATATGGTACATCCACTTAAAAGAAACTTGTTAAGAGGAACGATATTACCTTAATCACGATTGACGATGAAAGCCCTCACATATGGCTCAATAATTCTTTATATTATTAGTCAAAGACATAAACGGGCACATATATATGGAGAGCCAATATATTTATGAAATTTCAAGCACGATCCGAGATGTCGAGAACGCCTAGTTCCCTACGGATGTGAAAGAAAGGTTCTGTAGCGAGTGGTTTTGTAAAAATGTCAGCAAGTTGATTTTTAGTATCAACATGCTCAAAGACCACATCACCTTTCTCTACATGATCCCTAAGGAAGTGATGACGTATTTCGATATGCTTGGTGCGTGAATGCAATACGGGGTTCGTTGTAACGCCCTAAATTCATATTTAGTTAATAATTAATTATTTATGAATATAAGGTAATTTGATGACATGTTGTTGTGTTTCATGAGCATTGTGGTGGAATTATATTAATAATATTGATGGTAAGAATAATTGTATCACATTATTCAAATTATTATTATTATTTAAAATAAGAGTGTTAGAAGCCTTGAGGGTATGATGATCATTGGTGAGGGATAAGTGAGGGTAAGATGGGAAGAGCACATTTAGGGGTATTTTGAGTTAAAACAATGAATAGTGAGAGGAGTTTTCATTATTTGTGTTATTTTGGTTGAAAGAAAGTAAAGAGTGCTCTGAAGAACACAAGAAGAGTGGAGGAGGCTAGGGCATAGAGGAATTTCCAGTGAAACTTCAAGAGAAGATCGAAAGAATCAACACTTTAAGGTATGGGGAGTATCACTTTGCAATATTTTGATATAAAGATTAGGTGTTGGTGGGTGATTGGGGTTTTAGGGGAAAACCTAGGAATTTGGAGGTTAGGGATGATGGATTTTGATGATTTGCTATGTGATGATTGTTGTTATTGACGTATATGTGATAGTTATAAGTTATAATAACATAATCTATGGTAATTTAAGGATAAAATCTGGTTTAGGGGAGTTGAATCGCAGATGGAGAACTGCTGTTATCGCAGGGTTTTTCTCCCAAAATCGCAGAGGGCGCTTTGCGCGGCCTAGCGCGCTTAGCGCGGTCTGGAGAAATTTCGCCTCTTCGAGGCAGTGAGTAGCGCGCTTAGCGCGGGTGGGGCTCGCTTAACGCGACCTGGGACTGAAAATTATTATTTTATTGGCTTAAAATTCATGGAAAATGTCTGTTTTATATTATAGTAATGATGTGATGTTGCTGTAAATTGCTGCTATATGTTGACGTGTTATATGATGATTATTTGGTGATGAAAATGATGACAGAAGAAGGATGCGTGAGAACTTGTAGCTAGTATGAATTATGTGATTGATTAAATAGATGTTGTATTGAAGAGTACGAGGAATATTGATATGTTGATGATTTTATGACGATGATACATGACTATTTTGATGTGAATTAAATTGATGAAAAATCCGTATTACGGAGCATAATTGTTATCAAGATGTTTTAAGAGGAAAATGTGACGCATTTCTATGTTGTACTCTGATTTTAAATGATTATTTTACCGCGTATTGTATGTGGGGTAGAAGGGTGTTACATTCTTGGTTAGATTAATGGCACTTGTTTTATCGCATAAAATAGGAATACGCTTAAGTTTTAAATTAAAGTCGAGCAATTGTTTCTTAAGCCATAGGACTTGAGCAAAACAACTACCGGCTGCAACGTATTCCGCCTCAGCTATTGACAAAGCAACGGAAACTTGCTTTTTGCTATGCCAAATCACTAAGGAATTTGAGAAAAAATGACATGTGGCACTAGTGCTTTTCCTATCCAATTTGTACCCGACAAAGTCGAAATCAGAATAGCCAACCAAGGAACAATCACTACCCTTGGAATAGCAAAGCCCATACTTTGGAGTATCGGAGAGGTATCTAAGTATGAGCTTAACGGCTTTCAAGTGAGATTCCTTGGAACATGATTGATACCTCGCACACATACAAACACTGAACATAATGTCGGGTCGAGATGCGGTAAGATAGAGGAGAGAACCAATCATACCTCTATACTTCTTTACCTCTACATCCTTACCATTCTCGTCACGATCAAGGTTAGCACAAGTAGGCATCGGAGTATCAATTGCCTTGTAGTTTACCATGTCAAAATGTTTGAGAAGTTCAAGACAATATTTCGTCTGACTCACAAACGTACCCTCTTTGAGTTGTTTGATTTGCAATCCGAGGAAATAGTTAAGCTCCCCCATCATGCTCATCTCAAACTCACCCTGCATCAAAATAGAAAACTCCTTGACCAAGGTCATGCTAGTAGACCCAAAAATGATATCATCAACATAAATTTGTACCAAAATTAAATGTTTTCCTTGATGTTTAATGAAGAGGGTTGTGTCAACCTTGCCTCTTGAATACCCTTGATCAAGTAGAAATTTGCTAAGATGTTCATACCAAGCCCTAAGGGCTTGTTTAAGTCCGTACAAAACACGTTTAAGTTTGTAAACATGATTGGGATATTCATGGGATTCAAAACCTGGAGGTTGGGCTACATAAACCTCTTCATTGATGTATCCATTAAGGAAAGCACTTTTAACATCCATTTGAAATAATTTGAAATTTTTACTGCAACCATAAGCAAGTAAAAGGCGTATAGCCTCGAGTCGGGCAACCGACGCATAATTTTTCTCATAGTCGATTCCTTCCTCTTGGTTATACCCTTGCGCTACAAGCTGCATTTTGTTTCGAGTTATAACTCCATTTTCGTCGAGCTTGTTCCTAAACACCCATCGCGTGCCAATTACTCGATGGCCTCGCGGAGGGGGGACAAGGTCCCAAACCTCATTTTTCCTGAAATGATTTAGTTCTTCTTGCATTGATAAAAACCAATGCTCATCGAGTAAGGCCTCTTTAGAGTTTTTAGGCTCAACTTGCGAAACGAAAACAGAGTAATAACAGAAGTTACTTAGCTTGGAGCGAGTTGTTATTCCCTTAGAGATGTCACCGAGAATGTTGTCGATGGGATGGTCTTTAGAAGACTTTCAAGCTGGAGGAAGGTTATCTTTATTAGATGGATGATCCTCTTCACTCTTCATAGGTTGGTGATCTTTTTCCTCCTCAATATGCACTGTTTCAGGTTGATCTATCCGTTTATCAGTGTCCTTGAGTATGTCTTCTGAAGATACACTACACCATGAAAAGAACTACCTTTTCTGACATTTTTCGGATAAGACTCATCAAAAGTAACATGTACCGACTCCTCAATAGTATGTAACCTCTTATTATAAATCCTATATGCCTTACTTAACTGAGAGTATCCAAGAAAAATACCCTCGTCGACTTTAGCTTCAAACTTGCCAAGTCTCTCTTTACCATTATTCAACACGAAACACTTACAACGAAAAAGGTGAAGGTGAGAGACATTGGGCTTTCTCCCTTTTAAAAGTTCCTACGGTGTCTTGTTTAGAATAGGACGGATGAGCACCCTATTCAAAACGTAACAAGCCGTACTTATGGCGTCGGCCCAAAAGTATTTTGGAAGTCCACTCTCATTGATCATAGTTCTTCCTAATTCTTCCAAAATTCTATTTTTACGTTCACAACACCGTTTTGTTGAGGGGTACGTGGTGCGGAAAAATTATGATTAATCCCATGGCTTTCACAAAATGCTTCAAAAAGATGATTTTCGAACTCACCCCCATGATCACTTCTAATTGATATAATGTTCGTGTTTAATTTGTTTTGGGATAACTTGGCAAATATTTCAAAGGCCTAAACGGTATCACTCTTGTTTGCTAAGAAAATAGTCCAGTAAAACTGAGAAAAGTCATCGACTATCACAAAACCATAATAGTTACCACCTAGGCTTTTGATCCTAGATGGTCCAAAGAGGTCCATATGGAGAAGCTCAAGGGGTCTCATAGTTGAAACAATGTTTTTAGATTTGAATGAGATCCTTGTTTGCTTCCCTATTTGACAAGCATCACATAAGTGATCTTTTGTGAATTTGATTTTGGGTAAGCCGATAACTAGGTCTTTAGAGACTATTTTATTAAGCAAATCAAAGTTGACATGCGCCAACCGTCTATGCCATAACCATGAACTTTCATTCATAGTCACTAGACACTTGTCGCTACTCAATGATACCTCATTTAATTCTAGCATATAGATGTTATTCACCCTCAAGCCCTTAAACACGTCCTTTTTATCACTATTCTCAATTATGCAACAATCCTTAGAAAAAGATACTTTATAGTCCTTGTCACATAATTGACTAATGCTTAAAAGGTTATGTTTAAGGCCCTCAACTAGAAGCACATCAGAGATAGTAGTAGATGAGGGGTTACCTACACTACCTTTGCCAAGAATTTGTCCCTTGTTGTTGTCTCCGTAGGTAACAAACCCCTTTTTCTTTGCCACAAAGTCGATGAAAAGAGATATGTCTCTTGTCATATGTCTTGAGCAGCCACTATCCAGAACCCATCTTCTTTCGGTGGTCTCAAGACGTTGTACTTATATAGTCAATCAAGCGAAAGTAGGTACCCAATTCTTATTGGGTCCTTTGTTGTGAGTGAAACCAAGTTTGCATTTGGGCAACCATTGATAAATGCCTTTTGGAACAAGAAATCTTCTAAAACGACATTTAGCAATAGTATGACCCCGTTTGCAACAGTATAGGCAATTTAGGTTCAGTTGAGATTTACCTTTGCTATCTCTATCTCGAGTCACATACGTATACCTTTGATACGGATTATTTATACTTTCTCGATAGTGTGATCGATCAATAGCGAAAGTAACTTTAGGCTTTAGAGCCTTGTCTAATTTGGCCTTAAGAGTTCTCACCTCTTTTTGCCAAATATGACAAGTATCACAGCCCCAATTGAACCAAGAAGATTTGTCCATTTCAATCTCAGCTTTTGATGTATCCACCATAGAGTTTTTAAGAGTTTCCAATTCCTTTTCGGAATCGGAAATCTTTTTCTCCAAATATGAAAAAATATTTTTGTTCGAGGCTAAGCGTTGAAAAGCTTCCTTAGCCTCATGGTGTAACATATCAAAAGCTTTTTGTAATTCTAAATGAGACATATTATTAGAGTGATCATATTTAGAGTGTTTTACCTCTTTCTTCTTGTTTCGATGTGTTATAAGACAAAGATTGACGGATTCACTTTCGTCACTTGAGCTGTCATCTTTTTCCGACTCCCTATCGCTCTCCCAAGCAATGTATGCTCGTCTAGATTTGTTTGACATTTTGTGTTGACGACTCTTATCCTTATCCTTGTCTTTCTTGAGTTATGGAAAATCCGGCTTGTAATGTCCGGACTTTCCACAGTTGAAACAAGACCCTCTTGACTTGCTGCTCTTATTGCCTTCATTTCTTGATTGCCTTCTAAATTTGATGAGATTTTTATCTGAGTGCTGAATTTCATTCTTTCGAATGTACCTATTGTATCTTTTCACAAACAGCCCCATATCACCACTCGAGTCATCATCTTCATCATTGTTGGTTTCATTTTCACTTTGCTCTTGAGATGTGGACTTTGAACAAGAAGCCTTAAGAGCTTTCGACTTCTTTTCCATTTCCTTTGTTTTCTGTTTCTTCACACTTTTCTCATGTTTTTCCAAGTTAATGAGCACTTGCTCATGTTCATCGAGTTTGCCAAATAATGTCGTGAGGTCTAGAGTAGTTAGATCATTGGCCTCCTTGATCGCGGTGACCTTTGGTTGCCACTCCCTGTTAAGACACCTCAAGATTTTATTAGTAGCAACCTCGTTGGGAACTGGTTTACCAAGTGTATGTAATTTGTTGATTATATGAGTGAATCGCTTTTGCATGTCGGCAACGGTTTCCCCTTGCTTCATGTAAAAGAGAACGAACTCTTGTATTAATGTGTTGATTCGGGCCAATTTCACATCATTAGTGCCCTCATAGGCTACCTGTAAAGCATCCCACATGGCTTTAGCCGTTGTACAGTGAGAGACTCGATAATATTCGTCAACTCCCAAAGAGGAGATCAGAATATTCTGAGCCTTCCAGTCATAGTTGTACTTTTTCTCATCCTCATCATTCCATTGTGCTTCCGGCTTGGGCACAACAACATTATTTTCATTGGTCATGGTTATTTCTATAGGACCGTTTAAAATAACATTCCAAACCTTCTAATCAATGGAATTTATATGCACGTCCATACAATCTTTCCAGTAGCTGTAATTCTCGCCTGTAAAAACTGGAGCTCTATTATAAGCCCCTTTAGGTTCGTTCGCCATTTTCTAAGAAATTATATCGAAGCACCAGATAAACCGGAGCTCTTGATACCACTTGTTAGAAGATGGCTTGGATCTAGAAGGGGAGTTGAATAGATCCCACAATTTATTACACGCTTATGGTGTTCCAAAAATTGGTTTTAAAAATTTTAATGCGGAAGCAACCACTGAATCAATTCGTCTACAACGAACCACTACTAGAAAAATAGGATATGCGTAAAGCCGCTAAGAATGATGTGGCGGAGGAGAAAAATAAAACAGAATCAACAATACACAAAGTAATCAACTCAAATATATGCACTTGATATTATCCAATCACCAACGGGTGAATACAACAAACTTAATTCACATAGCGCTTTAGGAACTTGTGCTTAATCAATTTATCAAACACTTGGTGTGCGAGGCACTCCAAGTGTAACTTTTAAAGCAATGTGAGTGTAGAGCTAATCTAAATACAATCCAAAGGATTGTAGTGTTTTTACAAATTAATTATTTTGCTCTATACTACACTACACCAGAAATTTTCAATCAATTGATAATTCACAAGTTCAATCAATATCAAAAATGTAAAAGGATAGGGAAAGAGAGAAAAAACACGATTTGTTTAGGAAGTTCCCCTTTCGTCCTCGCTAAGGGTACCTCTGCCCCCAATTCCGAAAATGGAATTGAGATATGTATATATTACGGTTGTAAATTATTTGTACAAGAGAAAATGGATACACCAAACCCTCAAAAGTCTTTGATGTCGATGCAGAGTCTTCTATCCCCTTGATTCAAGATGAATCAAGTGCCTCAAATTTGGTCGAACAAATCACTGTCTCACGCTACTCGATTGTAAGAACCCGCAGCTCTTCAATCCCCTTCACTCGGTCGATTTCGATCTTCCATAATTCGATCCCAAATCTTTCCCCTACAATCCTTCGATTGCTACTACTAGATTGACCGAACACTCCGTTCTTCAATCACCTTCGCACGACTGAATCCTTATAGAGAAACGATTTGTGAAAAAACCCCCAAAATCACCAAGATTCTTGGAGGAAAAAACCCTAGGGTTTTATTCAAGAAGCACCCACAGATTCTCAACCCAGCATGAAGGATACAACCACCTAAGTCTGAACGTTATCACTTCACAAAATACACAACACTAACAAAAATGGTTATGTGTAGTTGTTAGAGAATGTAAGGTTGAAGATGAATATGAAGAGAAAAATCAGTGCCTATTTCACGATTCTTGTTCCTTGTTGTAAAAATGAGCCAAAAGCAATATATATACAATGCTAGAACCAAGTAACAAGAATAACATACATTTGAAATCAAAACACAGCAGAGAAACAGTGCATAATTAGCGAACGGTCGACCTATGTAGATGAGGGGTCGACTTGGGCGACCCTGTTGCTATAACTACGCAGAAACAACATGTTTACGTCGACTGGAGGGTCGACGTGAGCCCTCCGGCTGCTAACTCTGAGAAATACAACATAGTTGAGTCGGCCACAACAGGGTTGTGAGTCGACACAAACCCTTTAAACTTACAAAACTCAATATTTTTACATTTCTAAAAGTTCCTAACAACACCTAATGCACATACAACATTATCAACATGATCAAACACATTTAAAAACACATAGTATGCATTTCTATATGAACCTACATGTATATTCTATATATGCTTGACATGATATACCATTCTACACATAAAATTTTTTACATTATTAAAACCGAGTATAGAGACAACTTGCCCTCACATCACTTTCCAGGTCATGGACATCCGAATAGCGTACAGTTGTTTATTAGGAATACATTGGATACACGAAGCTGGGCCAGAAGCTGAAGTTCGTCCAGAATGACAAATTAGTCACAGTGTGTGGAGAGCAAGCCATAATCGTGAGCAACTTATCGTTAGTCTCCTGTGTAGAACCAGAGGAGATTGTTGGAACTCAGTTCCAAGCACTCTCGGTGAGCAATGAGAATCAACAAGAAAGAGGGACGTCGATTTCCTCATACAAAGATGCTCTCGAAGTAATAGGGAGTGGTAACATAAGAGGATGGGGACAAATTGTAATGCCTATTGATGATAAGACAAGAAAAGGTCTTGGTTTCTCTCCGACATGTACCCAGACTACAAAGAAGGACGAAATTTTTCGTCCCATTCAGGATTTCTTCCACAGCGGAGGCTTCCTCCACCCACTATCTCAAGAAGTCCACACCATCGATGGGAACGACTCCTCCGATACGGATGAGGAGTGGAAGTCTTATCTCAACGATGAAGGATATATATCTCAGGGAGAAACGTACATGCCATTCTGTTCTCCAAAGCAGAGCCCGAGATATATACCAAGATCAGACGTTAGAATGATCTACGGAGATTGTGATCCCAAAGGATGTCGTGCTCCACCCAATTCATTAGAGGAAGATAATCTAATGAAAGACAACTTTGACTACAATTATTATGATCCCCTGGATGACTTGCCTATCTGAAAGCCATACACAGAAGACTCAGGCAAAAGAGTCATCCGGACAATGCCTATCAGCTGAGTAATCTTGAAAAGAATACCCATTTTCCCACAGAGTAATGGAATCCTTACTCACGACATTTCGAAATGTCCAACACCATGGTGATGAATTTTCAAAGATTACAGGACAAGAATTCACTAACTACGCATTTCCTGAGGTCAACGTCATTGAGGGAGATGACTTATTTATGCCCACAGAAACCTGGGACACCATAGGGCAGCCAAGCGGCAAGTATAACTTTCTAGTCAAATACACTTCTCTCGAAAGCTTTCACATCAGATACGAGGACATCCAGCCAAATGGATGGGGAGATCCTCTTGAGAGTGAAAATGCTATGGAAGATGTGATAGAAGAGTCCTCTTATGATAACTCTGCATGGGAAGAAGACTCCAATGATCCTAATCCACTAGAAATCAGTGCCATTTCTGAAGACAAACCAAGAAGGGATGTACCAGACTTTGTGATTCACAGAGGAGTTCATTACCATTGGGTTACAGTCGATATCCCGAAGGTCGTCCATAAGTTGAAGTAATTACCATATTTGTTTTTGTGAGGACTAAGGTCTCTCATCCACTTTGTTTTAATGATGTCAATAAATATGCTAAGTATTAGATTGTAATTTGAGCGGTATTACTTCACGTGTCGGGCAAAATGCGTCTAATCATTATCGTTCATGTGTCTAGATGTATAGGACCTTGTGTTTCCCATAAGCAAATGTTCATTATCATTTTAGTAGTGTCTAGTATGTTTGTCTAAACTTGGTCAGTTGAAAATGTGCAGAAAATTGTATTTCCTGAAAAAATACAGTTCATGCGCTAACCCTCCCAGTTCATGCGCTAACCTTCCAGTTTATGTGCTAACCTAGTGAAACCTGCGGGAAAGCGCATAACTTTGGATGACTCAAAAAACACCATTTGTGCGTCGACGCATGGTTCCTCTGAGTCGACGCATGACCTCCTGAACTGACTTTTTTCACTTAAATTCTTTTTCTGTTATTTCTGTTATATTTTTTGTGGGTCAATTATTTTTCTCTATAAATAGTTTGGTCACCTCATTATCTCAAATAACACGAAACGTGAAAATTTATGCCATTTCTCTCTTCATCTTCATCTTCTTCATTGAGTAAACAAACAACCACACATAATCATTTTTGTTTGTGTCGCCCATTGTTCGAAGTGATAAAGTTCAGAATTTAGGAAGTGTAATCTTCATTTTCTGGGTTGAGAGCTTGGTAGGTGTTTCTTGAATAAAATCAGTTGGTTTTGTCCTCCAAGAATCGAGTAAATTTTGGGGGTTTTTGCACAAACCGTTTCGTTCTATAGGGATTCAGCTGGGCGAAGGTAACCGAAGATTGGAGCAATTGTTTGGTTTAGTAGCTGTAATCGGAGGATCGTAGAAGAGAGGTTTGGGTTTGAATTTTTGGTAGATCGCAATTGATCGAGTGAAGGTAATCGAAGAACGGTGGGTTCTTTCGGTTTAGTTACGTGAGACGGTAATTGGATCAACCATATTCGAAGCACTTGATTCATCTTGAATCAAGGGGAGAGAAAATTCTGCATCAACAATCGAAGACGTTCGAGGGTTTGGATGTTCATAGTTTTCTCTTGTAATAAACAATTTGCAACAGCAACATATATATATATATATATATATATATATATATATATATATATATATATATATATATATATATATATCAATTCCAATTGTGGAATTGGGGGAAGAGGTACCCAAAGCGAGGACGATTGGGGAACTACCTAATCAAATCTCGTTTGTTCTCTCTTTCCCTTAACTCTTTTACATTTCAGTTTGTTCGAATTTGTGAAGTCGCAATTTATCGAAATTTCTGTTGTAGTGTAATTTTGAGCTGAGAAACTATTTGTTAAATTGTTACAATTCCTTGAATTGTATCTTGGAGCAGCTCTATATTACATTCCACAGAAATTTTGCACTTAGTGTGTTTACGCACACTAGGTGTTTGATAATTTGTTTCAAAGCAAAAATCAAACGCATTGCTTTTAATTGCTTATCATTTTACCTCATTGGTTTGGATTAAACATCAAATAAGGAATATTTTGTTGACTGCGTTTTGAAGTGTAGTAATCAAACTGAATTTTTCTCTTCCATATTCATTCTCGATATATTCGTGCATATCCGATCCTTTTAGTAGAAGGTTCGTTGTCGATGTTCTATCCAGTGGTTGCTTCCGTTAAACATTTTTTTAAAACTAAATTTTTGGTAGCCATTTGCGTGTAAAACTCAAGGGATCTATTCAACCCCCCTTCTAGATCCATAGCCATCGTCTAACAAGTGGTATCATAGCTCCGGTTTATTCTGGTGCTTCGGTAAAACTTCTTGGATCATGGCGAACGAACCTAAAGGGGCTTATAATAGAGCTCCAGTTTTTACATGCGAGAATTACAGCTACTGGAAGGATTGTATGCGCGTTCATATTAATTCCATAGATCGGAAGATTTGGAACGTTATTTTAAACGGTCCCATGCAAATTACTATGACAAATGCGGAAGGCATTGTCGTTCCTAAACCCGAAGACCAAAGGAGTGAGGAGGACGAGAAAAAGTACAACTATGATTGGAAGGCTCGTAATATGATCATCTCCTCCTTGGGAGTTGACGACTATTATCGAATCTCCCATTGTGAAACGGCCAAAGCCATGTGGGATGCTTTACAAGTAGCCCACGAAGGCAATAATGATGTTAAGATGGCTCGTATTAATACACTAACGCAAGAGTTTGATTTGTTTTACATGAAGCAAGGGGAAACCATTGCGGATATGTAAAAATGATTTACTCACATTATCAACAAATTGCATGTTCTTGGTAAACTAATTCCAAATGAGGTTGCTACTAACAAGATTTTGAGGTGTTTAAATAGGGAATGGCAACCGAAGGTCACCGCTGTCAAAGAGGCCAACAATCTTGCTACACTAGACCTCACAACACTTTTTGGCAAACTCGATGAGCATGAGCAAGTGCTCATTGGCTTGGATAAACATGAAAAGAGCATAAAGAAGGAGAAGACAAAAGATACGGAGAAGAAGTCGATTGCTCTTAAGACTTCTTGTTCTAAGTCCACACACCAAGAGCTTAGTGATAGTGAAACCAACAACGACGAAGATGATGAATCCGGTGAAGACATGGGCCTATTTGTGAAGAGATTCAATAGGTATATACGGAAAAACGAGATCCAACACTCGGATAAGAATCTAGTCAAGTTTAGAAAGCAATCTAGAAATGAAGGAAACAAGAGTAGCAAAGCCAAAGGATCTTGTTTCAATTGTGAGAAATCCGGGCACTATAAGCCGGATTGCCCATTTCTTAAGAAGGACAAAGACAAGGACAAGGGTCGTCAAAATAAGAAGTCAAATAAGTCAAGACGAGCTTACATCGCTTGGGAAAGCAATAGTGAGTCCGAAAAAGGGGACAACTCAAGTGACGAAAGCGAGTCCGTAAATCTATGTCTTATGGCTCAAAGAAGCAAGAAAAAGGAGGTAAAGCACTCTAAATATGAAAATTCTCATGATATGTCTCATGCTGAATTAATAAGAGCTTTTGATACATTGCACCATGAGGCTAAGGAAGCTTTTCAACGCTTAGCCTCAAACAAAATGATTTTTAGATACTTGGAGAAAAAGGTTGCCGATTCCGAAAGGAAGTTGGAGGATCTTAAAAACTCATTGGTGGATGTATCAAAAACTAAGATTGATGAGAATAAGTCTCCATGGTTCAAGTTTTGGGGCTGTGATACTTGTCGTATTTGGCAAGAAGAGGTGAGAACCCTCAAAGCCAAGTTAGACAAGGCTCTTAAGCCTAAAATTACATTTGCTATTGATTGATCACATTATCGCGAAAGTATGAATAATCCATATCAAAAGTATACGTATGTGATCCGAGATAGTGATAGCAAAGGTAACTTCCAAATGAACCATGATTGCTTATATTGTTGCAAGCCTGGTCATACTATTGCTAAATGTCGTTTCAGAAGATTTCTTGTTCCAAAAGGCATTTATCAATGGTTACCCAAGTCCGGTCTTGATTTCACTCACCTTAAAGGACCCAATGAGAATTGGGTACCTACTCTCCCTTGATTTATTTTATAGGTACAAAGTCTTGAGACCACCGAAAGAAGATGGGTTATGGATAGTGGCTGCTCAAGACATATGACCGGTGACATATCTCTTTTCATCAACTTTGTGGCGAAGAAAAAGGGATTTGTCACCTACGGAGATAACAACAAGGGACAGATTCTTGGCAAAGGTAGTGTAGGTAACCCCTCATCTAATACTATCTCTGATGTGCTGCTTGTGGAAGGCCTTAGACACAACTTTTTAAGCATTAGTCAACTATGTAACAAGAATTATAAAGTATATTTTTCAAAGGATTGTTGCATAGTTGAAGATAGCGACAAAAAGAATGTGTTTAAGGGCTTGAGGGTGAACAACATCTATATGCTAGACTTAAATAAGGTATCGTTGAATAGAGACAGGTGTCTAGTCCCTATGAATGAAGATTCATGGTTGTGGCATAGATGGTTGGCTCACATCAACTTTGATTTTCTTATCAAAATAGTCTCTAAAGACCTAGTCATCGGTCTGCCCAAAAATAAATTCACAAAGGATCACCTTTGTGATGCGTGTCAAATGGGGAAGCAAACAAGGATCTCATTCAAATCTAAAAAACATCGTTTCAACAATGAGACCCCTTGAGCTCCTCCATGTGGACCTCTTTGGACCATCTAGGGTTAAAAGCCTAGGTGGTAACTATTATGGGTTTGTAATAGTCGATGATTTTTTTAGGTTTTGCTAGACTATTTTCTTAGCAAATAAGAGTGATACTTTTTCGGCCTTTGAACGATTTGCTAAGTTATCTCAGAACAAGTTAAACACAAACATTGGGTCAGTTAGAAGTGACCATGGGGGTGAGTTTGAAAATCATTTGTTTGAAGCATTTTGTGATTCCAACGGAATTGATCATAATTTTTCCGCATCACGTACCCCTCAACAAAATGGGGTAGTGGAACGTAAAAATAGAGTTTTGGAGGAACTTGGAAGGACTATGATCAATGATAGTGGATTACCAAAATACTTTTGGGCCGACGCGATAAGTACATCTTGTTATGTTTTGAATAGGGTGCTCATCCGACCTATTCTAAACAAGACATCGTATGAGCTTTTAAAAGGGCGTAAGCCAAACATCTCTCACCTTCATGTATTTGGTTGCAAATGCTTTATGTTAAATAATGGGAAAGAGACTCTTGGTAAGTTTGATGCCAAGGCCGACGAGGGTATTTTTCTTGGATACTCTCAATCAAGTAAAGCGTATAGAATTTATAATAAGAGGTTACGTGTAGTTGAAGAGTCAGTTCATGTTACCTTTGATGAGTCTTATCCGAGAAATGTCGGAGAAGGTAGTTCTTTTCATAGTTTTCTCTTGTAATAAACAATTTGCAACAACAACATATATATATATATATATATATATATATATATATATATATATATATATATATATATATATATATATATATATATATCTCAATTCCAATTGTGGAATTGGGGGCAGAGGTACCCAAAGCGAGGAGAATTGGGGAACTTCCTAATCAAATCTCGTTTGTTCTCTCTTTCCCTTAACTCTTTTACATTTCAGTTTGTTCAAATTTGTGAAGTTGCAATTTATCGAAATTTTTGTTGTAGTGTAATTTTGAGCTGCGAAACTATTTGTTAAATTATTACAATTCCTTGAATTGTATCTTGGAGCAGCTCTATATTACATTCCATAGAAATTCGGCATTTAGTGTGTTTACGCACACTAGGTGTTTGATAATTTGTTTCAAAGCAAAAATCGAACACATTGCTTTTAATTGTTTATCATTTTACCTCATTGGTTTAGATTAAACATCAAACAAGCGATATTTTGTTGACTGCATTTTTAAGTGTAGTAATCAAACTGAATTTTTCTCTTCCATACTCATTCTCAATATATTCGTGCATATCCGATCCTTTTAGTAGAAGGTTTGTTGTAGACGTTCTATCTAGTGGTTGCTTCCGTTAAACATTTTTTAAAACTAAATTTTTGGTAAACGTTTGCGTGTAAAACTCAAGGGATCTATTCAACCCCCCCCCCCCCCCCCCCTTTTAGATCCATAGCCATCGTCTAACAGTTTTGACATTTCACCTTGCCCGGGTGAAATGGATGTTTTATAGGGCTTACTTTTCTGTAAATGTCCCTCTTCGCTTCGCCCAAAGCGACAGAGTTTTGTTTTATAGGGTTGTGTTCAAGAATCGACAAATCATGAATAAATAATGTCATTCTGAATTCCCATATTTATTGTTATTTTCACTTTTCGTTTTTTAGGAAATGGTAATCCTAAAAACAACCTAAATTAAAAACAAGCGTTTTCAAAAAATAGACTGCACAGACTCTTGCATTCTCTCTGTGTTTTCTAAAAAGGGAATCATCATGTCATGCAAATTGCTTGTTTTAAACCCCATCGAAACATACAATCCAATGCCTTCTCCCAACTTTGAATTCCCGGTATTTGAAGCTGAAGAAGAAGAGGACGAAGAAATTCCAAAAGAGATCTCCCGACAACTCAACCAAGAGGAAAGGTCTATTGAGCCTCACTAAGAGCCGTTGGAAACAGTCAATTTGGGTTCAGAAGAAGAAAATAAAAAAGTTAAGATTGGGGCACTGCTCAGTCCAACTGTCAGAGAAGGCTTGATAAAACTTCTCAAAGAGTTTCCAAATGTATTTGCTTGGTCCTATCAGGACATGCCAGGGTTGGTTACCAGCATCGTGGAACATCACTTACTACTGAAAACGGAATGTCCTCCGGTAAAACAAAGACTGAGAAGGACTCATCCAGATATGGCCATCAAAATTAAGGAGGAAGTGCAGAAGAAAATCGACGCATGTTTCCTTGCCACCTCAAAATATCCTCAATGGTTAGCCAACATAGTTCCAGTTCCGAAAAAGGACGAAAAAGTCAGAATGTGTGTAGACTACAGGTATTTAAACAAAGCAAGTCCAAAGGATGACTTCCCTCTACCACACATAGACATGCTAGTAGACAACACATCAAAATTCAAAGTCTTCTCCTTCATGGATTGATTCTCGGTCTATAATCAAATCAGAATGGTGTGAAAGATATGGAAAAAACTTCATTCATCACCCCATGGGGGACCTTTTGTTACAAGGTAATGTCGTTCGGTGTGAAGAACGCATGGGCAACCTATCAAAGAGCCATGACAACTTTGTTTCACGACATGATGCACAAAGAGATTGAAGTGTATGTCGATGACATGATTGCCAAATCTAAAATAGAAGAAGAGCATGTGACACACTTATCAAAGTATTTCGAGCGTCTGAGAAAATACAAACTCTGCCTGAATCCTAATAAGTGCATGTTCGGTGTTCACTCAGGAAAACTCTTAGGTTTCATCATCAGCCATAAAGGAATTGAGGTTGATCTTGACAAGTTCAAGGCCATTCAAGAAATGCCTTCACCAAAGACTGAAAAACAGGTCAAAGGATTTTTGGGACGTCTGAATTACATCTCAAGATTCATATCCCTCATGACCGCGACATGCGCGCCGATCTTCAAAGTACTCAGAAAGAACCAAAGATGTGTATGGACATAAGACTGCCAAAAGGCTTTCGACAACATCAAAGAATATCTGTTGAATCCACCAATTCTGTCTCCTCCAATGGAAGAAATACCACTGATCATATACCTAACAGTCTTGGAAGACTCCATGGGTTGTGTACTTAGCCAACAAGACGAAACAAAAAGAAAAGAGTCTGCCATTTATTACTTAAGTAAGAAGTTCATCACTATGCTCAAGAAAACTTATTGCGCTCTGGCTTGGGCAGCCAAACGTCTTTGCTAGTACATGATTTGTCACACAACTTGGTTAATCTCCGAAATGGATCCGATCAAGTACGTCTTTGAAAACCCTGCTCTCACAGGATGGATTGCCTGTTGGCAGATGTTGTTATCGGAATACGACATCGAGTATCATGCTAATAAAGCCGTCAAAGGAAGTATTTTAGCCAATTATTTGGCTCATCAACCGATTGACGATCAGGAATCATTCAAATTTGACTTCACAGACGAAGATGTCATGTACTTGAAAATGAAAGATTGCGATGAACCACGACCCAGTGAAGGGCCAGAACCAGGTTTGCAATGGGGACTAATTTTCGACGGAGCCGTCAATACTTACAGAAACGGAATTGGGGCAATCATCGTAACACCTCGAGGTACCCATATTCTTTTCACTGCCAGATTATGTTCAAATGCACAAATAATGAGGCCAAATACGAAGCTTGTATCATGGGTCTCGAAGAAGCAATTGACTTAAGGATAAAGAACTTGGATGTGTATGGAGACTCAGTCCTGGTTATAAATTAGATCAAAGAAGAGTAGAATACATACCAATCAGGATTGATTCCTTACAAAGATTACGCGAGAAGGTTGTTACCATTCTTCAACATAATCTAGATTCGTCATATCCCTCATGAAGAAAATCACATGGCTGATGAATTAGCCACCCTATCCTCCATGATTAGTGTAAGTAAATGGAATGACGTACTTAAAATTGACATAATGCGCCTTGATATGCCCGCTTACATCTTCACGATTTAAGAAGTCGTGGATGACAAACCATGGTATCATGATATCAAGTGCTTCCTTAAAAAACAAGAGTACCCACTTGGGGCATCAAGAAAAGATAGGAAGACTCTCAGAAGACTGGCTGGCAACTTCTTCCTGAACAGTGATACACTCTATAAGAGAAACTTCTACATTGTTTTGCTCAGATGCGTAGACAGACAAGAAGCAAACATGTTAATGAAAGAGATTCATGAAGGATCCTTTGGCACTCATGCCAATGGACATACAATGGCAAGAAAAATTCTGAGAGCGGGATATTATTGGCTGACAATGGAATCTGATTGCTACAAGTACATTAGGAGGTGTCACAAGTGTCAGATATACGCTGACAAAATACATCTACTGCCAACGCATCTCAAAGTTCTTTATTCTCCATGGCCTTTTTCTATATAGGGAATCGACATGATTGGGAAGATTGAACCCAAAGCTTCAAACGGACATCAGTTCATCCTGGTAGCCATTGACTACTCTGCCAAGTGGGTCGAAGCAGTGTCATACACCAATGTAACCCGACAAGTGGTGGTCTGATTTATCAAGAATAATCTCATATGTCGTTATGGTGTTCCAAGCCAGATCAATACGGATAATGGATCCAACTTAAACAACAAAATGATGAAAGAGTTGTGTGCTGAGTTCAAGATCGAACACCATAACTCATCTCACTACCAACCTAAAATGAATGGAGCGGTAGAAGCGGCTAACAAGAATATCAAGAAGATCATTCAAAAGATGGTTGTAACCTACAAAGATTGGCACGAGATGCTGCCCTTTGCTCTTCACGGTTATTGCACATCTGTCCGTACCTCAACAGGGGCAACCCCTTTCTCTCTAGTCTATGGCATGGAAGCAATGCTCCCCATAGAAGTAGAGATCCCATCACTGAGAGTATTGATGGAAACTAAGCTAACAGAAGCTAAATGGTGTCAAAGCCGGTACGACGAACTGAATCTGATCGAAACGAAAAGAATGACGGCTTTATGCCATGGTCAGTTATATCAGCAAAGAATGAAGAAATTGTTTGACAAAAAGGTCTGACCCTGTGTCTTCAGAGAAGGAGACCTCGTGCTCAAGAAGATACAATCATTCCTCACTGATTCCAGAGGCAAATGGACTCCAAATTATGATGGCCCTTATGTTGTTAAGAAAGCCTTCTCAGGCGGTGCCTTGAGACTCGCAACCATGGATGGAGAGGAATTTACCTACCCCACAAATGTTAACGTAGTCAAGAAATACTTTGCCTAAATAAATAAATAAATAAAACGTCTCGGTGGATTGAAAACCCGAAAGGGAGATCCAGGAAAAAATTAGAGACATAAGCAAAAGTCATCCCGATGGATTGAAAACCTCAAAAGGCAATCCAGGAAAAAGTTAGGGATTCATGGCAAGTAACTACATCTAACAAGATTGGCTCCTCAAAGGCAACGTCATCCGTCGGGAAAACTTCAAGTCAAGGTCATCTTTGACAGAAGCTCAGAATGTCCATAATTCAAAGTTGGTGGAAGGATAGCGGTTGTTATGTTTCAATGTAGCCCATTTTCCTTTAAATTACCATTTTCTAAACTTTGTAATGCTCTATAGGATCACACGCTTGGCTGATTACCATTCTATCAATAAAATTTGAGCCCGTGTGCCTTTTGTTTACAATTCTCATTTATTTTGCTTTACATAATTACATTTTTAATATGATCAACGATTCTTGAAACAAAAATGAATTTACTTTTTCGAAACGAGAAATTCAAGTTTTACTTTTAAAACAAAGATGGTAATTTCCTTTCGATTAATGAGCACAAAAAAGGAATATCGACTGCTTCTCTGGTAGTGATCTAACTTCAAAATGTCGAATCAAAGTACTCCTTTTAACCAGTATACGCTGAATAAAGGATCAACTACTTCAGATGGGACGTCCCATCTCACATCCACGACAGAGTTCTTACCTTTGAAAACCAATTTTTGGTTTTTCTCCCTCAGTAGGGTCCACCTCTGAAAAACAAGAACAGATTTCTATGCCTAGCAGGTTTGTACCTCTAAAAATCAAAACGGATGCAGGAATCTCTATTCCTAAGTAAAACGTCTAACTTTCAGAATCTCCAGTGATACCCTCATCTCCCAGAGTGGCCGAGTATCCACTTGTATTCCTCACGAGTCTATATGTTGTGTCTGTTTTGTCAGCATAAACATACATACATCATGCATAATTGATTCATATTTATATACATACTGCATCAATATCACTTTGGTCATTTTCATTCCCAAGTGATAAACGTCTTCTCTCCGATAGAGTTGTCAGTTTTCCTTTCTGCGTCAGATAGAACAAAATCCCGATCTAAGTTCTTTCCTCGTCAGGAGAATGTACCGTCTAAATAATCTATCTCCAGTGTGTTCTTGGATTGAAATCAGTCCTCGACCACTATAATAACTTGAACCTCTGAAAGGCAAGAAGTCATTCGGATAAACACCTTTGGAACATCACTCTTCACCAATGAAGATGATATTTTGCTTTCCCGGATTAAAGAAAATCCCTAGAGAAAGCCTCTCCACCAAAAGACTCCGCAATACGACGATTTCTCCCCGAAAAGTTTGCTTTCAATAAAGTCATCAGCGCCTCAAAATTGGGTTACATCACATGGCATTTCTCCAAAAAAGGTCTCGAAGAAAAGTATGATGTAACAGCACCAAGCAAAAGGCAATCTCTCAAGAGACTTATTTTCCCAGTAAGGTCGACAAATGGCATCTCCCATAGAGAAGTTTGCACACCTTTGCAGTTCAGAAAAATGGTTCTCCCCAGCAAGTCTAGCATCAAATCTTTTTCCATCAAATGGCGTCTCCCCAGTAAAAACTCGGCAAGAAGTTTGATGAAGACCGCTACAAATAGCATTCCTTGTCAAGAGAAGAACTCGACAAGAAAAAAACTGAGCCCAATTCCATGGCTGAAGACCAGGATCGAGGGGAAGTTTATTTCAAAATAAAAATAAGACCAGTTCCATGGCTGAATACCAGGATCGAGGGGAAGTTTATCTCAAAAGAAAACTGAGACCAGTTCCATGGCTGAAGACCAGGATCGAGGGGAGGTTTATTTCAAAAGAAAACTAAGACCAATTCCATGGCTGAAGACCAGGATCGAGGGGAAGTTTATTTCAAAAGAAAACTAAGACCAGTTCCATGGCTGACGACCAGGATCGAGGGGAAGTTTTACCCTTTTCTAAGTAACATTACTTAGCAAAAGAAGATGGATGATCAAACCACTACCATGCATAACCACAATCAAAATTTCGGGTATTCCAATATTTAATCCTCTTTTACCTTGAATGTTCGAACGTCTACGCCATTCACACCTTCAGGTCCAAGAAGATTAAATAGGGGCATCTGTCATACCCCAAATTTTGACCACAAGTTTTCCCATCATTGTACAAATCATCACCACAATATGGATGTACCTTAATACCTCATCAATCCTCTCAAAGATTGTTGAGCATTCCCTACAATCAAGAATTAGGGTTTTGAGCCGTCTCAAAGTACTCAGACAAAGGATCAATCAAGAATGGACATGATCCTCAACTTGTCAAGCCTCTCAAACATCCATGAAGGATCAAGAGGTCTCCCACATCAAGAATCAAGCACAAGAGTGCAACATCTCAAGTTGATCAAGCCTTAAGATCATCAATGTCACCAAATTAGGGTTTTTGTCGACTAAGGCCTCCAGAGAGAAATTTTCATCTGGGCATGAGCCAATACTTCAAAACATGATCCAAGAAGCTCAAAGTGACCTCATGGACCCAATCACAAGTTCAAAATAGCCTCAGGGGATGCATTCATAAAAAATCAGGAATTAGGGTTTCTTGACCTAATTCACCCCTAAGATGACTTTTGAAGCAAGGCATAAGCCAATACCTCAAGAAGTGTTTTAAAGACTTCCAGTACATCATATTAATCCATTTACAAGATTGGATTGATTCAAATAACTTGGTTCATAAGCAGTACAAGGATTCAAATCATCTGGACCAATTAGGGTTTTCTGATGAAAAGTCAACTGTACCTTTGACTTTTGACCAAGACATGATCCCAAACCTTGGGACATTATTCAAGACACTCTAAAACACCTATGGAATCCATCCATTAGGTTTGAATTAGGTCAAGGACTTTATTTCATAGAGGATCACAAAGTTTGAAATTCATCTGATAAAAAGTCAATTGTGCCAAAAACTGTCGTACCCCAAATTTTGACCACTAAGATTTCCCATCATTGTGCAAATCATTATCACAATATGGAGGAACCATCATACTTCATCAGTCTCCCCAAAGATGGGTGAGCATCCACTACAATCAAATTTAGGGTTTCAAGCCCTCTCTGAGTGCTTAGACAAAGGATCAATCAAGGAATGACATGATCTTCAACTTGTCTAGCCTCTAAAATATCCACAATGGATCAAAAGGACTCCCACTTCAAGGATTAAGCACAAGGATGCTCCCTTCTAGGTGGATCAAGCTTCAAGATCGCCAGTGTCACCAAATTAGGGTTTTGGTCGACCAGGGCCTCTAGATGAAAATTTTCATCTGGGCATGAGCCAATGATCCAAAACATAACCTAATATACTCCATGGAACCTCATGGACCCAATCATCAAGTCAATTTTGCCTCAGGGGATGCATTCATCAAAAATCAGGAATTAGGGTTTCTTGACCTAATTCACCCCTAAGTTGACTTTTGGGACAAATCATGAACCAAGACCTCAAGAGAGGGTTTGAGGGTCTCTAATGACCTATATTGATCCATTTGGAATAATGGATTAATCCAAGAAGCTTGAGCAACAAGTCTCAATTTCATCTGCACAACAATTAGGGTTTTAAGGGAAAAGTCAACTATAACTTTGACTTTTGACCAGGACATGCTCCCAAGCCCTAAGACATGATTCAATATGCCCTATGACACCCATGGAACATGTCCATCAAGTTTGATTTAGGTCAAGGACATGATTTCCTGAAGAATTGCACAGTTTGGAATTCATCTGATAAAAAGTCAACTGTGCACAAAAGTCAACTTTGACTTTTTGAGATTTTTCACCAAAATGGTTTTTTAACCCTAAAATGATGTTAATGTATGATTTGAATCATCATTCATCAAGAAAAATCAAGAAAAGTTGGATAACTTGTAAAAGGGGTAACCATAAAAACTTAGAAAATTTTCTAAGTTAAAAATAAAGTGACAAGGACACCAACTTTGAAGGATCATAACTCCTAAACCACAAAGCCATTTTTTCTCATCCAAAGATGAATTTTTAGCCCTCATTACCCTCTACAAAAACTTCAACTAGACCTAAGTCCAATTCATTAAGGATTTGGAGTTATGGAGTGATCAAAATGGCTGAAAAGTGAAAATGTCACTTTTTCCAACACTTAGTGAAATTTTCACTAAGTCAGAATCTGCCTTCACTTTTTGCCAAATGTAGGGGGGTTTTTCACTTGGATTCAAAAGAGATCAAAACCAAACATGTTCAAACAGTTGTTGTATAATGTAAGGGCTTTCCAAAATGGTCAAGAACATTACCAAATTCAACTTACACCATGAGATATGACATTGGAAAGTTGCCTTGCTGAAATCTGTCAAAGGCAAGGCAGAATTTGCAATTTTGCTTGATTTGCCAAAATCAGCCAAATTCAAATGCTCCTATCCACTTGGACACCTCAGAGGATTGAATCTAAAGGGGACAATCACTGAGCCAAGCCTCCAAAGTCCATGGAACAAGAAATATCATGTTGAACCTAGAATGGCCAAAATAGGGACAAGACTCCAAATTTGGATTGAAGCATTCAATAGAAGCATCAAGGTGGCATGGACTGAGTCATTCTCATCTGAAATCAGTCAAGACTTATCCAAGACCAAGGGAACCAAACCTCTGTGCCCTAACCTCTAGTCAATGGCTAGAGGAGACTTGGATTTTCATTTGCCAACATTGTCCAAACCTACTTACCAGTTGCCATTCACTATTCCTTACAAAACAAACTTGCTCTACTATAAATAGAGCTCAATTGTGATCAGTTTGAGTACACCAAAGCCATCTAACAGATGCTTTCCTCAAAATCTCTTTCTCTTGGCAAAAATGCCTTTCTTAGCAAGGTAGCTATCGGGTTTTGAGTTTGAGAGCTTTTCCATTCAAACCAATCACTCACACACCTCACATACATCATATAAAAGTGATCCAAACACTCACATAACATCTGGAACACATATTTCACAAAATCACCAGCTGGTTGCTCAAACTTTCAATCAAGTTGCAGCTGAGGTACCACAAATCGTTCCAGCCATTTTCAATAAAGTCCAAGCATTCAAACACACTCCATAGGGTGTAAGGAAGCTGTTCAGATCATCACCACTCATCTGTAACACCTCCAAATCAAAAATCACATTCCACTTGCTGTCACGGCCTAGAGGTAAGCATACACTTGGTCATCTCTCAATCTATGCATATTTCCTCGCACAATAATTTGGCCATATGTTCATAATCATGCATGGAATGTTTTCCCTCAATTAATTGCATTGTTTGAATCGTGTATCAAAAATCCTAGCCTTCATGCAGAAATTAGGGTTCTTGAGGATTTTTCATGATTTCTTGTTATATGTTTAATTTAAATGAAATTAATGGACATAGACATGATCGTGAGGTTGAGACGAGCATAATGATATGTGGATTGCATGTTATAATCAAGTATTCAGGGAGATTGGATAGAAAATGCAAATCAGCCAAACCCAGAACACGCGCGTGTTCTTCAGCTGTTCTTGGCGCCTTTTTTTGAATTTTTAAATATTTGAATTTTGTGATTTTTCTTTAATTGATTCAAAAATTAATTTCTCTCTGAGTTTTAATGATTTTGAGTTAATTCTTTTTTTAATAATTCACAAAAATGTTAAAATATTTTATTTTCCCAAAAAATCCCAAAAATATTATTTATTTCATATAATTGATATTTTTGCAAAGAATTAATATTTTAATTGTTTTTGACATTTTAAATATTTTTTTCCACATTGATTTTGCAACTTTTAATGCTTTCTAATTATTTTGTAGGTCAATACTTAATTTTTGAAGCATTAATCCAAGATCACAATTTTTTTTTCACATGTTAAACAATTTTGATCATTTTAATTGAATTTTTATTCAATTAAATACATTTTTTGAAAACAAATTAGGGTTTTTGGATTAATTCAACCCTCATAAATCATTTTCAAAACACTTTGGGCCTCTAATAGAGTGTAAGACCCAATCATTTTATGACCAAAACATTTTTGGGCCTTAGTGTGTTGTATAAGTCCCGATACCGTCAAAAACAAACGGCGCGATCGTCGCCTTTTAAAAATAACCATGGGCCTCTCCTCGAGTTATAAGACCCATTTAAACTTTTTGGGCCTCTAATAGAGTGTAAGACCCAATCCCCTTTTAACCAAAAACATTTTGGGCCTCACTTATTGTATAAGTCCCTCTGCGTTAAAAGAAAACCTCGGCGCGATCGCCACTTTTAACGGAAAAAGCATCTGGGCCTACCCTCGTGTTATAAGCCCCACTCTTTTTCTTTAAACTTTTTGGGCCTCTTGAGAGAGTGTAAGACCCATCCCTTTGTACAGAAAACAATTTTTGGGCCACAGTCACTTGTATAAGTCCCTCTGTACAAATTCAAACAGTGCGCTCACTAATAAAACCCTGGGCCTCTCCTTGAGTTGTAAACCCCAAATCTTTCTTTTTCAAAGCACTTTCTCCTTTGATTTTGAATATACTGTTGTTTTTAATCTTTCTTTGTTGAAAAACTAACCAAACAGCATGGAAGCTCTACAACCGAGTAAGTGGTTATTGCTTTCATTTACCGCTTTCATATACATATAACTGTATTGTGGGGCTGTTTCACTGTAAGTCTTCTTTCATAAACTCATATCAACTGTGTAATAATAGTATAGATATTTTGAGTTTCCCCGGCAACTACGTCTAGAACTAGGTGACGCCGTTTCGTTTATTCGTAGAAATAGACAGCTAGATCCCCAATAGGATCACCTGATACAGTCTTCTCTTCGGCTGTCCTCATTAGGAATCGTCAAGAAACTCTACTCCCAGAGATGAATGTATTCTCCGTGAATGGCATCTTTGAGTTTCTTCCAAATTCTCGAACTTTTCTGACTTGATCTATTCCTTGTGAATAGCTTGCCTTGAATTTCTCGGGGTTTGGGGACCCACGGGCTTCTTAAAAGCATCGGCCTCCTCTTGGGCATCATACAAGGACCCACAGGCTTCCTAAAAGCAACCCCGCCTCCTCTTGGGCTTAGTACAAGGACCCTACGGCTTCTTAGAAGTATTCACAGCCTCCTCTTAGGCTTCGTATAATGATCTCTTCCTTCGGGAATGATAGCCTCCTCTTGGGCTTAGTACAAGGAGCGATCGGCTTCTTAAAAGTTTCCAGCCTCCTCTTGGGCTTCGTACAAATTGTCCCGACGGCCTCCCAGAGGTATAGGAACAGAACTTAGTCATCTGCATAGAACAGTCATTTCATAGAGTCTACTACTGTTTCTCAAAGCACAGTACAAAAGATGAAACCCTAGACTTGGACAGTCTAATTTCCTTGAGTCTCAAAAGACATTCTCAAGTGACCCCTTCGTTAAATAGGAAGAAAACCCGTAAGACTTGGACAGTATCAATACCCTTCGGATTTCCCGCTTCCTTAAAGGACAGGCATAACCCGGACCCTTGAATCAAATCCTTGAGTACAGTATTGCTCATATAAGAACTGATTTTCTCTTTAAATCAACATACTGGATCTGTCACTCAACTGAAACAGTCACCATAGCCTCCTCTTGGGCTTTGTTCAATGATTCTTCCCAGCAAAGCAAACGTTTAGCCTCCATCTCGGGCTTCGAACGAGATACCAAGATTCTCCCCAGCGGAGTCAAACAACGTTTAGCCTCTCTCTCGGGCTTTGTACGAGACACATAAGAGACTCCCTCGTTGAGTCAATCACCTTTTCGCCTCCATATCGGGCTTTATACGAGATACAAAAAGGTTCTTATTGAGCCAAATAAACAACAGCCTCTATCTTGGGCTTCGTACGAGATACAAAAACACTCTCTTGTTAAGTCAAATAGCCTCCATCTCGGGCTTTATACGAGATACCAAAAGAGTCCCTCGTCAAGTCAAAACCTTTTAGCCTTTCTCTCGGGCTTTATACGAGACACATATCAGCCTCCTCTTAGGCTTTGTATAAGGAAACCCCGGTTAAGTCAATCAACCTTTTAGCATCAAAGTTGTGCATCGTTCACAGTACACAAACATCAACAACTATTTCCCCTCCATCTAACTGATGTAAGCGGCAAGCCTCTGGATCATCTACATCCATGCCAATGTCCCTCTTTTAGTATGAGAAATTCCTAAGGAAAGATGGCATTACTCTACACTGAGTTAAAGTCTTCTCCTTCAGGTTAAGACCCCTATAAAGGAAATTATGGCATTGCTAGGATCCGTGTATCCCGGTTAAAGTAATTCTCCTTTGTAAAACAGTTGTGACATACAACCCCCCTCTTTAGAGATGACAAATTCTCTCTAAAGTCAAATAGACTTTTCAGCTTCACATCTTGGGCTTTGAACAAGATACAAACCACCTTTCGCTTCACGTCTTGGGCTTTGAACAAGACACCAAAAAAAACCATTTCCTCCCATAGAATAGGAGGAACTACGAACGCTCTGATTTCCCTGTTTCGGTAAACGGGAATACGTAGGCATAAGATTGAAAGAAAAGATCTTAGCGAGCACACTAAACAAAAAACCCAAATCCCATATCTCCATCAATCAAAAGCAGTAATTCAAAAACATCAGTCCTAACATCCTAATCCTTGTTCCCCGCCAGAAACCTTCTGCCAAGATAAAAAGAAAGAAACTGTATTGGCAAAAATACAAATAACCAGTACAACGGCCCCCCCACATTGATAGCATCCGTAACCTAACAGACCGCTGTTTAAACTCAGTATGCAAAGCAGGGTTAATTAGAGACATCTATTTCCATTCCTTCATCAGCTCACAATAGGATAAAAAATGAATCGACCTGTAGTTTAAGCTCAACCGCAGAGAGCGACCAGCGCTTAAGAACCGCGTCCAAAATCGCTCGCTACAGAAAAATGGCGCCCACCGTGGGGCCAACCTTGTTTCTTTTTCCTTTTTTCTCTTCACTTGTGTGAAAGCCACAGATTGGGGCTTCCGCCGGGGAACCCATTTCTGTCAGGAACTTAAGATTCATAGCTTTAAAAGGTCTAGGATGATTAGGACAAATATATATACTGCTTTTCCTAATTGCTATACGTGTTTATTTTTCTGCTAATGGGAATCCGGGTGATGCCGTATGTGGAAAGATTGAGTATACACTTAAGATAAGTGACGGCGACGGGGTCGACCATCAACCTCAGTGGAGGCTGACCAACGCAACCCATTCTCTCACCTAGACAATTTGTCGGTTGTTAAGTCTGAGAAGCTGAGGAGCCAAACCCTTTCGTAGTGCGAAAACTATCGGAAATAGTTGTTACGCGATACTACCCTCATTTGAGGCTAGTGATCTATTCTCGGTGAATGGCACTTACTCTAAGATTGCTCTACAACTCGCTGGCGATCCGCTTGTTGTTTTTCTTTCCTGGGAGGAGCTGATGATAATGAGTACAGGTACAAAAATCACCCTAGTATAAACCTTTGGGGATGGGTAGAGCCTTGACTTCATGACAACGACCCTTTGACCCCATGTTTTTTCTATGTTTTTGTGTGCTGCATTCATGCATTCATCTAAAAAAAACATTCAAACATTCAAAAATTCTTCTCTTCTAGTCTCTCTGTTTTTCAAATTAAACTAAGACTGTGATTGCAAATATCAGAGAAAAGGATTGCACTAATGGATTTCGGTAGAAGGGGAACTCATAGTTACACCTTCAAGGTTCCAAAGTTAGAGGATTTGAGAAGGTTAGCGAGGATGATCACTAACCCTGAGGCTTTCATAGCCAAGCACGAAGTTTTGCAACCACTATTAAGAGTCCATGTGATTGAGGGAATCATGGATGCGCTCATTCAGTTTTACGATCCAGTTTATCACTGTTTCATATTCCCGGATTACCAGTTAGCACCAACACTGGAGGAGTATTCTCATCTGATCGATCTACACATTACAGATCGAGCTCTATTTTCTGGACTGGAAGAAATTCCAAAGAATCAGACTATTGCAAGAGCAATTCATTTGGACGAGTCTGAGGTCAGGACTCACCTAACCATTAAGGGAGGCATTCAAGGTTTGCCAGCCCAGTTCTTGACAAAGAAAGCCTTGTATTTTTCCAGTATAGGGAACGTAACTGCTTTTGAAAGCATCTTTGTCTTGCTCACCTACGGGTTATTTTTATTTCCCAACATTAATAATTTCGTCGATATCAACTCCATTAAGGTTTTTCTCATTGAAAACCTTGTGCCGACTTTGCTCGCAGATGCATATCATTCTGTACACTTGGGAAATTTTTACAGCGGAGGGGAAATCACATGTTGTGTACCTTTGCTTTACAAATGGTTTATCTCTCACTTGCCAAAGTCTGCTGCTTTTTGGGATTGCAAGAGTGCCTTACGTTGGTCGTAGAAGATCATGTCTCTTACCAACTCTGATATAGATTGGTATAATAGGATCTATGATGGGATTAGGATCATTGACCGTTGTGGAAACTTCCCCAACGTACCCCTCATAGGAACTAAAGGAGGAATCAACTACCATCCGGTATTGGTTCGCCGTCAATTTGGATACCCGATGAGACACATCCCACTGGGTGTTCATCTGGAAGGTCTTTTCTTCAAAGAAGGAGAAAGTGACAGAGCACTAAAGATGGAAATAGTGCACGCTTGGAAGCATGTTCATAAGAAAGGACGAGAGTCTCTAGGAAAACCGGAATGTGTCTCGGTGGAGCCTTATCTCCACTGGGTACAAACTAGAGCTCTCAAGCTAAAGATGCCTTATCCTCGTTACGGGATTCTTCCGCCAAAGGAATCTGTCATGTACTTCATGACGGAAACTGAAAAGCTTCAGGTTACTCTCAACAAAGTTCAAAAGGAGAGAAGGTCTTGGAAGAACAAGTACCGCACCCTTGATGTAGAGTACATCAAAATGCAGCAATTACTAAAAGAAAAAGATGCTCTGATTGAAATTTTGGAGCAACATGCTGTGGATAATCAAGACGATCAAAGGAATTTGCTCGCTCCTTTCACCTGGAAAAGGAATGACAACCCGACAACGGCCCAAGAGCCCCGGTCCAAGAAAAGGAAGATACCAGAATCAGCACCTGATTTCTCTTCAGAGAGGACTCGGGACCCATTAGCTTAGGTTTCTGTTTCCGCACCTTGTAATCTACTGTATTTCCATTTCTGTAATCCTTTGATTTCAACAAAAAGGGGTTTCCCCACTATTTGATATTTGCAATCTAATTGTCGAAGTTTATTTTGATTAAACCAAAAAACAATTAATATAATCATTGCATTCATCATTCTCACATCGCGTATTCTTCTTACCTACGAATCTCACGTTTGTGTCTCGATTCTAGAGTTAAATTGTCTCATTCGTATAATACTCGGGCCAATCGTCAGAAAAAGATGGATGATCTTGAGGAAGAAAACAGAGAGTTGAAAGAAGAGATCGACACTCTGAGAGAGGATATGAGAAAGCTTCGTAACGACATGTAAGCCATGGCAGAAGCTCAGCTATAAAGAACTGTGATCTCAGAGATCACCTCAACGCCCATAGTGGAGAAGTATGATCCTAGGTATCAAATACCGAAAGATCGTCCTTGGGGCATGCCTGTTAACTATATCCCGGAAGGATATGTTCCGCCGATCACTGAAGATCAGGGAATCATGACAGAAGCCGCTGGGCCTGAAGGTTAAAAACTTCTGGAAAGCGAAGATACCGAGGGCATACTGAAGACTCCTGAAGGTTACAAACTTCGGGAGACACCAAGACTCACTACCGTAGTCACGGTACCACCCCCTGTGGTGCACACTGTCCCGGGAGGACAAATTCCACAGATACCTTCTGGTAAGAAGGAAACTATGTTTGACAGAATGGAGGAATTCCAAGAGCAGTTCTTGGAAATGCAGAAGGAACTGCAAGCCATTCGCGGTCAGGATTTATTTGAAAAGGACGCCGCAGACCTCTGCTTGGTCCCCAATGTGAAAGTTCCGCACAAATTTCAAGTGCCCGACTTTGAAAAATACAAGGGTAACTCTTGCCCTCAAAGCCATCTGGTGATGTACGCTCGGCAGATGTCAGCTCAGACGGAGAATCAGGACCTACTGATTCACTACTTTCAGGATAGTTTAACCGGTGCCGCACTCAAATGGTACATGGGTTTAAACCGTGCCACGATCAGCACTTTCAGAGATCTTGGCACTGCCTTCGTCCAACAATACAAATACAATTTGGACATGGCACCCGACAGAGATCAACTCAGATCGATGTCGCAAAAGGACAAGGAAACCTTTAAGGAGTATGCTCAAAGGTGGCGTGAACTTGCCGCTCAGATTTGTCCACCTCTGGAGGAAAAAGAGATGACAAAGATCTTCTTAAAGACCTTAAGCTCATTTTACTATGACCGAATGGTTGCCAGTGCGCCTAGTGATTTCACAGAAATGGTCGGCATGGGCGTACGTCTTGAGGAAGCCGTCCGAGAAGGACGTCTGGTAAAAGACTCTGGATCGACGAGCGGTACTAAAAAATACGGTAGTGCTCTCCATAAGAAAAAAGAGCAAGATATTGGGAATATCTCTCTCGGAAACCAAAGGCGACGTTATCAACCGGTAGCAGCTGTAACTCCTGCTATCAACCCTGCATCTGTCCCTACGTATCAACCTCAGGTTGCGCGAGCCAACCTGACCAACAAAGGACACAACAGCCTATTCAGCAGGCTCGTCCTCCATATAACAACAACCGTACAACACGGCCACCAGGATTTGATCCTATACCCGTAACGTACGCAGAGCTGTTTCCATTACTACTGGCTAAGGGGCACATTCAGACTAAATCTCCTCTTACAGTACCGGAAAATCTGCCTTTTTGGTTTAAGGTGGATTAAACATGCCCTTATCATCAAGGAGGTTCAGGGCATAACATAGAGACTTGTCTCAATTTCAAGTCCGACGTGCAAAAACTTGTTAGGAGCGGGGTCTTATCCTTCAAGGATACAAATCCTAATGTTCTTACGAACCCGCTGCCTCAACATGAGAAAGCTGCAGTTAATTTGATAGAAGGAGAGACTAACGATGTCTATCAAATTCATGATGTTCTCTTGTTGAAAACGAATATGGTCAAGATGCATTGTAGACAGAGTGGATATGGCCATGTGCCACCTCATAACTATCATCAGTGTGATATCTGCTCTAAAAACAATCAAGGATGTTCTGTGGTGCAAGCAGCTCTGCAGGAACAGATGGATCTCAGATGGATCCAAGAGCACCGAGTTCGTGGAGTTAACATGGTTTACACGAATTCTAACGTCATTCAAAACCACGACATCCGTGCGATGAATGTCAACTTGGTGGCAATGCATTCAAGGCAAAGCCAATATCATAATCTGCCGCGACACGATTACAGTTCCTGTTTGACTTGCTCGGTAAACAAACTGGGTTGCTCTTTTGTACAAGAAGCCCTCCAGCGCCAGATGGATCTTGGATGGATCCAAGACTACAATGATAGGAACTCCTATCAAATCAACATGGTTCAGATCTTCGATATCCGGGTGATGAATACCAACCTGGTAGAGTTACATGCTGAGCAGGTCTGACTCGGATTCTTAATATCACATGACTATCAAAGCTGTAAGGTGGGTTGCGGAAACGATCGAGGTTGTACCCTTGTCCAGGAGGCACTTCAGCACTTGTTAAATCATTGGTGGATGCCAATCTACATGGATGAAGATACTCAACAAATTAGTATCAGTAACAAAAATCCTACTCGGCGTCAGAGTCAGGAGGTCCGATCTGTGGAAGCTAACCTAGTGAGGTTACATTGTATTCAGAGTGGGCGTGGCCAGGTGCCACCACACAACTATGAACGTTGCGGCGTCTGTTCGGAAAGTAACCAAGGGTGTTACTTTGTGAGAGCAGCTCTTCAGGGTCAGGTCGATCGTGGAGAAATTCGTCCATATCCGAGTTCTGGACCCATCAACTGGACACCCAACTACCTTGCCGAGCAAGTTGAGGATGTTGTCACAATCTCTGGTCATCACAAGACCAGGGATATTTTTGCCATTATCCCTCTACTTGACGAATCTAAAGTTCCCAACCGGGAACGAATCGAGGTTAATTATGATGGTCAGAAAAATCAGAAGGTTCCCATAGTCATCTATCTACCGGGACCACTACCGTATGAATCAGCTAAGGCTATCCCTTACAAATACGGTGCAACAACCATTGAAAATGGAAAGGAAATTCCATTACCCTCCGTCGTGAATATTGCAGACATCAGTCGTGTAACACGGAGTGGTCGAATCTTCAACCGAGGAGTTGGAGAACTTAACAAAGAAAAGGAACCTCAGACAGAAGTTCCCGATCCACCAGTCGGTCAATCCAGTAATCCCGACCTTTCAAAAAATGATGATGAGATGTTAAAGCTCATCCAAATGAGTGAATACAACATTGTTGATCAACTGTTACATACTCCTTCAAAGATCTCGGTATTATCACTGTTACTCAGTTCGGAAGCCCATAGGGAGGCTCTACAGAAAGTCTTGGAGCAAGCCTTTGTGGAACAGGATGTAACAATCAGAGAGTTCGATAGTATTGTCTCTAACATCACTTCCTGCAATAATTTGGGATTTAGTGATGAGGAATTACCTGAAGAGGGTCGTCGTCATAACATGGCGCTCAATATCACAGTTAACTGCCAGGACAATGCTTTAGCCAGCGTACTGGTAGACACAGGGTCAGCCCTGAATGTTATGCCGAAGTCCACTTTGATGTAATTATCATTCAAGGGACCTCCGATGAGAATCAGCGAGGTTGTCGTCAAAGCGTTCGACGGATCCAGAAAAACAGTTATCGGCGAAGTTGATCTTCCCATAACTATTGGTCCTCACACTTTCCAAGTCACTTTCCAGGTCATGGACATCCGGGCAACGTACAATTGTTTATTAGGAAGACCTTGGATACATCAGGCTGGAGCGGTCACTTTGACCCTCCACCAAAAGCTAAAGTTCGTCAAGAACAATCAACTTGTCACGGTTTGTGGGGAACAAGCCTTGCTTGTAAGTAACTTGTCATCATATACTGGTATAGAACCCGAGGAGGTTATTGGAACTCAGTTCCAAGCACTGTCGGTGAGCGAGAACAATCAGTTCAGAGAAGGAACCTCGATTTCCTCATACAACGATGCTATTAAAGCAGTCGAGAGTACCGATACAATAGGATGGGGACAGCTTGTCATTCCTACTGACAATAAAACAAAGAAGGGTCTTGGTTTTTCTGCAACCTCTACCCAGACACATGCCAATGATGAAAATCTTCATCCCCTTCAAAACTTCTTCCACAATGGAGGTTTCCTTCATCCCGTGTCTCAGGCAGTACATGCTATCAATGAGGAAGATCCCTCTGACACAGATGAAGAATGGAAGTCCTACCTTAACAAGGACGGTTATATGTCTCAGGAAGAGGTGCCTATGCCTTTTTGCTATCCTGCACAGAGTCCGAGATTTATACCACGGTCAGACGTCGAAATGATATATGGAGACAGTGATCCGGAAGGATGCCGTGCTCCGCCAAATTCATTAGAGGAGGACACTCTGATGAAAGACAACTTTGACCACGATTACTATGGCCCGATGGATGGTCTGCCAATGTGGCAACCTTACCCAGGAAACTTGGGGCAAGAAAGTCAGGCGAGCAATAAAAATCAGCTGACCATCATTGAACAGAATACCTGTGTCCCCACCATGTCATGGGATCAACACTCAGGTCATTCGGAAACTACTCAACATGAAGATGAATTCGCAACGTTTGTAGGACTAGAGTTCATCAACTATGCTTTCCCCTAGGTTAACGTCATCGAGAGAGATGACTCATCCAGTTCCAAAGAAGTTCGGGACACCTTGGGAGAACCAAGTGGAAAATACGACTTTATGGTCAAGTACACCACTCCCGAAAGCTCTCGTATCAGGTTCGAAGACATCCAGCCAACTGGATGGGAAGATATAGCTGAGAGCACAAATGTTATGCAAAATACAACTGAGGAATCCTCCTACGACAATTCTGCCTGGGAGACAGATTCCAATGATCCTGCTCCACCAGAAATCAGCGTCATTTCTGAAGATAAATCAAGGAAGGTGCCAGACTTCGTGATTCACCGAGGAGTTCGCCGCCAATGGGTTGCCGTCGAGGTTCCGAGAGTCGTTCATCAGTCAAAGTAATTGCCATCTTTAACCTTTCACCCTGCCCAGGTGAAACAGATGTTTTGATAGGGCTCGCTTTCTGTAAACTTCCTTCTTCGCTTTGCCTGAAGCGATAGAGTTTTGTTTTATAGGGCTGTAGTTTCAAGGATCGACTTGTTCATTAATAAAATAACGTCGTTCTGTAATTTCCGCATTATTTGCTGTTTTCTCTTTTCGTTTTTCAGAAAATGGTAATCCTAAAAAACAATTCAATAATAAAAACAAGCAGTAAAATAAAACACTGCACACACTTGCATTTTCTCTATCTCTTCTAAACACGAATCATCACGTCATGCAGATTGCTTGTTTTAAACCCTGTTGAAACATACGATCCGATGCCTTCTCCCAACTTTGAGTTCTCGGTATTCGAGGCTGAAGAAGAAAATGACAACGAAATTCCAGAAGAGATCTACCGACTACTCAGACAAGAGGAAAGGTCCATTAAACCTCACAAAGAGCTGTTGGAAACAGTAAATTTGGGTTCAGAAAAAGAGAGAAAAGAAATCAGGATTGGGGCACTGCTCTGTCCAACTGCCAGAGAGGGTTGGATAAAGCTTCTCAAAGAATTTCTCGATGTATTCGCTTGGTCCTATCAGGACATGCCAGGGTTGGATACCAGCATCGTGGAACATCACTTACCGTTGAGATCGGAATGTCCGCCAGTAAAGCAAAGGTTGAGACGAACTCACCCGGACATGGCCATCAAAATCAAAGAGGAGGTGCAGAAACAGATCGACGCATGTTTCCTCGCTACATCTGAATATCCTCAATGGTTAGCCAACATCGTACCCGTTCCCAAAAAGGACGGAAAGGTCAGAATGTGTGTTGATTACAGAGATCTGAACAAGGCTAGTCCAAAGGACGACTTTCCTTTACCACACATTGACATGCTGGTAGACAGTACCGCAAACTTCAAAGTTTTTTCCTTCATGGATGGATTCTCGGGCTATAACCAGATCAAAATGGCGTCGAAGGACATGGAGAAAACTTCGTTCATTACCCCATGGGGTACCTTTTGCTACAAGGTAATTCCGTTCGGTTTGAAGAACGCCGGGGCAACCTATCAAAGGGCCATGACTACTCTGTTTCATGACATGATACACAAAGAAATCGAAGTGTATCTCGATGATATGATTGCAAAATCAAAAACAGAGAGTGAGCACGTTGAACATCTGTCAAAATTGTTCGAACGTTTAAGAAAATTCAAGCTCCGCTTGAATCCCAACAAGTGCACCTTCGGTTTCCGTTCAGGGAAACTATTAGGGTTCATCGTCAGCCAGAAAGGAATTGAGGTTGATCCTGACAAGGTCAAGGCCATTCAAGAAATGCCTTCTCCGAAAACTGAAAAACAAGTCAGAGGATTCCTGGGACGGTTGAACTACATCTCCAGATTCATATTCCTTATGACCGCCACTTGTGCGCCGATTTTCAAATTACTGAAAAAGAACCAGGATTGTGTTTGGTCAGAAGATTGCCAAACTGCCTTCGACAGTATTAAGGAATATCTGTTGAATCCTCCGATTCTATCACCTCCAGTGGAAGGAAGACCACTGATCATTTACCTCACAGTCCTAGAGGACTCAATGGGATGTGTACTTGGCCAACAAGACGAAACCAAAAGGAAAGAGTCTGCCATTTACTATTTGAGCAAGAAATTCACCGACTGCGAAACTCGGTACACGATGCTTGAGAAAACTTGCTGCACTTTGGCTTGGGCAGCCAAACGTCTTCGCCAATACATGATTCATCATACTACTTGGTTAATCTCAGAAATGGATCCAATCAAGTACGTTTTCGAGAAACCTGCTCTTACGGGAAGGATTGCCCGTTGGCAGATGCTGTTATCAGAATATGACATAGAGTACCACGCTCAGAAAGCCGTTAAGGGAAGTATTTTAGTCGATCATTTAGCTCATCAACCGATTGACAATCAAGAATCAACCGGGTTTGACTTCCCAGACGAAGATGTCATGTATCTAAAAATGAAATATTGCGATGAACTGTTACCCAGTAAAGGGCCAGAACCAGGTTCCCAATGGGGACTTGTCTTTGACGGAGCAGTTAATCATTATGGAAACGGAATTGGGGCAATAATTGTTACCCCTCAGGGTACCCACATTCCTTTCACTGCCAGACTTACGTTCAAATGTACGAACAACGAGGCCGAATACGAAGCTTGTATCATGGGTCTCGAAGAAGCGATTGATTTAAGGATCAAAAACTTGGACGTATACGGCGATTCAGCCTTGGTTATCAATCAGATAAAAGGAGATTGGAACACATACCAATCAGGATTTATTCCTTACAAAGACTATGCAAGAAGGTTGCTACCTTTCTTCAACAGAGTCGAGTTTCATCATATCCCTTGTGAGGAGAATCACATGGCTGATGCATTGGCCACTCTCTCTTCCATGATTAGTGTAGGTCAATGGAATGACATACCTAAGATCGACATAATGTGCCTTGAAAGGCCCGCTTATGTCTTAACGATTGAAGCAGTCATAGACGATAAACCTTGGTATCACGATATCAAATGCTTCCTTCAGAAACAAGGATACCCATCTGGGGCATCCAGGAAAGACAGAAAAACCCTCAGAAGATTGGCTGGAAACTTCTTCCTCAGCGGTGACACTCTCTATAAGAGAAATTTTGACATGGTCTTACTCCGATGCGTCGACAGACCAGAAGCAGACATTCTTATGAAAGAAATTCATAAAGGATCCTTTGGCACTCATGCCAACGGACACACAATGGCGAGAAAAATTCTGAGAGCAGGGTACTACTGGTTGACAATGGAATCCGACTGCTACAAGTACATGAGGAGGTGTCACAAGTGTCAGATATACTCCGACAAAATTTATGTACCGCCATCGCATCTCAAAGTTCTTTCTTCCCCGTGGCCTTTTTCCATATGGGGAATCGACATGATTGGCTTGATTGAACCTAAGGCTTCAAACGGACATCGGTTCATCCTGGTCGCCATTAACTATTTCACCAAGTGGGTCGAAGCAGCGTCATTCGCCAATGTAACCCGACAAGTGGTGGTCCGATTTATCAAAAACAATATCATTTGCCGTTATGGTGTTCCAAGCGAGATCATTACTGATAATGGATCTAACTTGAACAACAAGATGATGAAAGAGTTGAGTGCAGAGTTCAAGATTGAACATCATAACTCATCTCCCTACCGACCCAAGATGAACGGAGCGGTAGAAGCGACCAATAAGAACATCAAGAAGATCGTTCAAAAGATGGTCGTAACCTACAAAGACTGGCATGAAATGCTACCCTTTGCTCTTCATGGTTATCGCACATTTGTCCGCACTTCAACAGGGGCTACCCCTTTCTCTCTAGTGTATGGCATGGAAGCAGTGCTCCCCATAGAGGTAGAGATCCCATCAATCCAGGTATTGATGGAAGCTAAGCTCACCGAAGCTGAATGGTGTCAAAGTCGACACGACGAACTGAATCTGATCGAGGAGAAGCGAATCACGACACTATGCCATGGTCAGCTGTATCAACAGAGAATGAAGAGGGCGTTTGACAAAAAGGTCCGACCTCGTGTTTTCAGGAAAGGAGACCTCGTGCTCAAGAAGATACAATCATTTCTCACTGACTCTCGGGGCAAGTGGACCCTAAATTATGATGGCTCCTATGTGGTCGCGAAAGCTTTCTCAGGCGGCGCCTTGAGACTTGCAACCATGGACGGAGAGGAATTTGTCTACCCCACGAATGTTGATATAGTCAAGAAATACTTCGCCTAAACTAAAAAAAAAATGTCTCGGTGGATTGAAAACCCGAAAGGGCGGTCCAGGCAAAAGTTAGAGACATGAAAAAAAATCATCCCGGTGGATTGGAAACATCATAGTACAATCCAGGCAAAAATTGGGGATAATGGCAAGTAACTATGTTCAACAGAGGCAAGTCCCTCAGCAGCAGTTACATCACCTGTCAGAAAACTCCAGTCAAGGTCATCTTCGACAGAAGCTCAGGATGCCCCGGATTCAAAGTTGGTAGAAGGATAGTGGTTGTTATGTTTCAACGTAGCCCTTTTCCCTGTAAATTACCATTTTCAAACTTTGTATATACTCTTTGGAATCACGCGTTTGGCTGATCTCCATCTTATCAATAAAATTTGAGCCCTTGTGCTTTTGTTTGTAATTCTTATTTGTTTTAGCTTTACAGAACGACGTTGTTAACATGAATAACGATTCTTGAAATAAAACAAAAATGAATTTACTTGTTAAAACTTTTTCTGCCTTTTAATAAAGACGGCAATTTCTTTTGACTGTTGAACATCAGAAGAACGTCGGTCGCTTCTCCAGAAGTAATCAAACCTCAAAGTGCAGAATCAAAGTACTCCTTCTAACCCAGTACGCCTGAATGAAGGGATCAACTGTGTCAGAGACCTTGTTTCGTCTGACACGCCTCGGCCGAGTTCTTATCTCCTAAGCCCGATCAACGGTGCTCCCAACAGGGACTATCTCTCCTAAGCAAGGTGGGATTGCTATCTTGAACCAACGTACTTCTTCTCCCCGCGATGGTCGAATATCCAGTCGTGTGCATCCATTAGTTTGTATGTCACGTCAGTTTTGTCAGCATAAACATACATACATCATGCATTATTGACTTGCATTCATATTGCATCACTATCACTCTAGTCGGTCTTGTCCCCTAGTGATAGAAGTTCTCTCAATCGAGTTGTCAGTTCTTGCCTCGTCAGGAAACTCTACGTTTGAACAACCTTGCCTCCAGTTTATTTCTGGGAGGAAGTTGGCCTTTGACCACTTTGATAACTTGAACCTCTGAAAAGCTAGAGAAGCCTTCTACAAATGTCACTCTTCGCCATTGAAGATGATATCCTTGCTTTCCCGGATTAAGGAAAATCCACAGAGAAAGCCTCTTAAGTAGAGATTTGGCAGTACAACTGCCATTCTCCGAAAAACCCACCGATGAAAAGGTCATCGGCACCTCAAAATTGGATCACATCATATGGAATTTCTCCGAGAAGATCTCCGAGAAAAGTATGATGTACAGACCCCAAGCGACAGCAGTCTCCCAAGAGACTCGCTTTCCCCAGTATAAACAAATGGCGTCTCCAACAGAGAAGTTTGTGCAACTCTACAACTCAGACGACTGGGTTCTCCAGCAAGTCTGACATCAAAATTGTTTCCGTCAAATGGCATCTCCCCAGGAAAATCCGGCGAGAAGTTTGAGGGAAATCCGCTACAAATAGCGTTCCTTGTCAGTAAAGTTTATTGACAAAAGAAACTAAGACCAGTTCCTTGGTAGGAAACCAGGATCAAGGGGAAGTTTATTTCAGAAACTAAGACCAGTTCCTTGGTAGGAAACCAGGATCGAGGGGAAGTTTATATCAGAAAATAAAACCAGTTCCTCGGTGGGAAGCCAGGATCGAGGGGAAGTTGACAAAAGAAAACTGAGAACAGTTCCTTGGCTGACGACCAGGATCGAGGGGAAGTTTACCTTTTCTGAGCATCATTTCTCAGCAAAAGAAGATGAATGCAATCCGCCATTCATAACCACCATCAAAATTTTGGGTATTCCGATATTTAATCCTCTTGCACCCCGAATGCCCGAATACCTTCGTCATTCACACCTTCGGGTTCAAGAAGATTAAATAGGGGCATCTGTCATACCCCAAATTTTGACCACTAAGATTTCCCATCATTGTGCAAATCATTATCACAATATGGAGGAACCATCATACTTCATCAGTCTCCCCAAAGATGGGTGAGCATCCACTATAATCAAATTTAGGGTTTCAAGCCCTCTCTGAGTGCTTAGACAAAGGATCAATCAAGGAATGACATGATCTTCAACTTGTCTAGCCTCTCAAATATCCACAATGGATCAAAAGGACTCCCACTTCAAGGATTAAGCACAAGGATGCTCCCTTCTAGGTGGATCAAGCTTCAAGATCGCAGTGTCACCAAATTAGGGTTTTGGTCGACTAGGGCCTCCAGATGAAAAATTTCATCTGGGCATGAGCCAATGATCCAAAACATAACCTAATATACTCCATGGAACCTCATGGACCCAATCATCAAGTCAATTTTGCCTCAGGGGATGCATTCATCAAAAATCAGGAATTAGGGTTTCTTGACCTAATTCACCCCTAAGTTGACTTTTGGGACAAATCATGAACCAAGACCTCAAGAGAGGGTTTGAGGGTCTCTAATGAACTATATTGATCCATTTGGAACAATGGATTAATCCAAGAAGCTTGAGCAACAAGTCTCAATTTCATCTGCACAACAATTAGGGTTTTAAGGGAAAAGTCAATTGTAACTTTGACTTTTGACCAGGACATGCTCCCAAGCCCTAAGACATGATTCAATATGCCCTATGACATCCATGGAACATGTCCATCAAGTTTGATTTAGGTCAAGGACGTGATTTCCTGAAGAATTGCACAGTTTGGAATTCATCTGATAAAAAGTCAACTGTGCACAAAAGTCAACTTTGACTTTTTGAGATTTTTCACCAAAATGGTTTTTTAACCCTAAAATGATGTTAATGTATGATTTGAATCATCATTCATCAAGAAAAATCAAGAAAAGTTGGATAACTTGTAAAAGGGGTAACCATAAAAACTTAGAAAATTTTCTAAGTTAAAAATAAAGTGACAAGGACACCAACTTTGAAGGATCATAACTCCTAAACCACAAAGCCATTTTTTCTCATCCAAAGATGAATTTTTAGCCCTCATTACCCTCTACAAAAACTTCAACTAGACCTAAGTCCAATTCATTAAGGATTTGGAGTTATGGAGTGATCAAAATGGCTGAAAAGTGAAAATGTCACTTTTTCCAACACTTAGTGAAATTTTCACTAAGTCAGAATCTGCCTTCACTTTTTGCCAAATGTAGGGGGGTTTTTCACTTGGATTCAAAAGAGATCAAAACCAAACATGTTCAAACAGTTGTTGTATAATGTAAGGGCTTTCCAAAATGGTCAAGAACATTACCAAATTCAACTTACACCATGAGATATGACATTGGCAAGTTGCCTTGCTGAAATCTGTCAAAGGCAAGGCAGAATTTGCAATTTTGCTTGATTTGCCAAAATCAGCCAAATTCAAATGCTCCTATCCACTTGGACACCTCAGAGGATTGAATCTAAAGGGGACAATCACTGAGCCAAGCCTCCAAAGTCCATGGAACAAGAAATATCATGTTGAACCTAGAATGGCCAAAATAGGGACAAGACTCCAAATTTGGATTGAAGCATTCAATGGAAGCATCAAGGTGGCATGGACTGAGTCATTCTCATTTGAAATCAGTCAAGACTTATCCAAGACCAAGGGAACCAAACCTCTGTGCCCTAACCTCTAGTCAATGGCTAGAGGAGACTTGGATTTTCATTTGCCAACATTGTCCAAACCTACTTACCAGTTGCCATTCACTATTCCTTACAAAACAAACTTGCTCTACTATAAATAGAGCTTAATTGTGATCAGTTTGAGTACACCAAAGCCATCTAACAGATGCTTTCCTCAAAATCTCTTTCTCTTGGCAAAAATGCCTTTCTTAGCAAGGTAGCTATCGGGTTTTGAGTTTGAGAGCTTTTCCATTCAAACCAATCACTCACACACCTCACATACATCATATAAAAGTGATCCAAACACTCACATAACATCTGGAACACATATTTCACAAAATCACCAGTTGGTTGCTCAAACTTTCAATTAAGTTGCAGCTGAGGTACCACAAATCGTTCCAGCCATTTTCAATCAAGTCCAAGCATTCAAACACACTCCATAGGGTGTAAGGAAGCTGTTCAGATCATCACCACTCATCTGTAACACCGCCATATCAAAAATCACATTCCACTTGCTGTCACGGCCTAGAGGTAAGCATACACTTGGTCATCTCTCAATCTATGCATATTTCCTCGCACAATAATTTGGCCATATGTTCATAATCATGCATGGAATGTTTTCCCTCAATTAATTGCATTGTTTGAATCATGTATCAAAAATCCTAGCCTTCATGCAGAAATTAGGGTTCTTGAGGATTTTTCATGATTTCTTGTTAAATGTTTAATTTAAATGAAATTAATGGACATAGACATGATCGTGAGGTTGAGACGAGCATAATGATATGTGGATTGCATGTTATAATCAAGTATTCAGGGAGATTGGATAGAAAATGTAAATCAGCCAAACCCAGAACACGCGTGTGTTCTTCAGCTGTTCTTGACGCCTTTTTTTTAATTTTCAAATATTTGAATTTTGTGATTTTTCTTTAATTGATTCAAAAATTAATTTCTCTCTGAGTTTTAATGATTTTGAGTTGATTCTTTTTTTAATAATTCAAAAAAATGTTAAAATATTTTATTTTCCCAAAAAATCCCAAAAATATTATTTTTTTCATATAATTGATATTTTTTCAAAGAATTAATATTTTAATTGTTTTTGACATTTTAAATATTTTTTTCCACCTTGATTTTGCAACTTTTAATGCTTTCTAATTATTTTGTAGGTCAATACTTAATTTTTGAAGCATTAATCAAAGATCACAATTTGTTTTTCACATGTTAAACAATTTTGATCATTTTAATTGAATTTTTATTCAATTAAATACATTTTTTGAAAACAAATTAGGATTTTGGATTAATTCAACCCTCATAAATCATTTTCAAAACACTTTGGGCCTCTAATAGAGTGTAAGACCCAATCCTTTTTTGACCAAAACATTTTTGGGCCTCAGTGTGTTGTATAAGTCCCGATACCGTCAAAAACAAACGGCGCGATCGTCGCATTTTAAAAATAACCATGGGCCTCTCCTCGAGTTATAAGACCCATTTAAACTTTTTGGGCCTCTAATAGAGTGTAAGACCCAATCCCCTTTTAACCAAAAACATTTTGGGCCTCACTTATTGTATAAGTCCCTCTGTGTTAAAAGAAAACCTCAACGCGATCGCCACTTTAAACGGAAAAATCATCTGGGCCTACCCTCGTGTTATAAGCCCCACTCTTTTTCTTTAAACTTTTTGGGCCTCTTGAGAGAGTGTAAGACCCATCCCTTTGTACATAAAACAATTGTTGGGCCTCAGTCACTTGTATAAGTCCCTCTGTACAAATTCAAACAGTGCGCTCACTAATAAAACCCTGGGCCTCTCCTTGAGCTGTAATCCCCAAATATTTCTTTTTCAAAGCACTTTCTCCTTTGATTTTGAATATACTGTTGTTTTCAATCTTTCTTTGTTGAACAACTAACCAAACAGCATGGAAGCTCTACAACCGAGTAAGTGGTTATTGCTTTCATTTACCGCTTTCATATACATATAATTGTATTGTAGGGTTGTTTCACTGTAAGTCTTCTTTCATAAACTCATATCAACTGTGTAATAATAGTATAGATATTTTGAGTTTCCCCGGCAACTACGTCTAGAACTAGGTGGCGCTGTTTCGTTTATTCGTAGAAATAGACAGCTAGATCCCCAATAGGATCACCAGATACAGTCTTCTCTTTGGCTGTCCTCATTAGGAATCGTCAAGAAACTCTACTCCCAGAGATGAATGTATTCTCCGTGAATGGCATCTTTGAGTTTCTTCCAAATTTTCGAACTTTCCTGACTTGATCTATTCCTTGTGAATAGCTTGCCTTGAATTTCTCGGGGTTTGGGGACCCACGGGCTTCTTAAAAGCATCGGCCTCCTCTTGGGCATCATACAAGGACCCACAGGCTTCCTAAAAGCAACCCCGCCACCTCTTGGGCTTAGTACAAGGACCCTACGGCTTCTTAGAAGTATTCACAGCCTCCTCTTAGGCTTCGTATAATGATCTCTTCCTTCGGGAATGATAGCCTCCTCTTGGGCTTAGTACAAGGAGTGAACGGCTTCTTAAAAGTTTCCAGCCTCCTCTTGGGCTTCGTACAAATTGTCCCGACGGCCTCCCAGAGGTATAGGAACAGAACTTAGTCATCTGCATAGAACATTCCTTTCATAGAGTCTACTACTGTTTCTCAAAGCACAGTACAAAAGATGAAACCCTAGACTTGGACAGTCTAATTTCCTTGAGTCTCAAAAGACATTCTCAAGTGACCCCTTCGTTAAATAGGAAGAAAACCCGTAAGACTTGGACAGTCTCAATACCCTTCGGATTTCCCGCTTCCTTAAAGGACAGGCATAACCCGGACCCTTGAATCAAATCCTTGAGTACAATATTGCTCATATAAGAACTGATTTTCTCTTTAAATCAGCATACTGGACCTGTCACTCAACTAAAATAGTCACCATAGCCTCCTCTTGGGCTTTGTTCAATGATTCGTCCCAGCGAAGCAAACGTTTAGCCTCCATCTCGGGCTTCGAACGAGATACCAAGATTCTCCCCAGCGGAGTCGAACAACGTTTAGCCTCTCTCTCGGGATTTGTACGAGACACATAAGAGACTCCCTCATTGAGTCAATCACCCTTTCGCCTCCATCTCGGGCTTTATACGATATACAAAAAGGTTCTTATTGAGCCAAATAAACAACAGCCTCCATCTCGGGCTTCGTACGAGATACAAAAACACTCTCTTGTTGAGTCAAATAGCCTCCATCTCGGGCTTTATACGAGATACCAAAAGAGTCCCTCGTCAAGTCAAAACCTTTTAGCCTCTCTCTCGGGCTTTATACGAGACACATATCAGCCTCCTCTTAGGCTTTGTATAAGGAAACCCTGGTTAAGTCAATCAACCTTTTAGCATTAAAGTTGTGCATCGTTCATAGTACACAAACATCAACAACTCTTTCCCCTCCATCTAACTGCTGTAAGCGGCAAGCCTCTGGATCATCTACATCCATGCCAATGTCCCTCTTTTAGTATGAGAAATTCCTAAGGAAAGATGGCATTACTCTACACTGAGTTAAAGTCTTCTCCTTCAGTTTAAAACCCCTATAAAGGAAATTATGGCATTGCTAGGATCCGTGTATCCCGGTTAAAGTAATTCTCCTTTGTAAAACAGTTGTGACATACAACCCCCCTCTTTAGAGATGACAAATTCTCTCTAAAGTCAAATAGACTTTTCAGCTTCACATCTTGGGCTTTGAACAAGATACAAACCACCTTTCGCTTCACGTCTTGGGCTTTGAACAAGACACCAAAAAAACCATTTCCTCCCATAGAATAGGAGGAACTACGAACGCTCTGATTTCCCTGTTTTGGTAAACGGGAATACGTAGGCATAAGATTGAAAGAAAAGATCTTAGCGAGCACACTAAACAAAAAACCCAAATCCCATATCTCCATCAATCAAAAGCATTAATTCAAAAACATCAGTCCTAACATCCTAATCCTTGTTCCCCGCCAGAAACCTTCTGCCAAGATAAAAAGAAAGAAACTGTATTGGCGAAAATACAAATAACCAGTACAAAGGCCCCCCCACATTGATAGTATCTGTAACTTAACAGACCGCTGTTTAAACTCAGTATGCAAAGCAGGGTTAATTGGAGACATCTATTTCCCTTCCTTCATCAGCTCACAATAGGATAAAAAATGAATCGACCTGTAGTTTAAGCTCAACCGCAGAGAGCGACCAGCGCTTAAGAACCGCGTCCAAAATCGCTCGCTACAAAAACCAAGTTTGACTTTTTGAATTTCTTGACAAACAAGGTTTCCTTAAGTAAAAAACAATGTTAACTTATGTTTTGGATCAAGAAAAATCAAGAAAAGTGGGATTACTTGCAAAAGGGGCAACCATAAGAAACTTGAAATTTCACTAAGTTATGAAAAAAAGTGATTTATATCCAACTTTACAAGGCCATAACTTGTGATCCAAGCAACCTTTTAGTTCCATCCAAAGCTCAAATGAAAGCTCTCATTTTATTTTTCAAGATTGTCATCTACATCAGATTCCAAATCCTCGTGGATTTTGAGTTATGGATTGATCAAAAACACAAAAATATGAAAATGGCCATTTTTCCAACACTTAGTGAAATTTTGGACAGAATCTGTTTTGCATTTTCACCAACTTTGAGGCCGTGTTTCATTATGATCCAAGATGATTCAATACCAAAGTTAAACATCATAGTTGAAGTATGTTATTGGGGCTTTCCAAAAAGTACAAGAGCCTCCCATGGTTCAACTTGAGCAAGGAGTTATAAGCCTCCAAAAATGTCATTTTTCACCCTGCCCACACAAAGGCATGAAAATTAAACTTGTGCCACACGATTTTGTCACTCAAGTTTTTCCTTTTTGCCAACTTTGTCATCTTCCAAAAGCACAAAACATCTGATGACTCACTTGGTTCTTGATCAAGAAGGCAAGAATTTCAACTTAGCATGTGAAAACCATCATGACGTGAAACTTGGAATTCAAATTTAGCAAGGTAACATCAACGCTATACATTGAGGTGTCATGAACCAGACCATAACACTCCAAGCCAGTCAAGATTCAAGTCTAAACTCTGAGCATTCAAACCTGCAAAATTGAATGGAGTCAAGATAAGAGAGTTGACTTAGCACTTTTGGATTATCCAAGTCAATGGCAACAAGCTACATGCCATGATCAGCCTCCAATCACTATTGTTCCCAAAACAAAGTTGCTCTACTATAAATAGATGTTCTTTTTTATCAATTCAAGTACACCAAAGCATAAAAACTTATGCTTTCCTTCCAATCACACTAAAAAACCAGATTTTTCTTCTCTTTCTAGTCACTATTGAATTTTCAAAATGAGAGCAATTCCACACAAACCAACCATCCTAACACCTCACATATGTCATATACAAGTGATTCATAACCTCATAACACATCTGGAACACCAGAATTAGAAAGTTACCATCCATTTGCTCAAGTTTTTGGCCTAGTTACAGTTGGGGTACCACAACAAGTTCCAAGTTGTTTCAATCCATTCCAAGCTTTCAAACACATTACTTGAGGTCCAAGGAAGCTGTCCAGATCATCACACAACATTTGTAACACCTACAACTAAGGATTCAATTTCCTCTTGCACAGGTAAGCCCGGCACTCTCAAACTCTATGATCCATGCATCATAAATGTGTTTTCAAGTTACAAACATGTTTATGCATTTATGTAGAGTGTTTCCCCTCAACCAATTGCTTTGTATCTTTCGTGTATAGGATTTCATAGTGTTTTTGCAGAAATTAGGGTTATTGAGTTCATCTTTTGATTTCTCACTCCACACTTAATATAAATGCAATTAATTTATATCATTGGAATCCTTGTTCAAAAATACACAACATTTGTGTTTACAAAAGTCAAAATCATTACGTATTGAGAGAGATATGTGAGGTTTTGCAAATCGGATATAGAGGGAGGTCGTGAGGAAGTAGATGACAGTTGGCGCCATTTTTTTGAATTTTTTAATTTTAGGTCATTTTCTTAATTGATTTCAAAAATTAATTTCTCTCTCATTTTTTATCATTTTTTATTGGTTCTTTTTTTTTTAATTCCAAAAAAATGTTAAAACATTTTATTTTACAAAAAAATCAAATTTATATTATTTATTTAATATAGTTGGAATTTTTGTAAATAATTTCATTTTTATTTAATTTTAAACATTTTAAATGAAATTTCCAACTTGATTTTTCAAATTCAAATGAATTTCAAGCTTTCATGTGATTAAACATGATTTTTTAAAATATTTTTCAAAATTGACAACTTGTTTTTGAATATATTTGATATTTTTTAACATTTTTTATTTAATTTCCTTTGAAAATTATATTTTTAAATTAAAATTAGGGTTTTCTCCTAATTTTGATTTTTTAAACTTCATTTCAAACACTTTTGGGCCTCTATTATAGTGTAAGACCCATCCCCTTTGTAAATATACCATTTTGGGTCTCAGTCATTGTATAAGTCCCGATACGATTTTCAAAATAACGGTGTGATCGTTGTTTTTCATCTGGGCATCTGCTTGAGCTGTAAGCCCCATCTCTTGTATAAAAATAAACTTTTTTAGGCCTCTATTAGAGTGTAAGACTCATCCCTTTTGTACATAAATAATTTTTGGGCCTCAGTCATTGTATAAGTCCCTCTGTGGTTTTCAAAATCACGGCGCGATCGTCGCCTTTTCAAATAAAACTTTTGGGCCTCTCCTTGAGTATAAGCCCCATTATTTTATTTACAAACAATTTTGGGCCTCTAATAGAGTGTAAGACTCAAACCCTTTTTGTACAAAAACAATTTTGGGCCTCTACTATAGTATAAGTCCCACAATGTCTTTCGGTATCGCAGTGCGATTAATGTTTTCAAATAAGTCATCTGGGCCTCTCTTTAAGTTATATGCCCCAAACATTCTTTCAAACAAACTTTTTCTTAATTCTAATTCAAGATTCAAGTTTTCTCAAAACTTTCTTCAATTTCTTGAAACCCTAAAAGAGGCAATACAGTTGTAGTCAATACTACCGATCACAATACATTTGGGCTGCTTCTTAGAAGGTAAGTCCCAACATCTTTTCTTTTTTAATGCATATTTGTTTATTTATATATCTGTCAATTTAATTGTCTGTATATATTTGTGCATATCTAACTTAGAGTTTTCCCCAGCAGTTAGGTCTATGTTTAGGTCAAACCAGAAGTTACTTTACAACATAGTCAAAACTAGTCCCTCATAGGAAATTCCATATACAGTCTGCCTCCTCTTGGGCTTATACAATATGGAACAGAGAAAGGCATTATTCCCGGTGAAACTTTTCTCAAGACTATCAAATTTAGAAATACATATGTACAAGAAATTCATTTCCCCTGAGAGGATTAATGCCCGGTGAAACCTCTTTTGAATTTGTTCAAACCCTAGAACTGTTCAGCAAAGAAAGGATTAATTCCCGATGAAACCTTTCTTGAACTTTTCTTAGGCTTAGACCCACAGGCTTCCTAAAAGCATCTCAGCCTCCTCTTGGGCTTAGTACAAGGACCAACAGGCTTCTTAGAATTTCCCCTAGCCTCCTCCTGGGATTAGTACAAGAACCCAAAGGCCTCTTACAGGCATAGGATAGAAATTAGTCATCTCTCTACTAGTTCAATCCTCAGGAGAGTCAAAATTCCAAAACATCATGCCAATCTGAGGGTTGATCTTCATCCCTTAAACAAACAGCCTCCTCTTGGGCATCATACAAAGATCTCTCTCTAGACTAGATCCTACCATTTCTTGAGAGACTTGGAAAGTCTCAGCCTCCTCTTGGGCTTCATTCAAGTAGACTTGGAAAGTCTCATATTCTCTTGAATCTCACACAGAGACCTTCAAGTTTCCTAAAAGCACTGGAAAAAACCTTGATCATTTCATCAATATGCTAATCTCCAGCAGAGTTAAAACCTCTAAGGTTTTCAAACTCAAATTTTAAACTCCCCTGACCCCTTAACAAGGCTTAAGTTATCACTTTAAAAATCCCCAGCCAGGGTCAGCTTACCATCAACAAATCCCCTAATAGAATCAGAGCCTCGTGGCATCTGATACTTCAACTCTTCCCTGATTCTCAGCAAGAGCAAAACCCTTTGGATTCCCCAACACAATACAGACCTGCTCCTGGATTTCCACAAATCCTCAGCAAGACATAGCCTCCTCTAAGGCTTTATATAAGAATTTTCCTTAGTCAACCTCAATCTTGGGCTTTATACAAGACAGATAAAACATTCTCCAGTGGAGTCATTTTCCTTCAGCCTCAATCTTGGGCTTTGTATAAGACAGATAAAACCCTCCCCAGTGGAGTCATTTTCTTTTAGCTTCAACCTTGGGCTTTGATCAAGGCATACAAAAATCAACATCCCCTCAGATGAGACCATGATTCCACTCTGCAGGAGGATATCCCCTCTATGCATCACATATCAAAACAAACAATCAAAACCTTTTCCCAGATAATTGTTGTAAGATGCACACTTGTTGATTCAAAATCCAAGCTGGAGTCCTTCCTTTATCCTTGATAAAACTTATCTTTCATCTAACTGTTGTAAGTGGTAAGCCTCTGGATTTCATACATCCAAGTCAATGTCCCTCTCTTAGCATGAAAGATTCATAAGAAAAAAGTGGCATTGCTCTACACTAAGTTAAAGCTTTCCTCCTTCATGACATCTCTCTTATAAAGGAAATTATGGCATTGTTGGATCCCATATCCCAGTAAAATTAATTTCCCTTGTAACCAATTACTCAATATCTGTGATGAATAGGTGAGATATCTCCCTTTAGAGATGACAAATTCTCTCTTAGTCAACCTTTGGCTTAAATCTTGGGCTTTGGACAAGACACAAATAATTTTAGCTTCAATCTTGGGCTTTGAACAAGAAACCAAATACATTTTCCTCCCATAGAAATAGGAGGAAATATGATTGCTCTGATTTCCCAAATCTCTTTACGGGAATACGTAGGCATAAGATTGCGAAATCGTAGCAAGCACACAAATCAAAAACTTTAGGTCCAGTACCTTCCCAAAAAGAACAGAAAACCCGAAACAACAAAAACATTCTCTCAATTCTCCCAAAGGAGAAATTTTCCCAAGCCACAACAGATAAACACAAGAAAGCATTTCAAATTAACAGAGAAACATGCAATAAAAAGTTCTTATGTATAACCCGACCCCGATACCCGATCTCTTAGCATTTGTTAAAGAAAACATTTGCGTGCAAGGTTAGTTTTAGATATCTTCCCTTTCCTTTCCAGCATCATAGGATAAATAAGAAATCAGAAAGTAGCACCCAAATTCCACTGCGGTAAGGATGTCGCGTCACCGACAAAAATCGCACGCTACAGGTTGTTCTTAAAAAATAACTTAATTTTTTAGATTATTGTTTTCTAATTCAATTTTATAGGGTATATGTTCAGTGAAAGGTTGGTAAAACACTAAATCCACATACAAGATAATAAACTCAGTTGTATCTTCTATCACTTTACTGTGCTATCTAGACATGTTTGACTAAATGAAATGAAAGTTGCACAAAGAATAACATTCTCAATAACAACGTAGGGTAACAAAAACAATAAAAACTTAACAATTTACCTATATCAACAAAAAAACAATCACATAACTAACAAAAACTAGAATAGTAACATATATAACTCAACAAAAACCTAACATTAACAAAAATTGTTTACTAGTATCATTAAAAACAACAACATAACTAAAAAAACAACAACATTACTAACAAATACCATAATAATAACATAAACATTTTACTTATCTCAACAAAAACAACTACCGCTTACTTATTTCAACAAAAACAACATATATAACTCAACAAAAACATCAACATTAACAATTGTTTACTCGTATCAACCAAAACAACATAACTCAACAAAAACTACAACATAACTAACAAAAATCACAAAAACAACAAAAGATTTTTACTTATCTCTACAAAAACAACATCTATAACTCAACAAAAACATCAAAATTAACAAACAAAAAATTACTTGTATCAACAAAAACAACAACATAACTTAACAAGAACTACAACATAACTAACAAAAATCACAATAATAACATAAACATTTTTCTTATCTAAAAAACTAATTAAACCTTTAAAATCAACTTAACACCACCAACAACAATAACGGTAACCTTTTATTAACTCAACAAAAATAAGAAATTAACTCAATAAAAAAACATTCAACATATATTTTAGTGACTCAATAATAAGAAAAACAACAAACCCTGAAAGACAAAACAGTTTTAACTACAACAACAACATAACTCATAAAATGAATGGTGGAAAATGTTTTACGTACATACTAGAAATGTGAATAGGAAGACAAAGAAATGAATTCCGTGTTTCCGTCTTGCTAAGATTCGTGACACCTTTCCTTGATCCATACTAGTTAGAGAAGTTATATCGGAGTTTTGTGAAGATATGTTGGTGTTTTGTGAGATTTGGATAAGTCGTGAGAAGTTAGGGTTTACTTATGGAGCCCAGTATGTTTTGAAGTGATTTAAGTTATACTATATTGGTAAAACATTTCATGACAGTTGATAAAAAATCATGGTGAAATGTCTCTTATATTTAGTCACGATTGTTATTACAGACCGTGCTGAGAAGTAGTTTAATTTTTATTTTAAAAAATAGAAATTAAGGGAACACACCCTTTTTGTAACAAAAAAACATAAAATTGTTAGTGACGGGATTCAAAGTGTGTCACTCCTTCATATTTCACCACGATTGCTAATTTGAACAGTGGAGAAAAGTGATTTTAAAAAAGGCGTCTAATGAATAAATATTACTTCGGTTGGATAAATGACAGTAGTAAGAAACTATTGTGAAATGTATAATTTGTATTAGTGACCGTTGGAGATGTTAATTTTTAGATTAGAGATATTGTGGCCCTTTGTACTATTGAGAAGAATAAATTTATATAACCTTGTACTGAAAGAAAGAATTACCGTACACTACTCGTACTTGTGTGTCATGCGCAAATTGTTCTTGTATATCATGCACAACTTGTATTATTACCACTTGCATGAAAGACTTTGAAAAACGGGAACAAAAACAGATGCGCAAAGCTTTAGAACTATAAGAAAGGGAGACAACACATCTCCGGACAAAACCTTAAGGCTTTATGTATATGTATTATCTCTCTTATAAATCCAACATTTCCCTAATTCATATGCGATGTGAAACTTTATACACTCATGAATGTGAGAAAAACACTAGAAGGGGGTTGAATTGTGTTGACTTTTCTCTTCTAAGATTTTTCTTCTTCCACTTCTGATTTATCTCAAACAGATTCTGAACACTTAATTAGAGTATGACTCAGAATCACTAGGTTAGCTTCTGAAAGTCGTTATCAGATCCTGAATCAGAATCGGACTTAGAGATGCAAAGTTGATAGCAACGAAATGATAAGATCAAAAAGCATGAAAGTAAAAGAAAAGACACACAACAATTATACTGGTTCCTCTCACAACTTGAGAGTAGTTCATCCCCTTGTACTTACATGGGATTTTGACTATAATGAATAGATTATAAATGCGCAAGCACCAAGCAAGATACTTCCAATGCTCAAACCCTCAAGTAAGAGACTTCAATACTCAAGCATACAAGCAAGAGACTTTCAATGCTTAAACCCTAAATTAATAGACTTATATGCTCAAGCACACATCAATAGACTTCAAATGCTCAAGCACTAAAGCAAGGGACATCTGAATCTATAACAAATTGTTAAGAGATTTGAATAAAACTACACTTGATATGCAATCAGAGGTTTAGATATAATATAACTTGTTAAGACTCTTAATACTTTTCGAACTTCTAAAATATACACAATTGTTAATAGGTTCTAAGTCTATCTAATTTGACTGAGTGACTTTTCTTTGAAATGTCAAGGTTCAAAGTCTTGTACTCCAGTGTATTAGTTTTCATCTTTAAGACTTTTAACTCCTTATATAGAGAGAAGGAAAAGTCTTTAGGATCTTATGGACGAAGGAAGCCTTCAGTTTGATAAGGTGGAGAAGGAAAAAGAGGTTTATGCCATTACTATTTATTATAATCCAGTTGAAATACAGGTGCCTGTTGAAGCTCCTGTTGCTATCATCGTGCCCGAAAGGCCGAGACCAGTTACGATTATAGTTCCTGAATCTGCTTCTTATATGTCTAATCGGGCAGTTCCATGGCAATATGGAACTAACACTCATCAAGGAGGGAGTCAACAGAAAGCAGAGGCTGCTATTGGTACCAGTGTTGAGAATGTCAGGGGACCAAGTGGTTTCACCAGAAGTGGTCGACTGTTTGCTCCCCAGACTCTAAGGAGTGATAAAGAAGCTGAAGCCGCTGCAAGAACAAAAGGAAAACAGGTTGTTGATGACAAGGTGCCTGTTCAGGAAGAGGACGCTAAAGTCAATTTTGATAGTGATGTTGAGGAATTTATGAGGATTATCAAAAAGAGCGATTATAAGATCATTGATCAGCTCAATCAGACACCCTCTAAAATCTCAATATTATCCCTGTTAATGAGTTCAGATGCACACCGGGCTACCTTGTTGAAGGTTTTGAATATGGCTTATGTCCCCCATGGGATTACTGTGAATCAGTTGGAGGGAGTAATTTCTAATGTCAATGTGAGCCACGGGTTGGGGTTTACGAATAGGGATTTGACTCCAGATGGACGTAATCACAACAAAGCGTTGCACATCACACTTGAATGCAAAGGAGCTGTTTTGTCGCATGTGCTGGTCGACACAGGTTCTTCCTTGAATGTGTTACCCAAAAAGGCCCTGATGAAAATTGAAGTAGATGGATTGATTCTTAGACCCAGCAATCTGATTGTGAGAGCTTTCGATGGATCCCAAAGATCGGTGTTTGGAGAGGTAGAATTACCAATACAGATTGGTCCACAGATATTCAAGACAATCTTTCACGTTATGGACATTCAGCCTGCTTACAACTGTTTGTTGGGCCGACCGTGGATTCATGCAGCAGGCGCAGTTACCTCCACACTACATCAGAAGCTCAAATACGTGTTCGAGGGTCAAGTGGTTACCGTTTGCGGTGAGGAAGATATATTTGTGAGTCATCTATCCACTTTCAAATATGTAGAAATGGATGGAGAGATTCATGAAACCCTGTGCCAGTCTTTTGAAGCCCTGAATATCAACAAATTCTCAGAAACTACTTCAACATCAGAGGCGTCAAATGTGCCAGTTGGGCCGAGTGCATCAATTGCATCCTATAAGCAGGCCAGAGAGGTGGTTGAAAGCGAAAATGCCCAAGGTTGGGGTAAAGTTATCGACGTGTTTGTGAAAGAAGATAAGTTCGGCATTGGATACCAACCAGGCCAGACGGCAGTTCCCCGATTCCGTGGGCCAATCAATTTCAACAGTGGAGGAATTATCAACCCTAATCAGTCCTGCTCAGCAATTGAAGATGACGCTGAAAGCTCAGATTATCTGGACAGATGGGTGTATTCACTGGCTCCGGGCGAGGCATTGCAAAACTGGTCTAGTGAAGAAGTCACTCATGTTGTACACCATTCAGAGTAATAATTCTTGTCTTTCATAATGCATGAAATCCCGCACTCTGCCCAAGGTGTGAGGATCCATTTGTAGGGCCACCATATTTTCTCATATAATGTTCAAACATCAATAAAAAGGAAGTTTTTATTTACAAATTTGTGTTCCTTTATTCCTTCTTTATTTTTTATTTTTGCACAAAGAAAATTTAAAATGATAATGCACTTTCTTTTCTTTTGTTTTCAAGCAAAAATAATCTAAATAAAAGCATCAATCCAATGATGCAGCCTTGATTTTGTGGATTCCTCTGAAAATGATTCTGTTATGCCCATGTATGATTTCGACAATCCGATCTATCAAGCTGAGGAGGAAAGTGATGAAGACTATGAACTCCCGGAAGAGTTGGCTAGATTATTGAAACAGGAAGAAAAGACCATTCAGCCTCATTAGGAAGCTCTTGAGGTTATCAATATTGGTTCAGAAGAAAGCAAGAAAGAGATCAAGATCGGTGCAAGTCTGCGGGCTGATGTAAAGCAAGAGCTGATAGTCATGCTACGTGAATACGTTGACATCTTTGCTTGGTCATATCAAGATATGCCAGGTTTAAATACAGACATAGTTGTGCATAGACTACCATTGAAAGAGGCCTTTACACCGGTCAAGTAGAAGCTGCGCAGAACGAAACTAGAAATGGCTTTGAAGATCAAGGAAGAGGTACAGAAACAGTTGGATGCAGGTTTTCTGGCAGTAACCAACTATACTCCCTGGGTGGCTAATATAGTACCGGCGCCGAAGAAAGACGGCAAAGTCAGAATGTGCGTGGATTACAGAGATCTCAACAGGGCGAGCCCTAAAGATGACTTTCCACTCCCTCATATTGATGTGCTGGTTGACAATACTGCTCAGTTTTCAGTGTTCTCATTTATGGATGGATTCTCCGGGTACAATCAGATAAAGATGGCGTCTGAAGACATGGAGAAAATGACATTCATTACCCCGTGTGGTACCTTCTGTTACAAAGTAATGCCTTTTGGGTTGAAGAACGCATGGGCAACTTATCAAAGAGCAATGGTGACGTTATTCCACGATCTAATTCATAAAGAGATCGAGTGTTATGTGGATGACATGATTGCTAAATCAAAGACAGAAGAGGAACATCTGATCAACTTGAAGAAGTTGTTTGAGAGGTTGAGGAAATTCAGGTTGAGACTGAATCCTAACAAGTGTACTTTCGGCATGCGGTCCAGAAAATTGCTGGGTTTCATTGTCAGTGAAAGAGGAATAGAGGTTGATCCTGCTAAAGTGAAAGCTATACAAGATATGCCTGTACCGAGAACTGAGAAAGAAGTTTGCGACTTTCTAGGGAGATTGAACTACATTTCAAGGTTCATATCTCACCTAACTGCTACCTGCGAACCGATATTCCAAATGCTAAGAAAAGATCAAACGGTCAGGTGGAATGATGATTGTCAAAATGCATTCGATAAAATAAAAAGATATTTGCAGGAACCTCTGATTCTGATACCTCCAGTTCAAGGGAGACCACTGATTATGTACTTGATAGTGCTCGAAGGATCCATGGGTTGTGTTCTCGGTCAGCACGACGAGACAGGTAGGAAAGAACATGTTATCTACTACCTGAGCAAGAAGTTTACAGATTATGAATCGCGTTATTCAATGCTTGAGAAGACATGTTGTGCACTCGCATGGGCCGCAAAGCGATTGAGACAATATATGCTCACACATACAACCCTGTTGATCTCAAAAATGGATCCGGTCAAGTATATTTTTGAGAAACCAGCGCTTACTGGCAGAGTTGCAAGGTGGCAGATGGTTACTGACAGAGTATGATATTCAATTTACTTCGCAAAAAGCAATCAAAGGAAGTATACTGTCAAATTATCTTGTGCAACAGCCTCTTGATGATTACCAGCCCATGAAGTTTGATTTCCTTGATGAGGACATCATGTTTCTCAAAGCGAAAGACTGCGAGGAACCACTTCTGAAGGAGGGGCCTGACCCTGAATCCAAATGGAGTTTGATGTTTGACGGGGCAGTTAATATGAATGGGTGCGGAGTTGGTGCAGTTCACATTACGCCAGAAGGCGTTCACATACCCTTCACTGCCCGAGTAACTTTCGGGTGTACCAACAATGAAGCAGAATACGAAGCTTGTATACTAGGGATTGAGGAGGCTATTGATTTACGAATCAAAACCCTCGATATCTTTGGTGATTTAGCACTGGTAATCAATCAAGTAAAGGGAACTTGGCACACACATCAGCAAAATTTGATTCCGTATAGAGATTATACGAGGAGATTGCTGACATTCTTTACAACTGTCAAGTTGTACCATGTTCCTAGAGATGAAAATAAGTTTGCAGACGCCTTGGCCACTATATCTTCGATGATCAAAGTGCATGGTTGGAACATTGTACCCAGGATTGATGTATCTCGTCTTGATAGACCTGCTTTTGTGTTTGATGTTGATGCAGTGTCTGACGACAAGCCTTGGTACCATGACATTAAATGCTTCTTGGAAAGTCTAGAATACCCGCCTGGGGCATCTTCCAAAGACAAGAAGACATTAAGAAGGCTAGCCGGTAGTTTCTTCTTGAACAAAGATGGCGTGCTGTATAAAAGAAACTTTGACACGGTTCTGCTCAGATGCATAGATAGACACGAAGTAGACCTGTTGATGACTGAAGTGCACGAAGGCTCTTTCGGTACCCATGCCGGAGGACATGCGATGGCTAAGAAATTGTTGAGATCGGGGTATTATTGGTTGACAATGGAGTCGGATTGCTGCAAGTATGCCCGTAAGTGTCACAAATGCCAGATTTATGCAGACAAAGTACACGTTCCTCCAAATCCGTTGAGTGTCATGTCCTCTCCGTGGCCCTTTGCAATGTGGGGCATTGATATGATCGGGAAAATTGAGCCTACTGCTTCAAACGGCCATCGTTTCATCTTGGTCGCCATTGATTACTTCACTAAATGGGTTGAAGCAGCATCTTATGCCAATGTCACTAAGCAGGTGGTGGCTCGTTTCTCGAAACGAGATATCATTTGTCGATATGGAGTTCCCGAAAGAATCATTACTGATAATGGTTCTAATTTGAATAACAAGATGATGGTTGAGCTATGCCGGGACTTCAAAATCAAACATCACAATTCTTCTCCGTACCGCCCAAAGATGAATGGCGCGGTCGAAGCGGCCAACAAAAATATCAAGAAGATTGTGCAAAAGATGGTTGTCATGTACAAAGATTGGCATGAGATGTTACCATTTGCTTTGCATGGGTATCAAACATCAGTTCGCACGTCCACTGGGGCAACACCATACTCACTTGTATATGGTATGGAGGCAGTTCTACCGATCAAAGTTGAGATTCCCTCTCTCCGAGTATTGATGGACGTTAAGCTAGATGAAGCTGAATGGGTACAAGCTAGATTCGATCAGCTGAGCCTTATTGAGGAGAAGCAATTAGCAGCAGTATGTCATGGCCAGCTATATCAGCGCAAGATGAAGAGGGCATTCGATCAAAAGGTTCGACCTCGAGTTTACAAGGTCGAAGATGTGGTAATTAAGAGAATACTTCCTCCGAGTACAGATCACAGGGGCAAATGGACTCCTAATTATGAAGGTCCATTCGTGGTTAAAAAGGTTTTCTCAGGTGGAGCCTTATTGCTGACAACCATGGATGGTGAAGACTTTTCATCTCCTGTTAATTCAGATGCAGCTAAAAAATACTTCGTATAAATAGACCCGCTGGATAAAAAAAAATCCAGGAAAAAAAGGGCATCCTGGCGAACCAAAAACAGAATAAAGGTTTGGGCAAAAATTAGGGATATAATTGAAAAAATTGTACACCCGGTAAGTTGAAAACCCGAAAGGGCAACTTAGGCAAAAATAGGTATCCCGGTGGATTGAAAACCTGAAAAGGCGATCCACGAAAAAGAGGGATTTAAGCGAATGACTGCAGTCTGAATTAATCTGTACGTTCTCTACTCTTCAGTAAAATAGCAAAGCTTCCGAAGGAGGAATTGGTCCGACCACGAGCTTCCGAAGGCGAAGATAATCGAGAGAGTTGGAATACATACTGGCTATAACAGAATCAGAAATCAGTTGGAACCCAGTTTCCGCATTATCATTAGGATAGGTTTCTTTTCTCAATTTTATGGCAATCAACTCTTTCAGGGGTTTGCTTCCGGTTGTAAATTCGCCGATTTTGGCATTTCATCAATAAAATTGAATATTCAATCACAAGCTTTTATTTTCAGTTTACTGTTTTGTTTGCAAAAACGTCCGATTTTTTATAATAAAACATTGCTTTGAAAATATCATGGCCTTGCAAAAACATGCACAAAGAAGACAATTAAAATTACTTTGCTTGTTGGACAACCTTGGATGGTGGACTCAAAAAACCACGCAATATCCTGGGGCATGTGCATATATTTTTTGTGTTGCAGGTAATGAGTGCGATCGATCCAAGCAGCGCGAAAGTTATCTCTTAGCATAATCAACAGATATTTGCTATGACTTGATACTGTTGTATCTTATTAAGTCGATTCTTTCATTCAAGATTTCCCACCGGATGTTGTGACGACAACGATTGTCGAAGATTGAATTCTTCTGTGTTGATAACGGTTATTAATGCAGTGAGCATTCCATGTCCATAATGAGTGCAAATCTTCTGGTACCTCACAGACGATGTGAAGGGTAACGCAAGAGCGAATGTTCGAAAGTTGAAGACAGAGTGTTCGTCTAAGAGTTTGAAAATGCTTGGTTTTCTATAAAATCCTCTTAAAAGACGAAGCTTCTCGCAGTAACATCCCTTGTGGAGTTTATTCCCGACAGGATTTACCAGCCCGCAGGTTTCAGCATGTGAAATTTGTCAAAGAATAATTCTCTGTTGAATTGTTTTCTCTCCCCACAGAGTTCGACGTCTTGACAGTAATTTCCCCAGCAAAGTCTAAATAGATCGAGGGAATCTCTTTTTCAGCAAAGTGTCAGCATATGATATTACCCAGCCGGTGGTGTAATTCTCAGGATTGCTCATTTACAACTCAAAGTCCAATTTGTTTTTGGCATACACACAGTTGTTCATATTATTCCAGCAGGTGGGATAGTATTGCAGATGGTTGTTCCAGCAGGTGGGATGATCATACATACAGTTGTTCATATTATTCCAGCAGGTGGGATAGTATTGCAGATGGTTGTTCCAGCAGGTGGGATGATCATGCATACAGTTGTTCATATTATTCCAGCAGGTGGGATAGTATTGCAAATGGTCGTTCCAGCAGGTGGGGTGATCATTACGTACAGTTGTTCATATATTTCCAGCAGGTGGGATAGTATTGCAGATGGTTTTTCCAGCAGGTGGGATGATCATTATATGCAGTAGTTTATACTGTTCCAGCAGGTGGGATGGTGATAAACAACTATATTCTCAGCAAAAACTTCCAAAGCCAGTTTGGTAAGCATCGAAGTCCAATGTTAGTTTGGCAAAGCTGCAAAAGTCCATCTAAGGATGGCAATTTTGAGATTCCAAAGCCGGTTTGGTAATCATTGAAGTCCAACGACAGATTGGCAGAAATCCAACACGAATTGGTAAAAGTCCATTGTCTAGAATGGCAAAGCAGCTAAAGTTCATCCATAGTATGGCAAGCCAGTAGTCGTCTGGCGTCGTTCAAAAAGACATTGTTGAAAGTCTATCCATAGTATGGCAAGCCAGTAGTCTTCTGGCGTCGTTCAAAAGACAGGTCTCTCCGACGACGTTTCATTGAAGATTCAATCCAGCGGTCTCGTTGGGTTTATATCCCTTTTGTTCTTCGTCATCCAGAGCAAATTTTTGGTTATATTTGGTATTCAATCACTATATACCTTGAAATTCTGAAAGCAATCGCTTTCAGGCATTCAGGTCTACAGCGTTTGAATAGGGGCAGCTGTAATACCCCAAAATTTTCTCTCTCTTTTGTCATCATAGCATAACATTATCATATATCATATCATATCCATCTCATTAGCCTTGCATTGCATCTTTAACATAGAAAAATGAAGCATAGCATCCCTCTTACCATCAAGGCATGTGATCAGGTGAAAGATGGACAATCAAGGGATCATTCAAGGCACAAAAAGTCAAACAAGTTGCCTCAAGGCAAGCCAAGAGGTCTTTCATGTCTCATATTATCTCAATTGATCATCCAAAACCTCAAGAAAGTGAGATTCAATAGGAGATTGAAGCACTACATCCTTCAGTATACAAGAAGTCCAAAAAACTGAAGGAAAACCCTCAAAAGAGATGGTTCATTGGTTCAAAAACACCCTCAAGTGGCATATCTCATCATCCTTTAAGAGGACACAAAACATACTCTGAGGAATTTGAAATTGAAGACTGCGCATTTTTCCCCTTAGAAGGTGGGTATCAAAACTAGGGTTTCCAATTAAATCAGGTCATCTCTGATTTTTTGGACAAAACTTGATGTCATGGTATTCTACATGTCCTTGAGTGTATGAGTGTGGGAAATTGCCTCTCAATTGGTTTTAAAAGTGGTTCAATTGGAAGAAAGATAAAAAATCAGGAAAATTGGGGCTAAATCAAATAATCAAAGGAAAAAGTCAACTCTTGACTTTTTGAGGCCAAATTCATGAAATTCATGTTATATGTGACCAATATACAAAATTTGATCAAGAAACTCCAAAAGGATCATGAAAAAATCAAGATTGGAAAAGTTGCCATTTTTGGAAGAAGTAGGGTTTCTAAATAAGGAAAGTTTTGGCCATTTTGCACCAAAATTTGAACCAAGGCTATTCAAAGTTGAGACATCAAATAAAAATTCCACCAGGCCACAACAAAAGATCTCATTTTAAGCTTCAAATCCATGTGTAGAACATCTCCATTGGATCAAAATTGAAAGAGTTATAGATGATCAAAGTTGAGACAAACTTGGGCAAAATGCAAGTCAGCTTGGGGCAAATCTCAAGTCACGCGCCATCATTTCTACAAACATGTGGTGGACCAAATGTTTTGATCAATTACTCATGGTTAGAGGCCTCAAATGAAAAATCTTTCAACATGAAAGTTGTTCTTCTATGTGAGATCTTCAAAATTGGTGTTTATGATTTGTTCATTTGATCAAGGGATAAGAAGTTATATTGGTCTCAAGATAAGGTGATCATACTGAAATTTTGTATGTCATGTTGCCTTGCCAGCCAACCCCTTGCCACGTCCTCCTATCAGTTTCAAATATTGGTGTTCCAAGTCACTTTGCACCAATTTCCAAGCTTGTATTCAATCCAATTTTCACATTAAACTTGTAGCATTACATCTCCTATTTCCAATGACTCCAAAACTTCATCAAACCATCCACAATGCATGGAGAAATTCATCACCAAACTACCATGTTTCAATTTGTTCCAAACTGTCATAAAACCAAAAATAACAATGTTGTTGTTGATTCGTACCAGTTTACACATGCTTATATTTCCTTTCCTCATTAAACCAAGCATTGTCCTTACTTGCACGTGCCACTCAAGCTCACTACACATGAAAATGGAAAAGGTTAGAAGCTTGTAGAACAAGTTTATGTTGCTGCAGCTCACACACGAGTTCATTACCACCACTGATTCCTTTGCATTCCACCACAACTGTCATAAACCCTCATCACCATAGCATAACCATTGTTAACTCGCCCTAACTAACTTGGCTCAGTTAGTTAGGGATGACTCACCTAAACCATCTCAACTCAGTTAACCAACTCATGTTAACCATAGTTGAGCTCTCTTATAAATAGAAACTTCACTCACATTTCAACTTCAACTTCATTTCTCTTAACTTCACCCCAAACTCTCTCCACTTTCTCTCTGATTCTCTCACTTTTTTTCACCAACTCTCTCAAAACTTCTTCTCTGAATGCACGAGATTTTCATCTACTTCATCTATATCATCATCAATGGCGCATGATTGAAGGAAGATCTATCACAATCCACACGATTTCCTCAAGTATACTTCTGCAAGTTTTGAATCTCTTTGCTCTCAAGATAACAAATTCCAGCAGCATTTATTTTGCTTAATTTGAAGCTCCAAGGTTGAAGGGCAAGTGTTTTCTCTGGTTTTCTCAAGAATCTCCAAGAGCTGCAAGTTCAGGTTCTAAAACTCTCAAATATTTCTCTCACATCTTATGGTTTATTTTGTTGTTTTCATAGTGATATGAGCTAACTAGGAGCATTTGATACTCTGGCTAGTTGATAGGCCTCATAGAGGCGTAGATCCAAAACTTAGGGCATATCTTCATCTTCTCTGTTCTCCATGTGTGTGATTGTTATGTGAAAAATAATAATGGATTCTTGATGTATGCAATGTCAGCTTCATTTTGATACCATATTTGTGTGATTCTGGAAGATTTGAAGTTTACGGGTGGTGGTTGTGGACCGGAGAAGATGATCGGAGGTCCTTCTTCGGCGGTGGTCTTTGTTCTAGGGTTTTTTCTTGCAGTTTGAATATTGGTCGTGGATCTGTTCTCATCGTATGGCTCATGTGATGACAACACATAAAAATGTCACATGCCTTGCACATGTTTTATATTTTGATCAGAGTGACATGTGTGTGTGTGTGTGTATGCTAATTACCATGGATGATTGATCATGAACCACATGTTTGAAGTACTTTCTTTGATTGACTTGATCCAATGCACCAAAGCGTGCCAACGCATTACTGAAGCATGCGCATCTCACGTGGTATTATGGTGGACTTTGATGATTGTGTGTGTGTGTGTAGGAGGAATATCATGTGCTCTCAGTGATAATGGTTGGATGTGTGTATTTTAATGACTTATCCATGTTGACTGAGATGTGTGGCTTTGATTGATTGAGCATGTTGACTGTGCATACACGCATCACACACGATCACGTTTTTAAGTGGACTCTGATTCTTATGCGCACCCCCACTTTAGGCCCATTGTAACTTTTGAACGTGGAAATTTACTTCCATACACCCCTTCCTTATTTCATTTTCTTTTTATTTTCTTCATTTTACACACGTTTCATTTTTAATTTTTTAAAATTACAAAACAACATTAGAAAATTCTGGAAAAATTCATGAATATTACCAAGACATTTATAAATTTTTTGATATTTTTATTTCATGATTTTATCACATTTTGCCACTGTTTCATAATTTTCTTTGAATTTCCATTTGTATGCATTCCAAGTGTGATGCATGAATTTGTAAAAAAAATTTCTTGCTCATTACAAACTGTTTTGGCTTGATTCTTTTTGCATTGATTCCCTAATACATTGAAGCATGTTATGTGATTTTTGTTTGAATTTTTAGGTCACTTTATGACATGTTTTGATGCTTGTCTTTGCACTACTTTGCATGATGTTTCAACTTGACCTAATGCATTGTTTGAAGTCATTTTGCTTTGGATTTTGACATGCTATCTTGATGTATGATTTACTTCTGACTTAGGCATTTAAATACCATGCTTGCATGATTTTCATAAGTCAACTTGATTTTTGTTTGATGCATTACATTTGAAGCCTAATACATGTCACATCATTCTAACTTTAGTGCATGTTTTACCTGAGTTCTTTTGTGCATATTTGTATGAGCATTTGCATATTTTATGAGCCATTCATGTGATATTATAGGTCCTTGGTACACATTATAGGTCATCTTTACATGTTCATTTCATATTGAACTTTATGCATCCTTAACATGTATTGTTTGCACTTTCTTTTTGAACTTTCACTTCATTTCTTCTTCTATTACTTCTTGAATGTCTTGAATGTTGATCCATGAATACTTTGAGATGTTTATAAACCATTTTTCATTTAGTTTCAATTCTGATTTTTGGATTACATGTTCCATTTATGCATGTTCTTTTCATTCCTATTCATCTTTCATCTATCCTTTCTTATGATAACATGTTTAAGTGCTATGGATGATGATTGTTGCTCATTCATTTGAGCTTGTATGATGATATTCACTTGTTGAAAATATGATTCACATTCTGGTTGTGATGCTAAGATTTGATTCTTCATCTTATTCTTTTGAACTTTAATGTGCATTAAAGGTTTTTTTACTTCTTATACATGTTTCCATGTTTACTAACCATGTAGGGGCTTTGGTAAGTTGAAATTGAGTGTGGATAAGGAATCCACATTCAAACCTCTTTCCTTTCATCTTTTATAATTCAACCTTGTGTGTGGTAAGTACTTATGTACTTTCTTTGATTAACTCATTACTTTCCCTTGTGAGTTACAATTCATCTTCTACTTTAGAAGTGAATTGTTTAACTCATTCCTTCTTTAGACTTTAGGTTTTGCAACCTCACAAACCATTAGGATCACTCCCTTAACTAATCAATTAGGATTGAGTCTTAGTTCACATAGATTTTTACCTTTCTCTTCCCCTTAAGTCTTTCATCTTCTCATCTCAAAGAAAATTCAAAATATCTAATAAAGGTAGGCACTTATTGCATTTAGGCCTTTCATATAAAGAAAAGATTATAAAGGGGTCTTCTCTTATAATCTTAGAATGTGTAGCATATGGCCCATCTTGGGTCAATGTGTTAAACATTTGATCTTGTATGAGGGACTTAAATGCAATACTTGTTGAAGATACTAATAAAGAAAAACACTTCTTCATTTCATAATCAACAAAAACACTTAATAAATACAAGTATGCTAGTGTGTTTGAACCTTAATAATTGGAACTAAGTGTGAGGGTCTTCTTCCCACTTAGTGTGCTTTCTTACTCATTCCATCTTGGAATGTGAGGATGTACACATTCCAATGATTAAGATTTAGATACACTATCATATGCAAATAGATGAAAAAAAAACTTTCCAAAAAATTCAAACAAACAATAGCGTCTTTCCTTCGGGAATTTTTTTCTCATCCCACTCATTCTTAGCGTACGAACGTGCTCCTACTCGTTCTCTTGCAAGATGGTAACGCACTCGGACCAGCGAGCCTGCAACACCTGAGCTAGAACGTTAGTCGTTCCTTAAAAAAAACACAAACAATCCATCCCTAGTGAGGGGAACTACGTCGCTCTGATTCTCATGCTCCCGATGAGATACGTAGGCAGTGGGGTAGGGCCCATTCGAGCACTTCTTTTATTTTCCCTACATTTGTTTCTCTTTCTCTTTCCATTCCTTTTCCAGTTCCTTTTCCAGTATTCTTTCCTTACACCCTTTGATTGAGACTAGCAAGTGTGGATCCCATCGGGTACGATGGACGCGTGGGGGTGCTAATACCTTCCTCACGCGTAACCGACTCCCGAACACAGTTCTCTTGGTCGCAAGACCATGCTCTTTTCCTTCCTCCCAGGTTTATGCGGTGTTTCCTTTCCCTCTCTTGGGATAAATACACATTGCTGGCGACTCTGTTCTGTGCCACTTTCGCGTTTGTACTTGGATGAAAATCCCGGGAGCGACAAGTATCTCCCCTTGTTATCAGTAAAAAAAGATGTGCTAGTAAAAAAATGTGATGATAATAAATAACTTGAATGGTTGGAAAAGATTAGGTAGAATACAAGATATTCAACCTGTTATGAGCCTATGAGACAAAGCATTCAAACCTTGGAAAGGGAGTCTGAAGAACAAGAATGTATCTCTCTCTTGATTCCATTGGTGAACATTAAACCAAACAAATTTCTCTTTTTCTCGTTTTCCCTATAAAAGCAAGTTTAAAACATGCAAAAATAAAATCCTCCTTCTTTTATTAAACTTCTATCTCGATCAGAATGAGAAATTCAAGTGAAAACACCAAGAGTGGTTCCTCAGAAGAAGTGCTGAAGGCTTCATCAACAAAAGTTGGTTCTATCATGGAAATAAGTCCTAGCATTAAATGCTCCTCTCTTTAATGAAATCTTGTTTTCAAAGGACTATCTTTGTTTCCAATGCTTAACTGTTTTGGATGAGAAGAATTATAGTTGAAGGTATTTCTAGTATATAATTTGATAATAAGGCTACAATCCATCCATCATCACTAAACATCAAGTCCTCACTAAACATTTTCTATATCAAATAAGGCTTCATCAACAAAAGTTGGTTCTATCATGGAGATAAGTCCTAGCATTGAATGCTCATCTCTGTATGCATATCTTATTTTCAAAGGACTGTCTTTGTTTCCAAAGATTAACTCTTCTGGATGAGAATACGTATACTTGAAGTTATTTATAGATTACACAGCTTCTTGAGAGTCATAAAGAGCTTCTTCAGAACTTGCTTCATCTGAAAATGTTTCAGAAGTTGGGTTTGGCTCTGTACCACCAGTTATGGATGTCTAGCTTCTGAACATTCAACTTCTGAAGGAGTTATAGTTTTTGATCCACCAGCTTTTGGAGAGACTTCTGATATATGAAACTCTGAAAAAATTTCAACTAGCTCTTACATTCTACTGTCAGACTCTTTGTCATCAAATTTGATATGTATATACTCTTCAACCATTTTGGTTTCAGAGTTATATACCATGTATTCCTTTGAGCATTCAAAGTATCCTAAAAAGATAACCTTTTGAGATTTGGCATCAAATTTCTACATATAGACTTTACTGTTTAAGATGTAACATGTACATCCTAACTGATGAAAATAAGAATTGTTAGGTTTTCTTCCTTTGAATGACTCATATGGAGTTTTGTTCATAATGGGTTTGATGTAGATCTTGTTCTGAACATAACATGTTATGTTTACAGATTCTGCCCATAAGTACTCAGATAAGTTATTTTCATGAATCATGGTTCTGGCCATTTCCTGTAAGGATCTGTTTTTTCTATCTACAACTCCATTTTTCTGTGGAGTTCTAGGAGAAGAAAACTCATGGAGAATTTCATATATTTCACAAAAGTTTTCAAAGGGTTCATTTTCAAATTCTCCTCCATGATCAGTCCTTACTTTTAAATTTTTTAACTCCTTTTTATTTTGTACTTGTATGTAGAAGACACTAAACACATCATATGATTCATCCTTAGTTCTAAGGAATTTGACTCAAGTCCATCAAATAAAGTCATCAACTATGACAAGTCCATATTTCTTCCCATTGATTGATGCAGTACTAACAGGACCAAACAAATCAGTGTGAAGTAGTTCTAAGGGTCTAGAGGTAGAGACAAAGTTTTTTGTTTTAAAAGAGTTTTTGTTAATTTTCCCTATTTGGCATGCTCCACAGAGAGTATCTTGAATATCAATGTCTTCTTCCTAAATATCCCACAACTTATCATCAAGACTTATGATATGAGTATACATCTTTCCCTTCCACCATTCAAACTCAGTAGAGTCTCCATTAAAAGTCGGAGGTCTAGTTGTATAATTGTTTTTCTCAGAGGTATTATAGTCATGACTGACATTGCAAACAGATTACTCTCATTGTGATAATTGGTTGAGGATCATCCCTGATAACAAAGTGTTTTTCTCAAGATCTTTTCTACACCACTGTTAAGTGTTTAGCACAAACCAGACTCTGATGCCAACTGAAGGTGAAAAAAACACAAGAAAGGGGTTAAATTATGTTGGCTTTTCCCTTCTAAGATTTTTCTTCTTCTTCTTCTTCTTCTTCTTCTTCTTGTGATTGATCTCAATTAGATTCTGAACACTTAGTTCAAAGTTTCACTCAGAATCACTTCTAAAAGTCCTTATCTGATTCTGAATCAGAATCTGACTTAGAGATGTACAGTTGATAGCAACAGAAATATAAGATCAGAAAGCAGTAAAGTAAAAACAAACACACACAACAGTTATCCTAGTTCCTCTCACAACTTGAGAATAGTTCAGTCCCTTTGTACTTCCAAAGGATTTTCACTGTAACCAATAAGATTATAAATGCTCAAGCACCAAGTAAGAGACTTCAATGCTCAAGCACACAAACAAGATACTTTCAATGCTAAAATCCTCAAGTAATAGACTTTTATGCTCAAGCACATAAGCAAAAGACTTCAAATGCTCAATCACTAAAGTAAGAGACTTCTGACTCTAACAAATTGTTAAGAGATTTTTGGATAAAACTACTCTTGATATGCAATCAGAGGTGTAGATAGAATACAACTTGTTAAGACTCTTAAGACTTTAAGAACTTCTAAAATATACATAATTGTTAATAGGTTCTAAGTCTACCTAATTTTACAGAGTGTCTTCTCTTTGAAATGTCAAGGTTCAGAGTCTTGTATTACAGTGTATTAGTCTTCATCTTCAAAACTTTCAGCTCTTTATATAGAGAGAAGGAAAAGAGACGTTGGAAGACTTTTATCAAAAAGTTGGGTAAGCTTTATACTTGATTGGACACATCAAGAAAGCACATTTCTGCAAAAGGAAATATCCATTGAAGTTTAGACACCTATGAAGAGATTTTTCCTTAAGTCTTTACGTGAACAAAAGATCTTTGAGTCTATCAGAGTTTCTCGATTGAAGAGATTATCCTTCAGAGGCTGACTTTCTTTAGACTTCATTCTTCAGAGACTAATCTCTTTAGAGTCAGCTTCTTGGCTTCTGATGCTTCAGTGTCTGGATCACCAGAGGTTGACTTTCTTCAAATGTTGACTTCTTCAGAGTGTGGATCTTCCATCAGAGCTAAAGTCTTCAAAAATAATATTCAGAGCCAGAGTCTAAACTTCAAATTCAGAATCTTCAAGTGAGTAAGTGGGGAAATAGTCTCACATTGGATAGGAATGTGGTGACTTGAGCATTTATAAGTGAGAGACACACCACTTGTCCACCTAAAACCTTAAGGTGATAGGTGAGTGGGTTCTCCCACTTATAAATGCTCAAGTCACCACATTCCTATTCAATGTAGGATTATTTCTCCACTTGCTCACACTTACTTATATTATTCCAATACTCTCCCTCAAGTGTGAGTCCACAATATTCCCCCTTTTTATACTTGTACCGCCGTTGACACCTTTTTCAAGGCACTTCTTATTAGGTATTTCGAACCTTTTCCTTGGGCATTTCGATTTCAACGGAACACCACTTCCTGGGCATTTCGATACTTGTAAACCGGTCCCTTTACGAATCAGGCTCATGATATCATTTGTTGTGGGGAGTTTACTATGGAGCATTGATACATAGTGTAGGACTAGACACCTTTGTGAGAGACAGTCCACTTGTCCTCCTACCTAGTCCTACATTATGTATCAATGCTCCCTAGTGAACTCCCCCCAACATAAACAAATGTTAGAATATCCAATTATTTTTTAATTACTTTGTTATCATCAAAATTCAAGAAATATGGTATCAACCAATTTTTTTCCAACAGTTCACACTTATACCCAATAGTTAGTTGTGTTTCAAATTTGAATTTATTACGTGTAGAAAGACTTTTATTTTTCTCCAGAGGATAATCTTCTTAACATTAAGTGACAGATCACTAGAAAATAAAACTCATAAAAAAAAAAAAACTTAGTCTATTACACGGAGGAATAAAGTGTTGAATATTTAGTGTTGAGTTGACCAAAGAAATACGATAACTAGTCGGAGTAACTCGCCTCTTGAGCAAAGGGTAGGGATGAAAGCATTAAATAGATGATAAGAGAACAAAGTTTTTAGACACGCGTTGAGATGAATCTTTAACAAATGTTTGCCTAAGATATTCAATGATGGATGTGTTCATGGTATTTTGAAAGAAATAGGTAAGGGGATTTTAAGTATGTGTATACTACACAAAGATGCCGATTGGAGTTCACTATCATTCATTATTCTATGAAATCATCTTTATATCTAATCAACCCCTCTATTATAAACTGTTTCCATTAAAGGAGAAGAAATTAGTCAATGAGTGTTAAAAAGTTGCAAAATCTAAGTGGACCCTCGTATAAATATCCTCAACTTGAAAATTTGAGACTAATACAAGGCATATTCCACTTTGTAGCCCATAGCATTTTTTTCTCAAATAATACTCATAAAAACTAAGCTTGTGAATAAATAATCTGACAATGATGTCTCTTGTTTGTTTTCTAAAGTCAATTGTCATTTTTCCATAAAGACTAACACGTGTGCAACTCATTGACAAAGAGAACTTTCTCTCTCTTTCTCCCTCTAAAATGACTATAGATCATTGACCAAAATTTCCTTATAATCAATCTTACCTTATAAGCACTTTTACACTGCTTTCATACCTTGCTTTTGTGTCTCTCCATCTGCATCTAAATCAAATCATTTCTCATCGATTCTCAACCACATCTTAGATCAAGACAATCCACAAGCATGTTTGGATGTCAAGAGACAGGTAAACAACAATTTCATATTCATGAGATGAAATATAGAAGATTTTCGTTATGTTCGTTGTCTCATAATCGTTTCTTCTGTACAGTAAAGGAAGAAACGATTATGAGACAAGGGATTTGATTAAGAATACTATTTAACATATTGTTTTGTTTTTTGTTTTTGCCAAAGAAAGATTAGATGATATAGCAAAGATCAACTTATCATCAGAGGGAGAAGCATCTTCTCAAATGGGAAGGAAGAGTTTTTATGGTCCAACTTGTGGGGCAACGTTAAACACAGTAACCCCTTGTGCTGCATGTAAGCTTTTGAGAAGAAGGTGTGCTGAGGAATGTCCTTTCTCTCCTTATTTTTCACCTCATGAGCCTCAGAAATTTGCAGCTGTTCATAAAGTGTTTGGTGCTAGCAATGTCTCAAAGTTGCTTTTGGTAATTGTTCCTATATTCATATCTCAAAATTAGTCACTTTTATTTTCTTCAATAGGACTAGTATGTAATAACATACAACAGATATTATGTGTTTTTTTCATTCTCTTAACCCTGAGTTCCCTAGCTGAAGAGTCTGCTAACCAGACGCTTCACTCAAATTTAAAACTCAGGTCTTTCAGAACCATTTATCTTTAACTCGAACTCGTTACCTATTTGAGGATCACTCGATCTTCTAGATATATACGTGACATGACATTAGAAGTAGTTATGATAAAAATCAAATATTTTATTGATTTGTTGACACGCTAAAAAAATTATGCTTCTTAATCTCATAAGAAATCCGCAAATGCTACTATAATTGTCAAAAACCGATATTGTTAGGTTAGACGTCATTACAAAGGTTCAAACCCTAGTACTCACTGTTGTTGTCTGTGTGAGTTTCTAGTGGTTATTTTCACCTCGTTTGCGTTTCAAAAAAAATTTCTCATTAGTATTAACTATTTATTTTTTAGGAGGTACCTGAAGGACAAAGAGCAGATGCAGCAAACAGTATGGTTTATGAAGCAAATTTGAGGTTAAGAGATCCTGTATATGGATGCATGGGTGCAATATCATCATTACAACAGCAAGTTCAATCATTACAATCAGAACTACATGCAGTTAGAACTGAGATACTAAAGTACAAATATAGAGAAGCTGCTAGTAACTTTATTTCTTCTCAAGTATCAATGCCTACAAATGCAAACTCACAACAAGATCTTTCTCAACCTCTTGTTCTTCCAACTTTAGCTCCTCCGTCTCCTGCTCTTCCTCCACCGCAAAAAGCATCGGCTTCTCAATCGATTATCCTTTCGTCGTTTTCTTCGTCTTCTGGTTCTTCTGTTTACACTCCAGCTAAAACAACAATGAGTCATGGATCTATCTCTAGTGAAAATATTCCTTACTTTGTTTAGGTCTATTTGAGTACTTAGTAGGAATAATTATGCTTAGTTTCTTAGAAGGGTTATGTATAACTTGAACACTTTTTTGGACATTTTTTTCTTTTGCTTCTCTTTTGTCCTTTTGAGAGGTTTTTGAGTAGGAAAAGAAAAGAAATTAATCCCACTACATTCATAAGATTTTAGTAGTATATTTTCTACTACTTTTATAATTTCTACCTTTTTCTTTTGTGCATGTTTTCTATTCATTTTTAAGAATATTAATATATAGAAATTTCAGTCAAATGTGTAACAAATACAATTTCAATTACGGTTGTTGAGACATCAAAGTCTTGATGTCAATTTTCAAATCATGATGACAATCATTTTAAAAAAAAATCACAGAAAAAAAATACATAAAATAATAATCAGTCATGCGTTTAAATCTAACCTAAAAATGTTTTTGTTGTTTTAAAAGAGTGTTTTACAGTTTATTAATATTGAATGTTAATATTAAACTCTAGGTTTCAATACAGTATTTTAGGGTGTATATATGATAGACTATAGTATATAATTTTAAATTTGTCATCGTTAAACTATAGTTAAATAAAATTTTATAATAGATTTGTTAGAGTTTACACATAATTAAATAGATTTTTTTTATTGTTTTTGTCTCAATTAAATCCTAACTAATCTAAATAAAATGTTCAAAAATTTAAGACGGATTTTGTTAAAGTTAAGTATAAAGAATATGAGATATGAACATAATGAAACCAAAAAGTCAACTGAAAAATATAGAAATTTGTAAAAGAAGAATGATAAAGAATAGCATGAGAAAAGCATAGTCTGAGGAAGTACGATTTTATAATAGAAATTGGCACTGAAGATCACATGAGTAAGATGAACAATTAAGCATTGCACGTGGGAGAATTTGACTGAAACTTACAGTACATGTGATGAGAGTCACATGAGTTTGTGCCAGCTGAAGATTTGAAGGATGTGAAACATTTAAGTAAAGGGCAATGGAGACAAGGTACGGTTGCCTTGACGTGCAGATGTAGTTTTTGTTTCTTTGTGATATAACCTCACTCTCTCCCAAATTATAAAATATTTTGAATATTTCAAATGAATTAAGAAATATAATTAATATTGTATGGAAAAGAAAAAGTGTACTTTCTCTGTTTTTTATCATGAGTCGTTTTTGAATATTTTACACGTATTAAGAAGTGTAATAATTGTAGCATGGAAAAGAAAAATTATAAAAAGTTTTACAAAATTGTTCTTTATTAATGATCAGAACACGGTCAACTATCTCTCAGGAATGGATGTTGTTTTTTGGGATGAAGTAAAGGTCTTGCTGACGTTTAAAGAGATGCAGCAATTCAGGCAAGATGAATTTGTGTGGATGAAGGAAGACAATGAAATTTACTCGGTAAAGTCTTGCATTTCTGTTTACATGTCGGATTTGAGTATTGATAGAATAGAAGATCAGACGAAGCAAGCTCTTTTGTTTATGTGGGGGTTAAAGGTCCCTGCAAATACCCTGTGTTTTGGTTGGACATTCTTGATCAAAAGGATTCCCACCAAAGATCTTCTTATTTGTAGGGGTGTTTTGTCGAATCCGAGAGACATTAGTTGTGTTTTTTGTTTTAGACATGTAGAGTCTTTGTCACACCTCTTCGAAGAATGCGACTTTACCAGGAGAATATGGTTGAAAGTTATGGACTGGATTGGTAGTGATTTAGACCTGTAATTAGAGGAATTTATCGTATTTCTGTTGGTCAATAACAGGGTGAAGAATAAGTTAGTTAGGACCACTCTTGGGATCATTTAGATGGCGACGATGTGGAGCATTCGGCTAATGCGTAATGACATTCAATTCAATTGGGTGGTGTTTAGTTTCGATGAATGTTTGACGGCTATTATTTATAGATAGTGGATTTGGATGGGTCTCTCTTGTAATTTTACTTCTACTATTGAATTCTATGACTGACACTGTTTTCGTCTTTCTAGCAGTAGGAAGTAGTGCAGTGCATATTGTAGTTTCTATTTGAGAAATCCTTTTGCTCATTTATTAATGAATTGCTTATTAAAAAAATAACATTAACGATTCATGGGTATTATAAAACGACTTATATTGTAGTACAATTTTTTCCAAAGCGACTTAGAATAAAAAATGGAGGTAGTATATGATCTTATCATATTACTTTTCATTTACTATAGATGAAAAAGAAATTTAAAAAATTAAAAAATATATAGTCATAAATGATAGATGATATATTGGAGAAAATGTCATTAATGTTGTATTCAAAATGTAAAATGACTTATAACTTATGACAATTTTTTTTGACAAAGTGACTTATATTAATTTGAGACAAAAGAAGTAGTTTATCTATATATCCTACCATTTCAGCATAAACAACATAGAAAGAAAAAGAATGAAGACTATAGCTCATTTGTTTTTATTTTTGTTTTTGTTTTAAATATGTGGTATTTGGATCGTACTTTAGTGTTGACAAGGGTAGCTTCATGGTTTGACACGAGTTGTGTATGTTGTAGACGAAGTCTGTTCGAGCATAATGTCGAAATATATTAACTTGTAATTTAAGTTAGTATGTCGAATTGGGCCTTGGTTCTAAGCTCAATTGTTAAGTTAGCTTGTATCCTAAGTTAGAGATTGAGAAATTCACTGGTGTGATGATTTCAGTTTGTGGCGCTTGAAGATGCAAGTTTTTCTTGTTCAACAGGGTTTGTTAGAAATGTTGAAAGGATTAGAGAAGATGGGTGTTGCCTTATCGGAGAAGGAGAAGACAATGATTGTTGAAAAAGTCCACAATGCCATTATATTAAGCCTTGGTGATAAGGTTCTCTGGCAGGTTTCAAAGGAGAAAACTGCAGCGGGTGTGTGGACAAAATTTGAAGGTTTGTACATGACAAAATCGTTGTTTAATCGTCTCTACCTGAAGCAAGCTTTGTATTCATTCAAGATGAGTGAAGACAAAGCCTTGGTCGACCAGCTGGATATGTTCAACAAGTTAATTCTTGATCTTCAAAATATTGAGGTGAAGATTAATGATGAAGATCAAGCATTGCTGCTGTTGTGATCTTTACCTAAATCTCATGCTCACTTAAAAGAAACTCTCTTGTATCGAAGAGAATCGTTGACCTTTGAAGCCTTTCAATCTGCCTTGTACTTTAAGGATTTGAACGAACGAAAGGAGAAAAAGCCATCTTCTATTAGTGATCATTTGTCCGTTAAAGGAAAATTCTTGAAGAAATATGGTAGGTTTAAGAAGAAGAAGAAGGGTAAAGTTCGACAAAATTCTTATGGTGGAAATGCTCCTACTATTAAGTGTTATCATTTTAAGAATGGGGGTCATACAAGAAAAGTATGCCCAGTCGACTTAACAATCATAGTGTAAAGGATAATGGTAATGCAACCATTGTACAAGATGGTTAGGAATTATCATCTGATATCCTGCGTGTAATTGGCACATGACTCCAAACAAAGATGTGTTTGAAGAATTGTGTGATCAAGATAGTTAATCAGTGCTGCTGGGAAATAATAAAGCTTGCAAAATTCCAAGTACTGGATTTGTGAGATTCAAGCTCCTTGATGAGTCAATAAGGCTATTGACGGATGTCAGGTATGTACCTGATTTTAAGAGGAATTTGATTTCTCTTAGTGAATTCGATAAGAAACAATATGTTTACAAATAAGAGCAAAAAATTCTAAGGGTAATGAAGGGGGTCGAAGGAAGTCTTGAGAGACATGAAGAAATAATACTTGTATACCCTTGAGACTGAGGTTCTAAGTGGCTCAGCAGATCTGGCATCCACGAAACTTGTGTCGAAGACTGAGCTATGGCACAAGAGACTTGGCCATGTCAGTGAAAAAGGCCTGGTCGAATTGTCGAAACAAAATCTGCTTGGTGGTGATAAGTTTGAAAAACTGGAGTTTTGTGAACCTTGTGTATTTGTTAAATCCTATAGAATGAAGTTTAACAAAGGTAAACAAAGAACATATGGATCCCTTGATTACATTTATGCTAATATTTGGGACTTGCAAATAATCCTTCAAACTCAGGTGCAAAGTATTTTCTATCCATAGTTGATGATTACTCCAGAAAATTATGGGTATTGATCACGCAGACTAAGGATGAAACTTTTGAAATTTTCAAAAGTTAAAAGACTCTGGTCGAAAAACTGGCAAGAAGGTCAAGAGGTTGAGGACCGACAATGGTCCTAAATTTTACAATGAGGCTTTCGACAGCTATTGTGATGCGTATGGTATTGCAAGGCACAAAACTACTGCATAGACTCCCCAACAAAATGGTTTAAAGTTTAATCGAACCATTCTGGAAAGGGTGAGGTGCATGCTGGTAAGTGTAGGATTGAAGAATATGTTTTAGGCAGAAGTTACTGTAACTGCAACATATTTGATAAATAGTTGTCCCTCGACAGCCTTGGGAATGAAGACACCTGAAGAATTTTGGTCAGGACATCCACCTAGTCTCGACAGACTTAGAGTATTTGGTTGTTTAGCCTATGCTCATATTAGGTAATACAAGGTCAAACCTAGAGCTCTGAGATGTATATTCCTCGGATACCCTAAAGGGGTCAAAGCTTATAGGTTGTGGTGCCTAGAGCCAAGTCACATGAGGTGTATCACAAGTCGAGGTGTGGTTTTCAATGAAGCTGAGATGGCTTTCAAGAAAACTGATGACATTGGTCGAAGTTCGAAAATCTCTAAAGAAGAGCTGGAATAGGAAGAGATTCTTGTTGAGGTGGAGCATAGTGATGATGAATGCATAACCCAGATGAAGTCAAAGAAGAATCTCAAGTTATTGATGAAGATGAGGAGACTGATATTGACTACCTGCTTGCAAGAGACAGGTCGATAAGAGTCATCAAAACACCTAAGAGACTTGGTAATGCAAATCTTGTAGCTTATGTTTTAATCTCTGCAAGTAAGGTTCGGGACGAAGAACCTAGAGACTACAAGGAAGATATGAGGAGTCGAGACAAGATTGAATGGCTGAAAGCCATGGATAATGAAAGCTAGTTTGTTCCCTTGTTATAGATTTTGGATCAAGGTGGAGATTTGTGGTATTTGGATCGAAATCTAGTGTCGACAAGGGTAGCTTCATGGTTCCACAGGAGTTGTATATGCTGTAGTCGAAGTCTGTTCGAGCATATTGTTGAAATATATTAACTTGTAATTTAAGTTAGTATGTCAAATTGGGCCTTGCTTCTAAGCCCAATTGTTAAGTTAGCTTGTATCCTAAGTTAGCTTAGTAGTCAATAAATAGACTATTTCTCTCAGGTTGTTGAGATAGGTTAATTATTGGTATTCACTTGTAATCTTTAAACCTTGTTGAGTAAGTGAATAGAAAAACAGTTTTAACCAATTTTTATTCTTCTTCTTTCTTCTTCTCTATCTTTTATAAAACCTAATAGGGTTTCTTGTCTTTCATAACGTAGCATCCAAAATATATTGTTGTGGCGTTTGTGTTCAGATTGGTTGGTGCGAGGTTTTCATGTGAATTACTTATGCCTTTTTTTGGATTGATGTATTGGCAATATCTTAATAAATGAACGACAAATATTTGTTTATAGACAAAACAAGGTTACTTTTCCCCTCGAATTAATATGTGTTGGACATGTGACTTCACATGCAAGAGATGGGGTGAATTGTGTGTTTTAAAAAAACTTGAGTTTGAAAAACTTTTAGGATTAAAATTAGAGTTTGATAACATTTTAGAAAAGTTTAAGAGATGAGCAGCGGAAAGTAAAATTGTAGAGGTGAAATATAAATAGATTAAGGAAAGAGAGAAGAACATTAGGAATTATACAGGTTCAGTCAAAAACTACTTAATCGTGCCCCCATGAATCGGTCTTGAGAGTGTCCAATTAAACTTAAGAGCTTTTAGTAGATGCAAGAAAAATGAAGTTTGTGGATAACTCCAACCAAACACCAAACAAGGAGAGATGCGGTGAGTATTCCTTTCAAATGATGAATTGAAGTGGTTAGTCTTCTTTTCACAAGAAACTTAGAGTGGTTTGTCTTCAAGCTTAAAACTAAGATTTTTCACATGCTGATCTTGAAAATTGGAGAGTTTTTAACACCAAGATTAGCTCGCGAACCAAAACTTGGTTTTACACTAGGCTAACCAAGAACCTGTGAGATTTTACCATCGGGAAAATCTTGAACCGAAACAAGCTTTCAAAATCGGACCGACTTTTAACAGAATTTTGGTTTTATATTGGGCTAACCAAGAACTTGTGAGGTTTTAACAATGGGTTGATCTCGAAGCTAAACGGAGACTTGATCACACAAATCCCAAACCAAATCTTTTCACAGGTTTAACTTCGAAGCCAAACGAATAATCTTTAAGTGGATAAATTGTTCAACCTAGGTAAATAAAAAACTTCCTTAGTGAATGATAAGTGCAAATTGTAGCTATTTTTGTAGATAATTTTGTTGCACTTATCGATACTTTTTGTTAAATATCGTACGAATAAACTCCGCTTTGTTTGTAAATACGTTTACTTTATGTTATAGCGTATATATTGCATTGTATTTAATTGTGTTTAATTGTTTTTATCTCATTTTTTGCAGGTATTCAAACAATGATATCTTGTCATATTCATAAAGAGAATTGAATAAGCTTTTCAATGCTTCGAACTGGGTAAAAATGGAGTTACGGTTCAAAAGTTACGAAGAAAACAGTGCTGGAATTTTTCTGTATCTGTCGGCTTTGTCCTGAGCTCACCGGGAGAGGCAGAGGTGAGCCGGACACTCCAGAAGCGTGAAAAAAATGCAGAATAGTCCGTCTTAATTCGTCGGGCAAAATGGGACTTCGCCGGGTGAATTTGCCTGGACAGAAACACATATTTAGGGGTAAAGACATATTTTTTATGGTATGGTTTGGGTATTTTTGGCTCCCACTCAATCAAACTTCATTTTTGATAGTTTAGAGCTTAGAAAAGCATCAATGGAGGTTGCAACTGGACAATTAGGGGTGGATGATTCTTGGATCGTGATTGACACTGCGAGAGATTTTGATTCCTCTTCTCTCTTCCCTTTGTAGTTTCCATTTGTTGTGAGTTTGTATGTAAGTTTACCTAGATTATATGTATATTTATTGCTCATGGCTTTGTATACGAGCTATTTTACAAATCTTTATCGGTGTTATCCTTGTTTTACTCGCTTTATGTTTGGATTTGAGTTGCGGTAGACATATCCCTTCGAATCTGGATCTAGGATGAACATTTGTTAGGTTCTGAACTCTAGAGATAGATTTAGATCTAACATTCACCGTGGGTATCGATTCTTAATGCTCAGTGTGGTTGAGTTGCGTGAGACATCACCGATGAGGCGATGCGGTTGTTCTCTCAACTTTGCGTTAGACATAACCTTTGTTGTGAGCGATACGTGGGGGTATTGATGAGTGATTTAGGTTGCGTACAACTGGGTAGTAAGTTTAAGTATTTGATAGGGTAGATGAAATGCAAACCCGAGAGTTCTCTACTCTCTAAAGAATGAATTATTTTCCTGTTCATAAGTTTATTTCCCGCTTTTACTTTAATCAATTTAATCCAAACTCTTAAACTCGAGACTTATTAAACGGCAGTTCAATAACACCAATCTCTGTGGACACGATAAATTCCCAGAAAAATACTTCCAAAAACTTTTGTTGCTTGCCGCTTTACCGTTTCAACAAAATGGCGCCATTGTTGGGGATTGATAGTTTTATTGGATCGCATTGCGATAGTTTCTTTGTTTTTGAGTTTTGTAGATATCGTATATATTGTCTATTTTCACTTGTTTATATTGATACTTGTATATGTTTATTGTGAATTTTACATGTTTTGCATACTTGTGAATATAGTGTATATATTTGTTTCTCTTCACGTTTGCCAAAAGTGTGGTTAGATGTGTAGTTTCGGTTAGAGCTCGAAGAGATAAGAGCAAAGGCGGGAGTGAAAGCATTTGGCTAATCCAAAGCAACGTGTTTGTTTGTAAATAATAGGCGTCGAGCTTACGGCGTAAAACAAGCATGTTGTATTTTTTTTTGTTTAGTTTAGGTAGTATGGTGCAATTGTCTAAACAAATTTAAATCGGACCAGCTCTGAAATTTTAAATCTTCACTTTTAAATTTGTTTAGACAATTTCACCCGGTCTTTTAGTATGTTTATATTAATAATTCTTGTGTTTGTCAATGAGCTTTTTTCGAATAGCTTGAGGAATTTAAGGTGATGTTCCAAGTTTGATCATTTCAACTTGCGGATGTATGGTAATGATATTGTTAAGTTTTGTACACGTCCAAGGTATGTGTTTATCGCTTTCTAGACTTTAGTATATTCATGATACTTAGGCTTTTTACAAACTTCCATGTCATTCATTCTTTTGTATACTTATTCTTGATGTGAATCACTTTAGTTCCCACCCTTTTTGTGAGGAAGCTTTCCATTGTTCATATATGCGCGGAGTACCAACATTATTGTTCTAACTAGATTTTATTATGCTTAATCTTTTATTTGTGTTGATTATATGAAAGCATGAAAAGGATCAAGACATTTTGTTTCATTTTGAGCACAACTACCTAGCCAAATAGTCATTCACCTTGTGAGTGTGTGATCATTCGTAACCCCCTTGTGCCTTTCTATCATTATCCATGTTGTTTGAACTTAATGCTTGTCTATGAGTATTGAATTCACTTTTTGTTTGAATTTTGATTGATTGTTTTTTTCTTGAACCCTCAACTTTGTGTTGTTGTATGAATTTTTACCTTGCCTTAGAAAGTAGGGAGTATTCTCATGATGATGTGGTTGAATTCAAGTTGGGGAGAGAATGATTGTTTACTCATTGGTTGGTTTCTATGAGGTTGAAAAAGAAAAGAAAAAAGTGAAAAATATGAAAAAGAAAAATAAAATCCTTGAGAAAGGAAACAAAAATAGTTCAAATAATTGTGCTAAATAAGTATTGTGTTTTGTGTAACACTTGGGAATTTGGAAGAAGTTGATTGGAATTTTGTGTTTGAGTCTTTTTTAGTTGATCACTCCTTTAGGTTTAAGCAAGTTTTTGTTTCAATTACCTTTAGAAATTGCCCCTCGTTTGTTTACCCGACCACGCTACAACCGTGAAAGCCCTTGTGATTCTTGCTTTTATGTTTTTAATATGATTGTTGGATGAGTGCATAATTTAATCTTCTGTTTGCAAGATTGTTGTATGAGTGTAAAGTACCTCATTTTGTATTTTTCATCTACCGATGATTGTTTTTGTTAGGTGTGATTCACGTTTGGACTTGTGATTTTTTAGGATGTTTGGCACGATTTTTGTATTTAGCATTTGTTTTGTGCCTATGTTGTTGTCGTAGTTTAGTGGTAAGTATTTACTTTGTGTGTGCCGTTTTTCATTTGAAACATTCATTTGTCCGTTTTTCAAAACCTGTTGATTCATGATTCTTTGGTTGTTACTTTTGTTTCTTTGAGTCGCTTGATTCTTGTTTAGAGACAAACAGGTTTAAGTTAGGGAGAGCTTGATAAATGCAAATTGCAGCTATTTTTGTAGATTATTTTTGTTGAACTTATCGATACTTTTTGTTAAATATCGTACGAATAAACTCCGCTTTGTTTGTAAATACGTTTACTTTATGTTATAGTGTATATACTACGTCTTAATTCGCCGGGCAAACTGGGACTTCGTCGGGCGAATTTTCCTGGACAAAAACACATATTTAGGGGTAAAAACACATTTTTTAGGGTATGGTTTGGGAATTTTTTGCTCCCACTCCATCTAACTTCATTTTTGATAGTTTATAGCTTAGAAAAGCATCAATGGAGGTTGCAACTCGACGATTGGGGGTGGATGATTCTTGGATCGTGATTGACGCTGCGAGAGATTTTGATTCCTCTTCTCTCTTCCCTTTGTAGTTTCCATTTGTTGTGAGTTTGTATGTAAGTTTACCTTGATTATATGTATATTTATTGCTCATGGCTTAATATACGAGCTATTTTACAAATCTTTATCGGTGTTTTCCTTGTTTTACTCGCTTTATGTTTGGATTTGAGTTGCGGTAGACATATCCTCTTCGAATCAGGATCTAGGATGAACATCTGTTAGGTTCTGAACTCTAGAGATAGATTTAGATCTAACATTCACCGTGTGTATCGATTCTTAATGCTCCGTGTGCTCGAGTTGCGTGAGACATCATCGATGAGGAAATGCGGTTGTTCTCTCAAATTTGCATTAGACATAACCTTTATTGTGAGCGATAAGTAGGGGTATTGATGAGTGATTTAGGTTGCGTACAACTTGGTAGTAAGTTTAAGTATTTGATAGGGTAGATTAAATGCAAACCCGAGAGTTCTCTACTATCCAAAGAATGAATTCTTTTTCTGTTCATAAGTTTATTTCCCGCTTTTACTTTAACCAATTTATTCCAAGCTCATAAACGCGAGACTTATCGAACGACAGTTTAATAACACCGATCTCTGTGGACACAATAAATTCCCGAAAAAATACTTCCAAAAAATTTTGTTGCTTGTCACTTTACCGCTTCAATAGTGAACTTACAAAACTACCCATCCAGAATTACAATTTCCCCATTCTCAAATTGAATTTCATGAGAGCACGCATTTCTGGATGTTAAAATATGTGGTAAGGGACCTCTATTTATAGGCTAGAGGTCATCACAAACAAGGAAAAATTGTAAGGCCATAATTGATGTTCCAATTGATTGGCATCATGCACAAATTGATTAGCAGGCCTAAAATTAATCGATTAATAAGTTCAAAAAGGTAAGAAAATATATTATGCCATTATCATTCATTAAGTCACTTTCCTATTTGATTAGGGCACACTTTTGAACGGGTCCACTCCATTGCCATAAGTGGGAATCGATTTGCAAGAACAAAAACTTTCCCACAGGTATTCTGAAAATTCCCAAATTATCTGACACTACTTCAAGGCATTTTCAAAAGTGTTTTCTTGAGAAAAATAAGTTTTAAGACTTGTTTATATGTGTGTTTGTGATTAGACATACACTCTACGATAAAGCCCTTATGCTTTAACAATAAATTCACTCAGACGTATCGAGGTCGACTTTCATATACTTGAAGACTTGTCAGTTGATTCATTCTCGTGAAACTTGCTTAAACTTGAGATGTAGCTTGAGTTATAACATTTAGGTGACATCATTGTAGAGTTACGTTTATTCATCCTTATTGAACTAATTTCATCTTTAACTGCTTTTTGGTTTATCAAAGACTTGTTGTCATTATCAAGGGCATGTTCATCTTTAATAGGTTTCATCATTAAAAGCATGCTCGTCTTTAATGGAGGTGTCTTGATTGATAACCTGCAAAACAAGGTTCCACAACCTGAAAACTGAGACAATATATTATTTCTTTTCTAATTAAAAATAAAAATAAAGCAAGGACTTTTTCTCTCGGTTATCGGCCCACCTGAGGGAATAAATTACTTCTATTGTAGACCCAAAAATATAATGTTGAACTATAATAAATATCACTTACAGTTTCTTACCATCCACTATTTTCTTTTTGGGTTACAACATTTTCTCAATATGGTTAGAACTAAATTTCTCAATGTTGTCAGTCAAGGAAAGAATAAAATCATGAATTCTTGTCTTGGATTACAACATTGAGAAATTATTTCCAAATATAACAATGGATTTCAAAAGGTGGAATCAACAACAACAATAACACCATTTTGTGAGATAGATTGAAAGAGAAGAAAAATATTATGTTCAAAGTTTAGTTTCTTCAATGCATGGATGTAACAACAACAACAACAATAAACAACCATGAATTTTTTTTAACTATTTAAGAAGCCTTAAAAGATTTTTTAAGTGTTGCAATTCATCCTAGAAAATGATGTTTACGTGTTTGCAGCGCCATCAAATGAGTTACGTTTGGGAATAATTCGACTAACGAATGCTTTAAATACAAAGTTGAATAATCTTTCCCTATAGTTGGTAGTCTAATCGAAGGAATAAATGACATAATATTTAAATAAAAATAAAATAAAAATAATGATGTCATTATAAAAAAAATAAAAACATGACCTGTAGTTTATGGGATTCAAAGTGTGTTCCTTAGTTAGGTTTCCCCCTGGTTATTTATATCAAAGGTGGTAATATATGGTATTTGGAAGAAAAAAACATGGCCCACCCAAGGCTTATTCCTCATGTTTTTGTTGGGTAAGGTCAAAGTTTTCTCATAAAATATATATTAATATATATTGTAGTAGTGCCACATACCTACCAAGATACCATTTCCATGCTAAGAGGGTACTTATGTCTTCCACGTCCTTGGTTGTCACCAATTTACATGATAACACTATATAATTATGAGATTTCCAAATCGACCCAATCACTACATGCCAAATTATAAGACAACCCACCAAATGGAAATAAATCTGAAATTGAGCCAGAGTATATATAGGTTAAACTGCACACTAACCCATCCAACTGAAAATCTTATGCCAACCAGTTACTACTACTACCTCACAAGTCACAAAAAGGTGAGAGGGCGACTTAAGATTCCCCAAACAGGAGGGGGAAAAGCATCCCACAAGACCTGGGAGATCCCCCTCTTAAGTATCTCTCTAGGAGAATTTCGTTCCTACAAGAGATTCAAGGAGAAAACAATTACTTTAGACGGGCCCTGGCTACTCCAGATACTAGGAAGAACCAACTTTCCTGATGATACTGGCGATCTCTAGGAAACTCTTGAATGAGAAGGAAAGAGTACGCGGAGGCCACAAAATAAGAACTTCCTTTAGAATGGCACCATAACTAGTTGTCAAGTTGAGAGGAAGGGATAAAATCCCTGATCACCGAGAGAAGATTAAATATTAAAACTTGATCATGCTCAAAGAGACGAGTTCTTCTCCACCGCATGCCAAAGACTGACCCACAAGCCTACCATCATCCCCCACATATAGATCTTTATGCTCAAATATAGAAAATTATCCTAGGGAACCTAACTCTAAGAGGAGTAACTCCAACCCATAAATCTCTAAAAACCAAAGTAAGAAGACCATATCTAACTTTCTTAATCAGACTATCCCGAAACCAATATGAAGGATCCTCTGTTTTGACCCCTAAAAGAGACACCCCTCTCAACTAAAGAGACATTGATCGATGACACTTAGCTCTACAGCACATGATAGAAAAGATTAGAGTTACTCCATATGCAATTATAGAATATCATGATAGATGCTTAAAGCACCAGAAATCAATTGCAACCTCTATTTACCTAAAATAGATGGGTTAACCACTCAAAGGTTACAATTACTGAAACCTCCAGACTTCTTGGGCTTGCACACATGAGACCGCCTAACCCAAGAAACCTTGGAACTCCCTCTAACTCCACATATAAGAAATCTCCATTTATTTTTTAGAATAACTTTCCAACCCTTAACGGGCATCTTTAAGAAATAAAATAAAAGATATGAGTGACATTAAGAACATACTTGAGAAGGATTATCCTCCCTCCCAGGGAAACATTCCTATGTCTCCACAATAAGAACTCCCATGTAGAAGAGAAATGAGGGTTGGCCCCTACCAGAAGACCCAGGTACTTGAACATGAGAGACTCTTGATTACAATGGAGGAAGTCACAAGCTAGGTCTAAGAAATTAGGGTTAGAATTCACCCTAATGAGAGTATGCTTGGCAAAATTCTCTCGAATGCCTGAGGCTACCCCAAACCCTCGGAGAATAGCCTTGATGGAACACAAGTTCTCGATGGAAATATCTACTAGAATAATTGTCTCATATGCATACTAAAAATAGGAGACCAGCAAATATGAGGATCCCACTCTAAAACTTGAGAAAACTGTAGATCCACAACCCAAGAAATAACCCACTGAGCCCTTCGGCTACAAAGAGAAAGGAAATGAGCCAGGGGATCACTTTAATTCAACCCCCTTTGGATACTAATTTCTTAGGTAGGGAAAGCATTAACCAAGACCGCAAGATTGCAAGAAAATACATAAGCATGAATCAAACCTCTCCAATTATCATTAATACTAAATCTAGAAAGCATTTAATCCATAAATGACCATCTCACTGAATTATGAGTTTTCTTTAAATCGACATTGAAAATGAGACAAGATTTTTCACTCTCCTTAGCTAGGTCCACCAACTCATTCACTACAACCACCCTATCAATTATAATCCTACCTTTAAGGAAGGCTGACTAGTTAGGAGAGACAAACTTATCTAAAACCCTATAAAGCCTACACGCCAAGACTTTAACTATAAGCTTAAAGAGAGGCCCTACCAAAGAAATATGTCGAAAGTCCCCCTCTAAGAAGGAGAGCCAACCTTTGAAATCAAGATAGCACAAAATAAGGAAACAATGTGGAGAAGAGAAGAAAATTGATGAGATTTCTCAAACATAATCCCAACATCATCCTTAAGGGAGGGGGGGGGGGGGGGGGGGGAAACCTCCTATAAAAAGATAAAATGGAACCATCAGTGTAATACCCCGTATTTTCTAAAGTGCTCTAAATAATATTAGTTGAGATCACTTGAGTTCTTATGTGCCCTGAGAGTTATCGGTTGGGATAATTGGAGCAACTTGTGAGCTCAGATTGACTTAATAAATATTGTTCAACACTGAAATTTTATTAATTGGTACAATTGAGACATTTTGATAACATTAATATTGGAAATTTTACCAATTAATACTTATTCTTCTACCACACATACCAATTGGTCTTACTAACTTTCAAATGATACTTCTATGTATAATTTCTTTTCATTTCCCTTCATTTTTCTAACAAAGTGGGAGAATTAGAGAAAGAAAAGATAGAAAGGAAATAGAGAGAAAGAGGAGAAAATAGAAAGAAGAAGGAAAACCTAGAAAAAGAAGAAAGTGGAAGATCTTCATCATCCATCACCACCATCATCTCATCTTCATCATCCACAACTTCTTCATCATCATTCAAAGGTGGGTTCTAGGTAGATACCGTAGATGATAGAATTAGAAATGTTAGGTTTTGTGATAGAGTCGAATTGTTAACATATGATTCTTCCATTTCCATGAAAATATTCCATATGTATTGTTATTCATGTTATATGTGCTGAAATATTGCCTTAGGCGTTGATATTTGGTTGGGTTAGGACTTGTGTGGGATGGGGTAGAAATCCCCTTTGTTTGCTGTCTATTCTCCTAGTGTTTGTGCAGAAAACGACGCGATCGCTAGGCTAGCTTAAGCAAGCCCAAAGCCATTTGTTTTCTGCTATGACCGCTAGGCGAGATTTTGCGAAAGGAAGGCGAGCTACCTCACTGAAGCTCACTAGGTAACCATGGTACCATTTTGGTTCTGTCTGCACCTCGCTTTGGGTTCGCTAAGCGAACTAAAAGAGAGCCAACCTCGCTGGTTGTTCGCTAGGCGACGGTGACAGGACTTGGGAAATTGTATTGTTAATTGTTTGCGTCGCTTCCAATACTTGTTTAACTATGTTATGGGTCGCTTTATATTGACTATTGTGGTCATTATGCATGTTTTTCATCCATGATTATTTACTTGTGAATGTGGGATAACATGACTAAAATGATTAAGAATGCTGAGGAAACTCTTAATGGAAACTAACAAAATGAACTAATAAGGTGACAAGGATATGATAGATGACTTTGATGGCAATGCTTGTGTAATTGATGCCTAGGTGTGAGTCTTTGACAATTAGTTGTCTAGTGAAGAGGTGAGGCATTATTTATAACATGTGGTGTTGTTGAGAACGTTAAGGTGATGTGATCGCCTTGTGATTGTCGAATATAATCACGTTATCCTTATTGATCATGTAGTCGGAGACAACTCCCTAAAGGTGTCGTCCCAAGAGTGATGCTTATGTAGAGCTCCATTGGGATGTACATACCAGTGCTTTGACAAGTTCTAGTCCACATGAGCGAATGGAGCCCACAGGTAAAAGGCCTTGAAATGGGTTGAAAGTCCCATAGGAAATGACGATTCTTAAGTTTAAGGATCCCCTTAGAATCTGATTCCATTCGTATGTCAAAGTATGATACAAGGATCTGTGACTCCTGCAGAAAGTATTAGACGTAGGAGATGATGGGGAAGGATGCCTTGGTATGGTTTCCGATTAGTGATAATTTGAGTCGGTGAAATCAAGAAACATGTTTCCATATAGTGTAAGGGTTGTGAACTCAAGCCTCCTCCATTTTTCCCTTTGGGACTTGAGTTAATGGATGTTTAGAACCTTGTAGAGCCGAGAGAACCCATAAGATAGGGAATCCACTAGGATTATTATATCACCCCATGTTGTTGACTATTTTTCAGGTAGTTCCGATTCAGCGAAGGGTAAGGACAAGGTAGCTTGATGTTATAACTTCTCTTATCTTTTGGATGGCTTTCGTTGTGAAGTTGATTATTTTGAGATCATTCATTAATGATCTAGTTCTTAGTTTCATTTTGGGCATTTTGTATATATTGTTCCACTTTTAGTAGTTTTTTTTAGGAATGTGATATGTACAATGTGTCACTAGGAACTTATAAATTTCAATACCAAATTTGCAACTATGTATAATATCTAAATTTTAGACATATATTATATATGGGTGTTATAGTTGGTATCAGATCTGGTCGTAACCTCGACCTAGCCATGAAATATTATAAGTATTTCTTTCTACCTCATATGTGTATTGTCATCATTGTCTTGGATGTTATATTCATAGTATTAAGCAAGATCAACTTGATTCTATTTTTGTGACATTTAGGATCATGGTTTATGGACGCAGAGGTCGTAGTAGGCCCCGAACTTAGACTTCTAATTCGAATCCTCTAGGTGGAAGTGAAAGTGTTCACTGGCCTCAATTTGTGCAACAGATGCAGCAACAACATAACCAATTCATGTAGCAGATGATGCAACAGTTGAAGGCAGGTCTTCACCCTCCAGTGGCTCCACAAGAGGTTGTAGGAGGTAGTTTCCAAGATTTCTTCTGCATGAATCCTCCTTAATTCCATTGCGGACTAGATCCTGTGAAGGCTCATAAATGGGTGTTTGGCATGGAAAGAATATTTTAGATAGTGCATTATAGTGAGGAGAACAAGGTGGTGTTTGCTTCCCACATGATGAGAGGTCCTCCTATGAGGTGGTGGGAAAGTGCTTCAACTCTGATGACTAACCAAGGAGTGCCTAGGGGCTGGGAACATTTTAAGACTACCTTTCTGGACAAGTATTTTCCTAGCTCTTTGAGGACTCAGAAAGAGTTTGAATTCCAATAACTTAGACAAGGTAATATAACGATGGCTACTTATGGTAAGAAGTTTGAGGACATGGCTGCTTATTCTAGGCAAGCGTTGTATGCACTAGATGAGAAGTGGAAGATTGATCAATTCATATTCGGGTTAAAGGCTGAAATCTCTCACAATGTGTCTCAGAGAGAGCTCACTACCTATGCGGAATTGCTAAGGCAATGTTTGTTAGAACAAGGTTTGGTTCTGCAATAATACCTCTGAGTTTTGATGATAACAAACAAGTATGTTTGTATGAACAATTTTGGTATTCTAATGTTTGTTATTTTTGAGAATTTAACAAACATGTTATGCTTCTGATAAATAGCATGGCTAAGTTATTAGAAGAGAATTGTTCCGCTTCTACGCTACATATTGTTCTGCTGAACGCTAGCATTTACTTCAGAAGACTCTGAAGTTGCATGACTCTGATACAATGACTTAAGAAAACAAGTTCTGAAGATCTGAAGACAGAACTTCTGATGGACAAGTCCAGATGCTGAAGACTTAAGAAAACAAGTTCTGAAGATCTGAAGACAGAAGTTATGAGGAACAAGTGAAGATGCGGAAGACTTATGATTGTGAAGACAATGGATTCTGAAGACCAAGTGTTGAAGACTCTGAAGATGTAGCTCTGCAGACTATGAAGACTTGAAGCTCTTAAGACCCAAGTTACATTTTCCTTTCTTCTAACTCATGCTCTCGGAAGCCTCTGAAGTCTGGAAGTTGAGAAAACTAGGCAACGGTACGATAGTACAACAGCACAAGCACACACTGCTCCACTCCGGATAGGACAGACGCACATGTACTATTTGTCCCCCACGATCCATCAAGCCGCCATAATTCTTAAATGTCAGAAATATCCTTCAACGGTCATATTATACATGGCTATATAAAGGAGTGAAGACTTCAAGAATGGTTACTGCAATTTTCACTGTTCATACGCTATATAGTTAATATCATTCTTAAGTCAATATTGTTCTGAAAATCTATTTACTCATCTGATTGTGTAGAAGCATCACTATTGCAAACAAATCTTTGTAACAAACAGTTGTTTGTGTTCCCTAAAGGACCAGTTGGGTCAAAAATTTTAGGAAGACTAATACAGTGTGTCTTAGTGTTGTTAGTCACTTGAAGTTGGCTTGTGCATTGTATTCCTTAAGGGACCGGGTAGGTCAGAATTCGTAAGAAGTCTAGGACTAGTGTGTCTTAGAGGTTGTTAGTCACCAGCAGTTGGCTAGTGTAATTGTAATCAGTTTGGTTATAGTGGATTAAGTCCTCGTTTGAGAGAGGCGAAATCACCTTGGCGGGTGGACTAGACTAGCTTGAGGATTTCTCAAGTGAACTAGTATAAACATACTATGTTCTTTCTTTTTAGTTTTTCTTCCTTTATTATTAAGAAGTGAAGTGAAGTTTGTAAAGGGGATTATTTTTAACAAATAGTTTTTAATTTTAAAAACCCAATTCAAACCCCCATTTCATGTGTTTTTCACACCTTGAATTGGCATCAGAGCTCCGGTTCTGAGTAGATAAAAAGGTTGAATTTTTATCAAGCATCTAATAGTATTCAGTACCGATCCAAAGTGTGAAAAACAATGCTGCCCCAGCTGGTACTTCTGATAATAATGAAAGAGACTCATATAGTGGAAAACCTCATATCTTTGATGGCGAGAAATTTGACTATTGGAAAGATAGAATCGAAAGTAACTTTCTGGGATTTGATTTAGATCTATGGGATTTGGTAGTTGATGGCTACAAACATCCAGTAGATGCTGAAGGAAAAAAGATTGCCAGATGCTCATTTACAGAGGCTCAAAAGAAAACCTACAAGAATCATCACATAGCGAGAACGATTCTGCTAAATGCTATTTCATACACAGAGTATGAAAAGATTAAAAATAGAGAGACTGCAAAATCTATCTTTGACTCTCTTCAGATGACTCATGAAGGCAATGCTCAAGTCAAGGAGACAAAAGCTCTGGCTCTAATCCAGAAGTATGAGGCATTCAAAATGGAAGAAGATGAATTTGTTGAAACTATGTTTTCAAGATTCCATATGCTTGTTGCAGGACTTAGAGTTTTAGACAAAGGTTATTCTACTACTGATCATGTCAAGAAGATTATCAGGAATCTGCCTGTAAAATGGAGACCAATGGTAACTGCTTTGAAAATGGAAAAAGATCTGAACAACACAAGTCTTGAGGAACTGATTAGTTCTTTAAGAAGTCATGAGATAGAACTTCAAGAAGATGAACCTCAGAAAAGACGAAAGTATGTTGCTCTGAAGTCTAAGTCTGAAAATATAAAGGCTTACCAAACAGAGGAGAACTCAAAAGAATCAGAAGAAGATTTAGGCGAAGATGAACCGTCTCTCATATCAAGAAAGATAAACCAACTGTGGAAACATAGAAATAACAAGTTCAGAAGAAGAGGTAGATCTGAATCTACATCTAGTCAAAGGAAAGCTTCTGAAAAAGAAGCTACTTGTTACGAATGCAAGGAGCCTGGACATTATAGGAACGAGTGTCCAAAGCTCAAGAAAGATAGAAAATCTAAGAAGGTTTTCAAAGCCAAAAAGGGTCTTATGGCAACTTGGGACGATTCAGAGTCAGGAGAAGAAGATTCTAAAGAAGAACATGGCAACGTGGTACTTATGGCAAATACCATCATGAGTGAAGCCTTATCAGAGGATCAGTTGACACTTGATGAAGAGTCAGACTCTGATGACGACAAAGAGGTACTTTCTTCTTTATCTCGTTCTGAACTTGAGTTAGGTTTATCATAACTTATGAAAAGGTATCAACTTCTTCTAAGTAAACACAAAACTCTGAAAAAGACTTTTGTGGTTGCCTCTGAGAACTCTACTAAGAGTGAACCAAATACTTCTGATTTGAATAAAAAAATTCTTTAGAAAAGTCTAATGCTGCTCTAAAAAGTAAAGTTTCTAAACTAGAAGAAGAAATTATTTCTAACATATCTGTTACTAATGATGTAATCAGATATGATAGAGCTTTTCAGCACTTCCTTGCTAAAAGCATAGATAGAAGCAAGATGGCTTCAATAATCTATGGATTTAGCAGAAAAGGAAGTAGAGGTCTAGGATATTCAGGACCATCAAAACAAAATGATGAGACTCTGAGTATTAAATTAAAACCTCTGTATGAACATTTTGTGCCTGCTGGTACCGCACTGAAATGTTCTAAACTAGAAGGTTATGAGTTTGTTGCACCACAATCACAAACACATAAGAAAACTTCTAAGTCTAAATATCATGCACAAATTTCACTTGATTATCCCGTTGCACGAAAATCCAAAGGTGTCAGAACCTATGGAAAGACTAACAAGAAAGGACCCAGAAAATGGGTACCTAAGAGTGAGATATTCTATGTTTCAGACATCCTTGATGGCGCCACTGAAACACCAGTCATGGTACTTGGACAGTGGATGCTCGCGACACATGACGGGAGAAAGGCGTATGTTCCAAGATTTGGAACTTAAGTCTGGAGGCGTCGTTGGTTTCGGAGGAAACCAGAAGGGAAAGATCATTGGCTCTGGAACTGTTGGTAATGGTAAACTTCCTTCCATCAACAACGTTCTTTTAGTTGAGGGTCTAATGCATAACTTATTTTTAATTAGTCAGCTTAGTGAAAATGGTTATGATGTTATATTTAGTCAAACGTCTTGTAAGGCTGTTAGTCAGAAGGATGGGTCAGTTCTGTTCCACGGTAAGAGGAAAAACAATACTTACAAAATTAAACTATCAGATTTGAAAAATCAGAATGTAAAATGTCTTTTGTTCGTTAATGAAGAGCAATGGGTCAGGCACAGACATTTGGGTCATGTTAGCTTGAGACGAATTTCTCAGTTGAACAAGCTAAGACTTGTCAGGGGCTTGCCCAATCTGAAGTATTCTTCAGATGCTCTTTGTGAAGCACGTCAGAAAGGAAAGTTTTCAAAAACTTCCTTTAAAGCAAAAACGATTGTTTCTACCTCTAAACCATTAGTACTTCTTCACATTGATTTATTTGGACCAGTGAAAACTGCTTCAGTCAATGGAAAGAAATATGGACTAGTCATCGTTGATGATTACAGTCGTTGGACATGGGTAAAATTCTTAAGACACAAGGATGAGTCACATTCTGTGTTTGCTTCCTTCTGCACCCAAGTGCAAAATGAAAATAATTGCAAAATTGTCAGAGTCAGAAGTGATCATGGTGGAGAATTTGAAAACAAAGATTTTGAAAAACGTTTTGATTCTTATGGCATATCCTATGATTTCTCTTGTCCTAGAACTCCACAACAAAATGGGGTTGTAGAAAGAAAGAATAGGACATTGCAAGAAGTGGCTCGCACCATGATCCAAGAAACTGACATGGCTAAGCACTTTTGGGCAGAAGCAATTAACACAGCATGTTATATTCAAAATAGAATCTCAATAAGACCTATTTTGGGTAAGACTCCTTATGAATTGTGGAAGAATAGAAAGCCCAACATTTCTTACTTTAATCCTTTTGGATGTGTCTGTTTTATGTTGAACACTAAAGAGAATCTGGGCAAGTTTGATTCCAAAGCACATAAGTGTCTGTTGTTAGGATATTCTGAACGCTCAAAAGGCTACAGAGTCTATAACACAGAATCATGAATTGTGGAAGAATCAATTCTTGTCAGATTCGATGATAAGCTTGACTCTGAAAAGTCAAAGCTAGTTGAAAAATTTGCAGATTTGGAGATCGGTTTTTCAGAATCTAAGGAAAAGGCAGAAGAACCCAAAGATTCAGAAGCTCCTACTTCTGATATTGTTACTGCTCCTACCGATCCTTCACAACAAAAGAAAATCAGAACTGCAACTTCACACCCTGAAGAAATGATTCTGGGAAATAAGGATGTTCCTATCAGAACCAGATCAGCATTCAAACCTTCTGAAGAAACACTACTGGGTTTGGTATCCTTGATCGAGCCAACATCTGTTGATGAAGCTCTACTTGACAAAGACTGGGTTATGGCGATGGAAGAAGAACTTAACCAGTTTTCAAAGAAGGAACTGATTTAGAATCTAAAAAGGATCCACCATCATCACTCTTGAAAGATCCTTTAAGAGTTTAGTTTAAAATCATGTTGGGAACTATGTATCATCGTCCTTCCTCTCATTCATCGAATTATATTAATGTGTCACAGAAGTATGTTTTATACTCTCTGTTGAAAGGAAAGAAAATACATCTTCCTTGCATTTTGTTCAACTTCTTGAGAGAGTCTATAATTAACTCAAGAACTGGTTCCACCAAGAAGGGAAATCATATCCCCTACGACAGACTATTGTCTAATATTTTCATTGAATCAGGCTTAGTTGAAGATTTATTGGTTGTTGGGTTCACTAAAGAACTACACAAATCTTCTGGACGGCCATTTTGGGCAAAGAACTTAAACAATATGGGGCTTATTATGAAGATCACTCGTCAACCTGCTTTTCTAAACCAGTTTGATCTTGACTTTGTTCGATTTCAAATCTCTGGATTCCCACCTTTTTCAAATGACTATAATCCAAAAGAACTAGCAAACTATTTTGCTAAATATGAAGTGGAGGAATCACTAGATGCATGGATTGATCTGGAAAGTCTACCAGATGCTCTCCCTGAAATTGTTCAGAAAAAGGAAAAAGGCTAGAAAAAGAAAAATGACGATGAAGGACCGACGACAAAGAATATGAAGATAGCATCTACAAATCAAAGTAAGTCCTTTGAATCATCCTCGGACATTGCTTCTGGTTCATCTCTTCCCATCTCATCAACCCAACCATTTTTATCCACTAGTCCACCAATATTCTCTACGGTTGTCACCATATCTCCAACACCTATGTCTAAACTAATCACTACTTCACCGCAACTATTGCAGTTGACTCCACCAAAGTTTGAAACTACCTCATCTCAACCAACTTCCACCATTTTAATCCAACCAACACTTGTCTCATCTGTTTCACCTTCTCCATTTATTCAAATCACTAAACATCTAGAAACAACCATCTCTCCTTCACCAACTTCAAAACCTATTCTAGAATCCATAATTAATAATCCTGAAATTTCTCTAGACAATGATATCATCATTATTGATGACTCTGTTGACGATGATCTAGAACTACCTGAAAATCAACCCTCTGACATCCCTCTCAATCTAGATGAAGAAATATCTATTTTTAAGAACAGTGTGGTTGTAAAGTTCAAGGCACTTTCTGATGAATCAAATTCTAGTGAAAACCTCTCTGATTTGGGTGCTTCATGCGACATGTTCAATCAGTAGATGGCTGAAGAATTTCAGAAGTTTTAAGATTGTTGTGTTCAGACAAAGGGTTATTTTGTTCAAGAAACTGAGAAGAGGTTGCAAGAAAAGAAGGAAGCTGAAGCTAAGCTAGCTGCAGAAAAGGAATTGGCTGAAAGATAAGCTACAGAAGCTAATAATCGAGTAGAAGAAGGCACAATTGTCACAACTGTCAACACCTCTGCACCTACTTCCTTTTCTGAATCTTCCTTTGAGCATTTAGCACGAGCAATTGATGGACTAAAAAAGGATCAAAAAACAATAAAGGACAAATAGATGATTTTCAGAGAAAGCCTTTCTGAGCAGAAAATTATCAATAACTCTCTACAGAATATGCTTCGACAAATTCTGACCAAGTTGTTTTCAAATCCTTCATCCTCTGGAACCTGGGAACTTAGGCACTTCTGATCTTAGGATTTTGAGATTTTGTTTTTCCTTTTTGTTCCGGGCATTAGAATTCTGTTTTGAGAATTAATTTTTCTGATATTAATGATATCTTTTCTTTTTGATTATGACAAAAGGGGGAGAAATATAATATGAACGTAATATTTTGATTCACATAATCAAATTATGAAAAAAAAAAGCTGCTACATTCTAACCAATAAACTTTTGTTTTTGTTAGATTTGTTTTCTTGTTTCTTTTTCAGGAAATATGAAATCTGAATACTTTTGGCATCCAATGTGTTTGACTCTGAGATATCAAGATTTCAATTGGCCCAAGTGGCTTCTGAGAACTGAGTAAAGACTCTAAAGATTTCAATATCTGACCTATTGCAACCAGGGGGAGTTCACCCAGAAGGTTCGCAAGTCAGGATATTTGATCTTCATCCAGTCTGAGACTCAGGGGGAGATTCTCACCGGGAGGATAAGTATTCCTTAACCTTCTTACTCTGATTACCTTTATGTTATGTACAGAATTGTGTCATCAAAATACATAGTTTTGTCATCATCAAAAAGGGGGAGATTGTTAGAACAAGGTTTGGTTCTGCAATAATACCTCTGAGTTTTGATGATAACAAACAAGTATGTTTGTATGAACAATTTTGGTATTCTAATGTTTGTTATTTTTGAGAATTTAACAAACAGGTTATGTTTCTGATAAATAGTGTGGCTAAGTTATTATAAGAGAATTGTTCCGCTTTTACGCTACATATTGTTCTGCTGAACGGTAGCATTTACTTCAGAAGACTCTGAAGTTGCATGACTCTGATACAATGACTTAAGAAAACAAGTTCTGAAGATCTGAAGACAGAACTTCTGATGGACAAGTCCAGATGCTGAAGACTTAAGAAAACAATTTCTGAAGATCTGAAGATAGAAGTTATGATGAACAAGTCCAGATGCTGAAGACTTATGATTGTGAAGACAATGGGTTCTGAAGACCAAGTGCTGAAGACTCTGAAGATGTAGCTCTGCAGATTCTGAAGACTTGAAGCTTTTAAGACCCAAGTTACATTTTCCCTTCTTCTAACTCACGCTCTCAGAAGCCTCTGAAATCTGGAAGTTGAGAAGACTAAGCAACGGTACGATAGTACAACAGTACAAGGACACACTGCTCCACTCCAGATAGGACGGATGCAAATGTACTATTTGCCCCCCCACGATCCTTCAAGCCGCCATAATTCTGAAATGTCAGAAATATCCTTCAACGATCATATTATACATGGCTATATAAAGGCGTGAAGACTTCAAGAATGGTTACTGCAATTTTCACTATTCATACGTTATGTAGTTAATATCATTCTTAAGTCAATGTTGTTCTGAAAATCTATTTACTCATCTGGTTGTGTAGAAGCATCACTATTGTAAAGAAATCTTTGTAACAAATAGTTGTTTGTGTTCCCTAAAGGACCAGTTGGGTCAGAAATTTTAGGAAGACTAAGACAGTGTGTCTTAGTGTTGTTAGTCACATGCAATTGGCTTATGCATTGTATTCCTTAAGGGACCGGGTAGGTCAGAATTCTTAAGAAGTCTAGGACTAGTGTGTCTTCGAGGTTGTTAGTCACCAGCAGTTGGCTAGTGCGATTGTAATCAGTTTGGTTATAGTGGATTAAGTCCTCGTTTGAGAGAGGCAAAATCACCTTGGCGGGTGGACTAGACTAGCTTGAAGATTTCTCAAGTGAACTAGTATAAACATACTGTGTTTTTTCTTTTCAATTTTTCTTCCTTTATTATCAAGAAGTGAAGTTTGTTTGTAAAAGGGATTATTTTTAACAAATAGTTTTTAATTTTAAATACCCAATTCAAAGCCCACTTTCTTGTGTTTTTCACACCTTCAATGTTATGTGGCCAAGAACAGCTTGAAGAAAGTTCAGGAAGACTGGGATTTGAATAGGATTGGTCAGAAGGACCAGGGAAGGCCAAGTCACCAGTTTAGGCCTATACCACAACCTTTCAAGGGGAAACAGGTGTAGAATGCGAAGCCTTACCCTCCTCCCTCATTCCATAATTGTGGTAAGACTCGTTATTGAAGATGTAACCTCGAAGGAGTGAAGTGTTATTGTTGTCAGAAAGAATATCACATGGTTAAAGATTATCCTCTGAATGTGAATCAGATACAAGGGAGGAATGTCGGTCGGGTTTATACCTTGGAAGCAAAGAAAGCTAAGGGTAACAATGCTTTAATTGCTGGTATGTGTTTCGTGAATGGACACCCTTGTTTTGTATTGTTTGATTATGGAGCAACATACTCTTTTGTGTCGATACAATGCATGAAGAGACGTGGCTTGCAAGTGATTCCTTTGTCTCCTCCCATGGTGGTTACTACCGCCATGGATGATGTTCTTGAGACACCGTTTATTTGTGAAAATTGTTCGTTATCAGTGGATGGTAGACTTTTCCAGATTGACCTTAACTGTTTGCCACTTAAGAAGGTTGATGTAGTCTTGGCGATGGATTGGATTTATGCTAATTAGGTGTTTATAGGTTATGAGGAGAAGTTAATCATCATTCTGTTTAGTGAGCTACTCCAAAGGATGTGCTAACTACTATTGTGGAAGGTACGGTTGGCATGGTTAATTTCTTGTTTGAGAAGGAAAAGTTTGTTCTCTTAGTTCTCACTAAGGAAACAAGTGACGACCTGAAGGTTTCACGAATCCTTGTAGTTTGTGAGTTTCCAGAAGTTTTCCCCGAGGATGTCACTTCTCTTCCTCCGGAAAGGGAAGTGAAATTCTTTATTGATCTGATACCTGTAACGGCTCCAATATCTATTTCTCCACATTATATGGCACCACTTGAGCTAAGGGAATTGAAGGAGCAATTGGAAGTGTTGTTGGCCAAACATTTCGTTCGACCTAGTGTCTCACCCTCGGGAGCTCCAATACTGCTAGTAAAGAAGAAAGATGGTAGTATGCATTTGTGTATTAATTACCGCCATTCGAATAAAGTCACCATCAATAATAAGTATCCCTACCCAAGATAGATGACCTGTTAGATCACTTGAAAGGAGTCTGTGTGTTCTCGAATATTGATTTACGGTCGGGATATCATCAAATCCGTGTAAAGAGTTCTGATGTACCAAAGACCGCATTTAGGACCCGATATGGCCGTTATGAATTTTTTTATTATGCCTTTCGGTGTGACAAATGCTCTAGCTGTTCTCATGGACTATGTGAATCAGATATTTCAACCTGACTTGGATTAATTTGTGGTGATCTTTATTGATAACATTCTTATTTATTCTCATACTCCACAAGAGCATGAAGAACATCTAATAATCGTTCTATCGGTCTTGTAAGAGAGACGACTTTTTGCCAAGTTAAGAAAGTGTGAGTTTTGGATGACGGAAGTTAAATTTCTTTGTCATGTAATATCTCAAGGAGGTGTAGCCGTAGATCCATCAAAACTTGAAGCGATGGTTAATTGGGAGAGACCGAAGAATGCTTCCAAAGTTAGAAGTTTCTTAGGATTGGCAGGTTATTATAGGAGGTTCATTAAAGGCTTTTCTTAGTTGGCATTACCGATGACTCGACATACCTGAAAGAAGATTCCTTTTAGTTGGGATTCGAGTTGTGAATAAAGCATTGTGAGTTTGAAGGAAAGATTGACGGCAACTCCTATTTTGATTATTCCTGATCCTACTAAGCTGTATGAAATATTTTGTGATGCCTCTAAGAAGGGATTAGGAGGAGTATTAATGCAGGGTGGTCACGTTGTGTCTTATGCCTCTCGCTAGTTGAAGGTTCATGAAGAGAATTATCCAACTCACAATATAGAGTTAACAATTGTTGTTTTTACATTGAAAGTGTGGCGTCATTACTTGTATGAAGCGCGCTTTTAGATGTTTAGTGATCACAAGAGTTTAAAATATTTGTTTGAACAAGAGGAATTAAAAATCCATCAAAGGAAATAGATGGATTACTTGAAGGATTTTCACTTTGAACTACAGTAACATCCAGGTAAAGCGAATAAGGTGGAAGATGCGTTAAGTAGGAAAGAGGTACATAAAGCCGAGTTAATGATGTTGGAGTATGTGTTGTTGGAAAAGTTTCGAGATCTTAATCTTCAATTTGTTTGGACTCAAAATGGTGTGATAATGGTAAATTTGACTGTTGTTTCCACTCTAAGAGAAGAGATTCAAAAAGGGAAAATAATAGATGCAAAGTTGCAAAAGATGTTGGATCAACTGGGTTTCACACTTGCCACAGATGGAGTTGTTCTTTTTAATTTAATAATTCGTGTTCCGAATGATGTAGAGTTAAAAAGGAAGATTTTGGAAGAAGCTCATAAAGGCGCTTTTACCATACATCCCGGTTCCTCAAAGATGTATCAAGATTTGAAAAATAACTATTGGTGGTCTGGGATGAAAAGGGATATTGTAGAGTACGTGTCTGAATGTGTTGTGTTCCAACAGGTGAAGATTAAACACCAAAGACCGGGCGGTTTGTTGAAACCTTTAGAGATTTCGATATGGAAATGGGATAGAATTTCAATGGATTTTGCAGTTGGGTTACCTCGTACACAAGGTGGTTATGATTCTATATGGGTGATTGTGGATCGGTTGACAAAGTCCGTACATTTCCTAGAAGTGAAAACTACTTACAAGGCAAGTCATCTTGCACAATTGTTTATTGTGGAAGTTGTGAGACTACATGGTGTCCCCTCTAGCATTGTGTCTGATAGAGATCCAAAGTTTACTTCAAGTTTTTGGAGAGCTTTTCAACAAGTCATGGGATCTAAGTTGTGTTTAAGTACGTCGGGTCATCCTCAGATGGATGATCAGGCGGAAAGGACGATACAGACATTGGAAGATATGTTAAGAGCTTATGTGCTGGAAAGTAGAGGAAATTGGAAAGAGCTCTTACCATTGATTGAATTTGCATACAACAATTGTTACCACGCAAGTATCAGAATGACTCCTTGTGAAGCTTTGTATGGAAGAAAATATGGAACACATTTGTGTTAGACGGGAGTTGGTAAGGAAAGGATTTTAGGACCGGAGATTGTTCAAGAGATTACGGAAAAGATAAGAATGATCCGAGATAAGGTTAATAAGGCACAAGATCATCAAAAGAGTTATGCGGATAACCGAATGAGGCTTTTAGAATTTGAGGAAGGTGATCATGTATTTTTGAAAGTTACTCCAAGATCTGAGATACGTGGGACCATACCATATTTTAGTGAGGATTGGTGAAGTAGCTTTCACGTGTCTCGACTCTGAAAGTTCATTCCTAATCCTCTTCATCCATTTCTTCTAGATTCAGTGGAGATAGAAGTAGATCTAACTTATAAGCCCCAACCAAACTATGTTGTAGGAAGAGAGACTAAAGTGTTGAGGAACAAAGAGATTCCTCTTGTTAAGGTTCAGTGGGACGAGACACATCCAGGTGATGCTACTTGGGAACTTGAATCTGAGATGCGGGAGGCTTGCCCTCACCTTTTTCAGGTAATCTTTAAATTCGAGGACAAATTTTTAATTAAAGAGGGGAGGATGTAATACTCTGTATTTTCTAAAGTTCTCTAAATAATATTACTTGAGATCAATTGAGTTCTTATGTGCCTTGAGAGTTATCAGTTAGGATAATTGGAGCAACTAGTCAGCTCAGATTGACTTAATTAATATTATTCGACAATATCATTCTATTAATTGGTACAATTGAGACATTTTAATAAGATTAATATTGGACATTTTACCACTTAATACTTATTCTTCTACCACACATACCAATTGGTCTTAGTAAATTTAAAATAATACATCTATGTATCATTTCTTTTCATATCATATCCTTTTTACAACAAAGTGGGAGAGTTAGAGAAAGAAAAGATAGAAAGAAAATAGAGAGAAAGAAGAGAAAAGAGAAAAAAGAAGGAAAACTTAGAAAAAGAAGAAAGTGGAAGATCTTCATCATCCATCACCAACATCATCTCATATACATCATCCACAACTTCTTCATTATCATTCAAAGGTGGGTTCTAGGTAGATTCCATAGATGATAGAATTAGAAATTTTAGGTTTTGAGATAAAAGTTGAATTGTTAACATATGATTCTTTCATTTCTATGAAAATCTTGCATATGTGTTGTTATTCAAGTTATATGTGCTGAAATATTTCCTTGGGTGTTGATATTTGGCTGGGTTAGGACTTGTGTGGGATGGGGTAGAAATCCCCTTTTTTTTGCTGTCTATTCTACTAGTGTTTGTGCAGAAAATGACGTGGTCTCTAGGCTAGCTTAGGCGAGCCCAAAGAGATTTGTTTTCTGCTATGGTCGCTAGGCGATATTTGGAGAACGAAAGTTGAGCTACCTCACTGAAGCTGGCTAGGCGACCGTGGTGCCATTTTGGTTCTGTCTGCACCTCACTTTGAGTTCGCTAGGCGAACTAAAAGCGAGCCAGCCTTGCTGGCTGTTCGCTAGACGACTGTGACAGGACTTGGGCAATTTTTTTGTTAATTGTTTGGGTTACTTCACATACTTGCTTAACTATTCTATGGGTCGCTTCATATTGACTATTATGGTTATTATGCATGTTTTATATCCATGATTAATTGCTTGTGAATGTGGATAACATGACTAAAATGATTAAGAATGGTGAGGAAACCCTTAAAGGAAACTACATAAATGAACTAGTAAGGTGACTAGGATATGATATATGACTTAGATGGAAATGCTTATATAATTGATGCCTAGGTGTGTGTCTTTGACCAGTAGTTGTCTAGTGGGGAGGTGAGGCATTATATGGAACATGTGATGTTGTTGTGAATGTTAGGTGTATGATCGCCTTGTGATTGTCAAATATAATTACGTTATCCTTATTGATCACGTAGTCGGAGACAACTCCTTAAAGGTGTCGTACCAAGAGTGATGCTTATGTATAGCTCCCTTGGGATGTACATATCAATACTTTGACAGGTTTGAGTCCACATAAGCGAATAAAGCCCATTGGTAAAAGGCTTAAAATGGGTTGGAAGTCCCATAGGAAACGACGAATCTTAAGGTTGAGGAGTCCCTTAGAATCCGAATTCATTCGTATGTCAAAGTATGATACAAGGATCTGTGACTCATGCCAAAAGTATTAGACGTAGGAGAGGACGGGGAAGGATGCCTTGGTATGGTTTCCGATTAGTGATAGTTTTAGTCGCTGAACTCAAGCAAAATGTTTTCATATAGTGTAAGGATTGTGAACTCAAGTCTCCTCTATTTTTCCCTTTGGGACTTTATCTAATCGATGTTTAGAACCTTGTAGAGCCAAGAGAACCCATAAGATAGGGAACCCACTCGGATTATTATCTCACCCCGTGTTATTGATTATTTTTCAGGTAGTTCCGATTCGGCGAAGGGTAAGGACAAGATGGCTTGATGTTCTTACTTGTCTTATCCTTTGGATGGCTTCCGCTGTGAAGATGATTGTTTTGAGATCATTCTTTAATGATCTAGTTCTTAGTTTTATTTTGGGCATCTTGTATATATTGTTCCACTTTTAGTAGTTTTGTTTTGGGCATGTAATATGTAAATTGTGTCACTAGGAACTTATGTGTTTCAGAACCAAATTTGCAACTATGTATAATATGTAAATTCTAGACATATATTATATATGGATGTTACAATCAGAGAGTGAAAAAGACCTCATCCAACATAGGTCGATCAAAAATTGGTTCTCTAAAATGGTTGGAAAAGTAATTAACCACCTTTTGACAAACCTCAAACACTCCCTCAACCTAAGCATCCCCCACCTTCAAAGCTAATCACTACGCCAAACAAGACATTAGACAGCGCTTTTTTAGGCCTTAGACAGCGCTTAAAAGCGCTGCCTAAGATTGCGCTGTCGTAGGTAAAGACAACGCTTTTTATTTATGAAAAAGCCCTCTCTAAAGTGGGCCTTTAGACAGCGCTTTTGAAAAAGCGCTGTCTAATGTATACATATAAAATTTTAATGAACTTTTTTATATACCTTTAGAGAGCGCTTTTTCAAGAAAAAGCGTTGTCTAAAGGCCCCCTTTAGACAACGCTTTTTAAAGCGCTGTCTAATGTATGCCTATAATTTTAGTTATCAATTTTTCTATACCTTTAGAGGGCGCTTTTTAGGAAAAGCGCTTTCGTTTGTGAACTATAGACAACGCTTTTTCTAGAAAGCGCTGTCTTTTCTCTACGTATAATTTTAATGATTTTAAAAAAAAATCCCATTTTAACTATTTTTTTATGCTGAAACCTGTATAATTCAAGCCATTTCAATAAACCTGTATATTTCACATTTCCATTAACAATTTCTAGTATGGTTCATTAACCATTTCCACTAATCCCATAAATCACATAAACCACATAAACCATTTCCATTATAATTCAAGCTATTTACATTAACTATTCACAAAACTATATAATTACAATCCAAAAACACATAAAGGGCATAAACCATTCACAAAACTATACAATCCCATAAAATAAACCATTCACAAAACTATACATTCACATAATCCCATAATCCTATATAAGGTATAGGATTCTTTTTTCAATAAGGTATTCGCACAATTCTTCCTTAATTTCTTGCAATTTATCCTTCGTGTAATGAGAACACGCGTATTCATCAAAGTACTACATAACAAAACAAAATATGCATGATTTAGTTAAAAATAATAAATTATATGACATATCCGATAAATATTAAAATAAATTCTAAGTTATAAATCCATGCATACCGTAATAGGAATCTCTAATCGATCCATTTGAAGGATTACTCTCATAAACCTCAAAACGAAATACCCGCAGTCTATGCCATTACGCTGACGAGGGCACTACACATAGACAAACAAATAAGAATTAATATATATTTGTTTTGTGTTATCAAGTAGCATCACTAGTAAGCAACATTGTGAAAATTAATATACCTCCACTTTGACCCATGTAACGTTGGTTGCTTTAGCCCGTGCTACTCGAGATTCTCTTTGTGCTCGGTATACGAGTATTGCTCTATAGAAGAAAAACGTAAATTTAGAACAATCTCACATAAATAATTAAATATACAAATACACACGAATATTTCGAACAATCTCACTTACGTATCAACCACATCCTTCATATCCTGATATGTTGACCAATCAGTATCCAATGAATTCAGATAATAGACCACTTCTCTTGTAGGATTAATGGCAACCAACAACCAGTGCCCACTGTAAAATATAACAAAAGTTTAGATGGATAATTTCTATGCAAAAGATACAAATTAAATATTAGAATGAAAATCTTACCCGTTTCCAGTATTATACGGTAAAAGAAACAAACTTTCTGTCTTGCTGGCCATAAATCTCTCAGTTAAGTGGTCTCTTACTGAAAGTGCATTCATACCAATTGTCGATGCATTGACAAGGGTGCAAGAGAAGAAACGGAATCTGTTTGACAATTTCGTCCCCTGCATCAATTTTTCATACAAGCACCTTAAATAAAAACATAATAAACATTAGAATATTTTCATTGAAATGTGTAAATAAATTGTTCAACTAAATAAATAATAGATTGATCGGAGTACCAGATGTATGAATGCATAACACCGATGCCTAATTCAATATGCTTGAAAATCTGCTCCATGTCCTCTCTTCCGATTATCTCGGAATGAGGAAAACCAAAAACACCTTCGTCCATGTCTATTTGACGAATAGCACCATCCATCAAATCTGACATTACCATAAGTGTTTCTAGACACGACTGAAAGCGAGGAGGAGCTCTTTTTGCCTGCACGGTCCTAGTAGGAGCTTTTTTCTTGCTAGCCTGTTGTGAAGCTTGAGTAGGAACCTAATAATCATATAAGTTAGGTAAAGTAGAAAATCATGAAACTTTTGAATTTGGATAATAGAATAACACTTAAAATGTACCTCTCTTTGTGATTCAACAGTCTCGTTTTGCCGCAAAACCCCTTTATTCATAGCTGCGGGTTTTGTAGGAGTCTAACATTACCATGTAAAAAAAATGTAAGTAATGGTTCAGAATGATTTTCATAATCGTTCAGATTTGACATTTGAATACTAAGAGATTCGTAATGGTTTTCAACATACCTCATCATCTATGGAAATGAGATCTAACGGCCATGCAACAAATGAACCTATTGCATCTCGCAGCAATGTAACCTCTGAAACTGAGTCAGGTATGGGTAGTACCGCATCCGTATCTAAAGCGATATCAACCGACACTTTCAGTTGTCCATGAGGGAGCGGTTGATGTTGAAGTAACTCTCCCACATGGTTATGCACTTTTCCCTTGCCAACCATCAATAAGTTAGTAACGACAAATATAGCTGGCAAGATGAAATGCCCTGAAGCAATAATAAATATGTAACTATTAATGTGTATAAAGGTCAATTAAAATAAATGTGCTAATTTAATTAAAATAAATATGTGCTAATTACCTCTGGAATTTTATTTTGACAATTGATAATAGCTTTGTCACTAGTATCTTTCAAACCGGAACCGCGCTTTTCCGCCTCATATCTCTCTTTATCCTTTTGCAATTCACGGACTTGCGCCTTTAGTTCCTCCAATGATTGCATAACTTCTTGGTTGCTGGGATTTTTTCTCTTTGGATACAAGGAAGATGGAGTCACACCAAATCCTTTACCTCTCACCCGGCCGGAATACTCAAGAACATTTAGTACTCGACTAAGAATGCTCCTGCAATCCTCCTCGCCTGTGGTTAAGGATTTAGATAGAGTCTCCTGAAATTTATTGACATATCGAAAATTATTAGTGGAGATTACAAATTAATTATATTTTAATAAAATTTTGATTAACTTAAAGACATAATGTTATACTTACACATTCGTCACAAACATGCTGAACATCTTCCCTAACAACTTCATCCTTACCCACACTAGCTTCCTTCCACAAAACATGTCCCGAAAGTGATGATTCTTCACTTTTCGTCTCTTCTAACTACACATTTAGTTAAATAATAAATTCATCAAGTATAACACAATAATACAATTAATAAAATCATAGTATTAATATATACTTACCAATTTTTGCTGTAACCGTGCATATCCCAAACGCCCTTTTCTGTATGGATACGCGGGTTTTGATGCTCTTTAGCGATTAATGGCACTCAAATCCTGGATCAACAAGTTTAAGTCATATCAGAACAAACTAATGCAACAAGTATATAATACAATTAATAGACATGACAAGATAACATTACATTGAATTTTTCGGTTTTCCGTTTGGCTACAAACGTGCTCCATTCTTCGGGTTCAATCACGTCCGCATACAACTGTGGAAGTTCTGCTTCAACAAAATTTTTATCCGCATCCCTAAGATATTTGTTTGATAATAAGGCTCGGAACCCTCTATGTCTCTTTCCGGCCAACTGAAGACAATATTTTTTCCGGCTTTCATCAATATTAAAGGACCTCTACAAAAAAACATACACATATAAACATAAAGTGTGTTAGTATAAGTAAATTAAAGACTTATCTTATCTTATAAACATATAAACATAAAGTGTGTTAGTATAAGTAAATTAAAGTACTTGTATCTCAGTCCATATCTTATCTTTACCAGCTTTCAACTTTGGATTCCTCCAATTATCACTGGTAATTGGAATATGCTAACGGACAAGTGAACCAATGTATGAAGACAACATTGAACCGTTAGGCTCAATTAGTTAGTTCTCATCACTCCAATGTACATCAAATTTGATCCCTTTATCTTTAGCACGGATGATTGACTTCATAATAGTTATTCCACGTTTTATTTCACTTTCTACATTCGAAGGTTCATTCTGAGCTTCATTTTCATCATGTGTCTCGTGTGTGTCGTCCTGGTTACTAGCCATTTGACCTGTAAGAAATAAATAAACAAAAATTAAATGACAAATATAAAAATCCATAATCCATAATCCATTTAATGATATAAGCTATATATAACATGACAACTAATTAATATTATTGAATGATATAAGCTATAATTTTATAACTAGTACCTTTTTCACTAACGTCTCTTTCTTTTCTTGGTTGGAATATGTTCTACCCGTCTCTTAACAACACGGACGGTTGGATTGATCCAAATACCCTCATTATGATCATTTCTTGTATATGATTCATTCGCTATAATATTTTCATCTTGATCATTTCTAGTAAATGATTCAATATCAACATCAATATCACCTTGATCTCCAATGTTTTCATCAATTACTTTGTTAGATAAAAGCACTATAGACCATTTTGTACTTGTCAGATCAGTGACATAGAACACTTGTTTAGCTTGAGAGGCTAGAATAAAAGGCTCATCTTTGTACCCTACCCTATTAAGATCCACTTGCAAAAATCCTGACTTATCCATTCGTACACCATTATTATTTTCAACCCACTTGCAACGAAATATAGGAATCTAAAACTTCTCATAATCAAACACCCAAATGCGCTCGATAACCCCAAAATATGATAGATTTGCAAATTTGGGGTTTAAATCTTTCACACTTGAAATGTGCATTGCTTCAGCTACCACGGTGACACCACTATTTTGCATAGTACTTTTATCATCTTGTTCTTTGGTATAAAATGTGTATCCATTAATTGCGTATGCGCTATAAGAAAACACAACCAAGCTTGGACCACATGCTAAACATCTCAACCTTTTTGTTATTGAAGCGGGATCTGAATAATACTTTGAAGAAATATGATCCTTAAACCAAGGTATGAAACTTCGATTGTGCCCTCGTACTATCCAATTCTCATTTCTATTCGGATTTAAACCTCGGAGAACATCCTTGTACATTTCAACATACGACTCAACCTCATTCTCATTGTGCAGAACATACAAATGCACTTGATCCCGTTCGACCCTTGATACTGTCACAACTTCATTTCTAATTAACTTTTTTCCTTCTTTTTTTTCGACAATATGAGATTTGGGGAGTCCAATTGATTGTACATTGGACAGATATTCAGTACAAAACTCAATCGCTTCTTCAACAATGTATCGTTCGGCAATACAACCCTCTGGTCGACTTCGGTTTTTCACATACCCTTTTAATATTTTCATATAACGTTCAGCAGGGTACATCCATCTCATATAAGCCGGTCCACACAATTGTGTCTCTTTCACCAGATGAACAACTAGATGAACCATTATGTCAAAAAACGAGGGAGGAAAAATCATTTCAAGATCATACAAAGTAATAACTATTTCTTTTTGCAATGTTGGTAAGATCGCAGGATCGATCACCTTACTGCAAATTAACTTGAAGAAAAAACACAATTTAGTTATTGCGCTTCTTACTTTTTCTGGCAGAATAGAACGTATACCTATTGGTAGAAAATGTTCCATTATAACATGGCAGTCATGCGTCTTTAAACTCTTTAACTTGAGGTCTTTCATAGACACAAGTCTTCTAATATCTGAAGAGTATCCTTCTGGAACTTTAACTTCACTTAGAAATTTACACAATACTTTTTTCTCCTTTCTAGAAAGAGTATACGCAGCAGGTGATAGATATGTTCGTTTTCCTTTCTTCAATGGTCCTAATTCAGTTCTTATCCCCATCACTATCAAGTCCTTTCTTGCTTTAAGGCCATCCTTAGACTTTCCTTGTATATTGAGTAACGTACCAATAACACTGTCAAATACATTTTTTTCAATATGCATAACATCAAGAAAATGTCTTACATACAACGACTTCCAATATGGCAGTTCAAAAAAAATTGACCTCTTCTTCCACCCACTCTTGACAAGTGTATGTGCAAAAGGCTTTCCAAACTGAGTACTCACATCTTTCACCTTTTCAAAAATTTGATCACCTGTCAATATAGTTGGAGCTCTACCATGTTCTGGCTCTCCATTGAATGCTTTTCTCCACCCACGATAGTGATGATTAGAATTTAAGAATCTACGATCACCGAGAAATACATTCTTCTGACCAAACTCCAATCGCGTCCAATCTGTTTTATCTTCACAAATAGGACACGCACATTGACCTTTTATGTTGTACCCTGATAGATTTCCGTATGCTGGAAAATCATTAATTGTGCCAAACAACATCGCCCTCAAGTTGAAACTTTCTTTCCTATATCCATCATAAACCTCCACACCGTTCTACCAAAAAAACTTTAAATCTTCGATTAAGGGTGCCAAGTATACGTCTATGTCATTCCCTGGTTGTCTACGCCCAGAAATTAACATAGATAACATTATGTACTTACGCTTCATACATAGCCATGGTGGTAGGTTATAAATCATTATGATCACAGGCCAAGTGCTATGTGAGATACTTTGAAGACCGTGTGTTTTCATCCCATCAGTAGATAATGCCAAGCGAAGGTTTCTTGCTTCTTTTCCAAATTCAGGATAATCATCATCAATTTTCATCCACTGTGGTGAATCTGCCGGATGTCGAAACTTTCCATCAATAATTCTTTCATCTGCATGCCAAGTCAAGTGTCTTGAATCGGTCTCACTACGAAACATGCGTCTAAATCTCGGAATTATAGGAAAATACCATAAGACTTTTGCTGGAGACAAATATTTCTTATATCGAGAGACACTGCATTTAGGACACTCATTTAACGATGCATACTCATTTCGAAACAAAACACAATCATTTGGACAGGCATGTATCTTATCATAGCTCATGCCAATAGAGCACAACATCTTTTTGGCCTCATATGTTTGATTGGGAAGAACATTATCCTCTGGAAGCATATCTTTCATAAGGGCCAATAACTCTGTGAAACTTTTATCCGACCATCCATTGCCCGCCTTTAAGTTGTACAACTTTAATACCACAGACAATCTTGTGAATTTGGTGCAACCATTATATAACGGTTTCTCTGCATCGCTTACCAACCTCTCAAACATTTTGGGACAATCCTTAAGATCTTCTTCAAGTGCTTCTGCAATCTCTTCGACTCGATCAGAATCGTATGTATCTGTGTCATTGTCGTTTAAAGCATAGGTCGTATTATCCCCCGGTTCAACATTCCCGTTAATTTTCTCACCATGCAAATTCCAACATGTATAACTTCTATCAATTCCACTCTTCATTAAATGCGATGCCATCTGAACCGCGTCAACCCGACTCCCAAAACAACAACCCAAGCAAGGACATCTCATTCGACTGGGGTCTTTGGCGTGCGCAACAGCAAACTTAACGAATTCCGATACCCCATTCTCGTACTCTTTCGACAATCGACTTGAAGACATTCATTTCTTATCCATAGTTATACTAATTAAACTAAACAAAAACAAAAATAAAAAATATTTACCTGTAGGGAAACGATCCGATTTTCACACTTTGATCACAAGTAACCCCTATATATAGCAAATTCAATAAGTTAGTAACTCCATCATATCAGTTCATTCAAAGCACTACTAATTACAGTGGCGAGAGAGAACAACTAATTACCTTTAGAGATGTAAACAACTTCTAGACCCACACAGTGTCCAGATAGGTTAGAATTACCAAGATCCCCCTGTACACGTATCATAAAATGAAATATCATTAATTGACCAATTATGAGTCATAACTTGATAAGTGGCAACATGTAATCACAAACAAGCAACAATTAGAGGTAAACACCTACATAGTGGCCTCAAAAGTAAGTACTCTTTCTCAATATATATAGTTAGTCACTATATAATAGAAATGTTGTGATTGGTTATGGCCATATATTTATGTTACAGGAACTTAACTTGGATGGTTTCATATACCATAACTAATTCACCATTTATTCTTTTTTCAATATAACCTACTAACTTCTAATTTCAAGCTAATGTCATAACAGTCCAATTCATCAACAGCAAACTCTTTAGTGTTTTATCAAACTAACTATAACTAGTTTCACAATAAAAGAAAATTTTAACATAACAAATTTCTAAAAGAAACTAACTATAACAAATTTTAACATAACAAACTTCTATAACTATAACTACTAACTTCTATAACTATAACTACTAACTTCTGTGAAGAAACTAACTAACTTCTATAAGAAAATTTTAACATAACAAATTTCTAAAAGAAACTAACTATAAAAAATTTTAACATAACAAATTTCTATAACTATAACTACTAACTTCTAAAAGAAACTTTTAACTAATTTCTAACAATTCAACATCAAACTAACTTTCACAATAATACATTAACATAACAATTAGCTTACTAATCATCTCAAATTTCACTAGTAGCTCTAACATCAGTCCATAACAGTTTGGCCTACTCATTGAAATTCCCCAACTCTCACAATTCAACTAACCTACACCATTTATGCTATACATAAGTAATAACATTTTTATTTCACAAACAATATATCAGAAGATAACAGAAGCAACAGAAGCAACAACAACAACATCCTGATACATTTATGCTAACATTCATTCTGAACGGCAACAACAACAGCAACAGAACGATAAAAAAACTGAACGGCAACATTTATGCTAACATTTATGCTATTTCATCTTGATACATTTATATAAAACATTCATTCTGATAAAAAAATAACAGAAGCAACAACAACAGAACGACGGCAATGCTAACGGCAAGAATGAACAACAACAACTACAACGACGGCAAGAACAATGTATGAAGCAAGAACAACAACAACAACGTACCTCTTATTTTTGTTTTCGTCTTCTCCTTCACGAATGCAAGAATGAACGATGGCAACGGTGACGGCAACAGTTTCAGAACGACGGCAACGGTGACGGCAAATGTTTCAGAACGACGACAATGAAAGCAAGGGTTTTAGAAAGCATGCAAGAACGATTGAACGTAAGGGTTTCAGCAGAAAGAAACGGTCGAGAGCAGAAAATGAAAAGAAGTTTCTGAAAATGATATGAAACGTGTTTTATATTTTAATTCATAAATGACCTTAGAGGGCGTTTTTCAAAAAGCGCTTTCTTAAGTGCTACCTATGAGAGCGCTTTTCTTAAAAAACGCTTTCTTAAGTGAGGAGAATTTAAGACCTATAGCAGCGCTTTCTGAAAGCGCATTCTAAGGTGAACCTATAAGAGCGCTTTTCAAAAAGCGTTTTCTAAGGTGGCTTCCATTTAGGGCATTTAACAACGCTTTTCAAAAAGCGCTTTCTAAAGGTTGTCTTTTACAGCGCTTTTTTTTAGCGAAATTTTTTAAAGACCTATAGCAGCACTTTGTCCAAAAAGCGTTGTCTTTGGTGCGATGTGAAAAGCCAATTTTGCCGTAGTGAATATTTCATTCCTTCTAGATCTGCCCTTAATACATACATGAAATAAACAATGTTAAAATCACCTTCCTTAAGTAATTTAACTCTAAATTCTAAAAAAAATAAGCATCATTAATTCAAAGTAAAGACGCAAAGATCTGAAATGGCCTTCGGTAGATCGGTATAAGCCACTTAATGTAACTATAACAAAATCGGTAGGGGATTACTTAAGGCACCCTAAGGATTGTTACCACACCCTTGTGAAATTTTGAAAATACTTTCAGAGATGCACTTCCAAACACACTCCAAATACACCAAATATATGCGTAAGTGAACCACACATTCATTTTGTAAAAAGAAAGTCTGGAAATACATTTCAGTAAAAAATTATTTTCACTACTAGTCTTTATCATTTTCCACGCCCCTTGTTATTGTGGTATCTTAAAAGTGGTTCTCTAAAATGGTTGGAAACATTTTGGAAACATGTTGCTTAGTTAATTCGAATAAGTGTGATGTCTTAAGTAAGAGAAAATGAATATGTGGTTCACTTAGGAAATTTATGTTTTAATTCTCATTAAACCAAATCCTTTTTTAAGATCACCATGTCTTTGATGTAGAATTTCCACCCAAATTACTTTATCTTTCTTTAGAAATCTTTGTATCCACTTACTCAAAAGAGTCTTGTTAAATCCGAACACATCCATTATTTCAAGACCACCCTCATCCTTATATTTGCATGAAATTTCTTTGAATAACAGGGGCGACCCAACACATTTTGAGGCCTAAGGCGTAATCTAAAATTAGATATTTTTTATATAGTAAAAATATTTTTTTTAAAATTAATGTTTTTTTTTTGTTTTTTAAAAATGTAAAATCATTATGTTACTAAAATTAATTTTATTTAACATTTTAATTTTAATTGAGAATAAAATTAACTCATCTAAACAGTCATCTCATCATTAAAAAAATTATAATAAAAAATACATTATCAAAATTTCTAAAAAGAATACTTAAATATTAAGATTTCAATTATGTAAAAAGAATTTAGAAGTTTGTTCTATAAGTGTGGTTTTTAAATTAACAATCATATATATTTATAATTATATATTTTAAATAGGTTTAATTATTTAATTGGCATAAAATAATTTAAAAACTTATTTTTTTTAAAAATTAATTAATTAAAATTATATAAATATAATATAAAAAGTTGAGGCCCTAGGCGGTAGCCTTGGTGGCCTACCCCTAGGGCCGGCCCAGTTGAATACATATTATGTTGAAATTGTAATTCAGTGTTGTGTCGAAGTCGAAGGTTTATAGGTTTGATCGAAGTAGTGTATGTTAGTCGAATAGTTGTAATACATTGTAAGTTAGCTGTATTCGACAGAGTCGAATATAGCTGATAAAGAGTTGTGTCGAAATGTAGTTTGGGCCTGGGCCTATATAAAGGGTCCTCTAGTTTGTAATTTTACATACAACACAGCTTGAAACAGTTAATACAATTTTACACAATTTTCTGCAACATAGTTTTCTCTCTCTCTCTCGTTTTCTCCTCCTTCTTCCTTGAAAAATCTCATCTTTCTTGAACCCTAATTCCAACAAATTGGTATTACAGAGCCCGGTTACGATTGCAATTTTGAGAGAATCAAATGGCAAACGGAACAACATCTACGCAATTTCCAGCAAACTTACCGGTTTTCAAAGGCGAGAACTATCAATGGTGGGTGGCGCAAATGAAGGTCATTTTCAGATTTCAAGATGTTGTTGAAATCGTCAATGATGGAGTATCGGAATTGGGGGCAAATGCAGATGAGGCGCAGAAGGCTGTGCACAAAGATCAAAGGAAGAAAGATGGCAAAGCACTGTTCTTGATTCACCAGTGTGTGGATCCAAACGTGTTTGAAAAGATTATTGAAGAAGAATCAGCAAAAGCAGCTTGGGAAAAGTTAAAGAGCTTGTATGGTGGAGATGAGAAATTGAAAAAGGTGAAGTGGCAGACCTTAGGGAAGCAGTACGAGATGATTCAGATGAAAGAAGATGAATCAGTCTCAGCATATTTCTCAAGAATCGTGATGTTAACAAACCAGATGAAGGCATGTGGTGAATCACTCACTGATCTGCAAAAGATTGAGAAGGTATTAAGATCTTTGATAGTAGATTTTGATTACTTTGTAGTGACAATAAAAGAGTCCAAGAATCTTTCTGAGATGAAGTTAGAAGAACTTCAAGCTTCTTTAGAGGCTCATGAGATGAGATTGAAGCAGAGGAACTCAGAAAGAGAGAAGGTGACTGAAAAGGCGCTACAATCAAGATTCACCAAGAAATATGGAAAAGAGAAATCGAAGCAGTAAAAGAATGTTGCTAATGATGAGAAGTCAAGCAAGAAGACTGATTCGACTAAGAAAGACATGAAGGACGTGCAATGTTACAACTGTCAAGGTTTTGGTCACTATGCTCGAGATTGTCGAAGGAGAAAGAAGGCAAAAGCAAAAGAGAGTGATGAAGCCCAATATGCACGCACTAGAGATAGTGATTCTGATGATGTGTTGCTGATGGCCAACACTCAGTCGAACACTGAACGAACTAACATGTGGTATCTAGATTCAGGATGTAGCAACCACATGACTGACAATAAAAACTGGTTTACCGACTTAGATGAATCAGTCGAAAAGGTTATAAAGTTCGCAGATGGCAGGCACATCAAATCAGGTGGTAAAGGAGATATTTCGATTGTCAGAAAGGATGGTCGAAGAGCAACTATCACTGATGTATTGTATGTACCAGAAATGACAAGTAACTTGATAAGTGTAGGTCAATTACTTTCAAAAGGCTTCAATATGAAGTTAGAGAAGAATCACATGAAGGTACATAGGGCTGATGGGAAGTTGATAATGAAAGCACCTATGGCAGAAAACAAAACCTTCAAAGTTGAACTCCACACATCAGATCATAAGTGTCTCGCTTCAATGACTGAAGAAGACAAGAATTGGCTATGGCACCACAGGTATGGACATCTAAACTTCAAAAGTTTAGGCATGCTCAACCAGAAAAGAATGGTGTTTGGTTTACCGCAGTTGAAGGAACCAAAGCAGGTGTGTGAAGAATGCTGCAAAGAAAAGCAAGCCAGAAAAGCATTCAAGCATGACTTGCCCATGAGATCAAGGCAAAAACTGGAGCTAGTTCATTCTGATGTGTGTGGACCTTTTGAAGTTAGGTCAAATGGTGGTAAGCGTTACTTCTTAACTTTCATTGATGAATTCACCAGATATATGTGGATTTATATGATTGAAAGTAAGAATGAAGTATTCACAAAGTTCAAGAAGTTTAAGTTGCTTGTTGAAAAGCAGAGTGGCTGCAAGCTAAAGAAACTGAGAACTGATGGCGGTGGTGAATACACCTTTAGAGAGTTTGCGAGATTCTGTGAAGAGGAAGGTATAGAGCATGAAGTTATTGCACCCTATACACCTCAACATAATGGAATAGATGAGAGGAAGAATAGAAGTATACTGAATATGACGAGAAGTATGTTGAAGGCGAAAGAGGTGCCAAAGAGATTTTGGGCTGAAGCAGCTTTGACAGCAGTATACATTCTGAATAGATGTCCAACGAAGAAGCTAGTCGAGAAGACTCCTTATGAAGCTTGGACAGGTGAGAAACCAAATGTTAGTCATCTTAAAGTTTTTGGATCAATATGCTTCAGGCATGTACCTGAACAATTGAGAACAAAACTGGATGATCGAAGTCAAGCTATGGAGTTAATAGGTTATCATTCGACTGGTGCATATAAACTGTATTCACCAAACGATGATAAACTAGTGATCAGTCGAGATGTTCTTGTGGATGAAAGCAAAGGGTGGGACTGGAGTCAAACTTTAGGTCGACAGGAGTCAGATACAGTCACAACTGTGTTTGAAGAAGATCAACAGAATGAGGCTTCAACCAGTCGGAGTGAACGGGATAAAGCTTCAACCAGTCGAAATGAAGAAAAACCTGAGCAGAATACAAGAAGATCGAATAGAACAAGAACTGAGTCGACAAGACTATCTGGATATGAGAGATTTCCAGACCAAGCAGTTGATGCAGATGGTGACTTAATCGAAGAAGCCATGATGATGGCTGAAGCAGAACCAATTGATTTGGATCAAGCCATGAGTGATTCAAAGTGGTGTGAAGCTATGAAGGAAGAACTCAAAGCTATTGAGAAGAACAAGACCTAGGAGCTTGTCGAAAGATCCAACAAGAAGCCAATTGACGTAAAATGGGTCTACAAGTTGAAACGAAGACCAAATGGTGAGATTGACAAGTATAAGGCAAGATTAGTGGCTAGAGGTTTTCTGCAGAAACAGGGAATTGATTTCGATGAGGTTTATGCACCTGTTGCAAGGTTGGAAACAATCAGAATTGTTGTGGCAACTGCTGCTTATCGAGGGTGGAAGATACATCAGTTGGATGTAAAGTCAGCATTTCTGAATGGACCATTAGAAGAAGAGGTCTATGTTACTCAACCACCAGGATTTGACATCAAAGGGCAGGAGTCGAAGGTGTACAGATTAAGGAAGGCTCTCTATGGTTTGAAACAAGCTCCTAGAGCTTGGAATAAACGAATAGATAGTTTTCTGAATGAAGCAGGTTTCACGAAATGTGTCTCTGAACATGGAGTGTACGTGAATGATGTTGACAGTGTCAGTCGAATCATTATATGTCTATATGTCGATGATTTGTTAATCACAGGAGCAGACAAAGCTGAGATAAAGAAGGTCAAGTCGAAGCTAATGCAGGAGTTTGAAATGTCCGACCTAGGGAAGTTGTCATATTTCTTAGGGATGGAATTTAAGGACACAGGTGAAGGAATATTTTTACACCAGAAGAAGTATGCTCAAGACATCTTGAAAAGATTCAAGATGAGCAACTGTAATACAGCAACCACACCATTAGAAACTGGAGCAAAGTTGAAGAAGGAAACTAATGATGAGTTTGGAAGTGCAACTCTGTACAAACAAATCATTGGTTCCTTGAGATATTTGTGCAACACTAGACCTGATATATGTCAAAGTGTTGGAGTGTTAAGTCAATTTGTGGAGAAACCCCAAGAATGTCATCTCATTGCTGTGAAGAGGGTGCTGAGATACATAAAGGGAACAATTGATCATGGTGTGTTGATGCCAAGGAAGTCGAAAGATAATACAAAGGCAGAAGTCTATGGGTTCACTAATTCTGATTTCAGCGGAGATCAAGACGAAAGGAAGAGTACTGCAGACTACATCTTCATGATCGAAGGAGCCCCAATATCTTGGAGCTCAAGAAAACAAAGCATTGTAGCTTTGTCCTCATGTGAAGCTGAATATGTAGCTGCATCATATGCTGCGTGTCAGGCAGCATGGATCGAAATGTTGCTTGAAGAACTCAAGGTAATGGAATCGAAGAAAGTAAAGTTACTTGTAGACAACAAGTCAGCTATCAACCTGGCGAATCACCCAATGAGCCATGGTCGAAGCAAACACATTGAGAGGAGGTATCATTTCCTGAGAGATCAAGTCAACAAAGGGAAGCTGGAACTGGAGTATTGCAAGACAGAAGTTCAACTAGCTGATATACTCACCAAACCTCTGGGAAGAGTCAGATTCGACGAATTGAAGAGAAGCATCGGGATGAGAAGTCTCGACAACATGAATTAGGGGGTGTGTTGAAATTGTAATTCAGTGTTGTGTCGAAGTCGAAGGTTTATAGGTTTGGTCAAAGTAGTGTATGTTAGTCGAATAGTTGTAATACATTGTAAGTCAGCTGTATTCGACAGAGTCGAATATAGCTGATAAAGAGTTGTGTCGAAATGTAGTTTGGGCCTGGGCCTTGATGGCTTATATAAAGGGTCTTCTAGTTTGTAATTTTACATACAACACAGCTTGAAACAGTTAATACAATTTTACACAATTTTCTGCAACATAGTTTTCTCTCTCTCTCTCGTTTTCTCCTCCTTCTTCCTTGAAAAACCTCATCTTTCTTGAACCCTAATTCCAACATATTATTTCATGGACCACCTTAACAGGAGCTTTGTAAGATGAAATATGATAGACTGAGAGGTTTGTGAAAATTGAGTTTTTCAATGTGATTCTACCACTTATAAACAATAGATAGCTTGCTCCATAATGATGGTAACACATGGGGTCACAGTTACTTAAATCAACATGAGAATAATTTGAAATTCAACTCAGTATTAATTTATTTGGTTTAGTTCATAAATCAAATGAGTCAAACTTACAAATGGGTTAAACTCGAATTATGTCTAATTAGACTCTTTTAATATATATATATATATATATATAATTTTGCTGGACCATCCCATAACTTAACTAACTCAAGAATGACATAAGAAATCATGGACGAATAAGGTGGGCATGACATGATGGGTATGAGACTGTTCGACCCCGTAGCCAACTCTTTTAGTAGTAGTTGTAGTTGTTATATATGTTTATGATTTTAGTAGTAGTTGTTGTTATATATGTTTATGTATCATTTACAAAGTGAGCGAAGAGCATTTGAATTTAAAAACCAGCATTGCTATTCCTACACCACACTTATACCTACACCATATGCATTGTTCACAAATACTGTGAACAGTGCCATGAACAGTAGTATCGTACATGAACAGTAATCATAAATAGTAAAACATTACATGAATAGTGATGTGAACAGTAACGTGAACAGTGTCTGTAAACAGTATCTGTGAACAGTAACTTTTAATAATAAATCAAACTTGGTTAATGAAATGTAAAAATTTGGTTAATATAGTGATGAAGTTGGTTAGTAAAGGTCCAGATATTAAAAATAATTTTTACTAGTAAAATAAAGTTGGTTAATAAAATGTAAAAAGTTGGTTAATGAAGTTATGAACTTGGTTAATAAACGTTCAGATGTAAAAATAATTTTTAGTAGTAAAACAAAGTTGGTTAATGCAATGTAAAAAGTTGGTTAATGAAGTTATGAAGTTGGTTAATAACACAATTTCATATCAGTATTATTTAATTCAAAAATAAAAAATAATATTTTTTTATATATTTTTTTTAAATATATTTAATATTATTATATTTCACTGTTCACCGTATTGGTGAACAGTGAAATACAGTGTAGGTGTAGAAAATGGTGTAAGAATAACATTTCTCTTTAAAAACTAGTGCCTTTTTTTAGAAGTTATTAGTGTTATATTCAGACTACAATGGTGTACAACATAGTGATGTATGCCTTTGACATATATTTTTTTTGGCATTGATGGTGATGCTCAAGAGTCTTGCGTGATCAAGCCATTTGTTGGGACTGATGGTGGTGCTCAACAGTTGTGTTTAATCATGTTGTTTAGTGGCATTTATGGGGTTGTTTGGCAATCGTGACAGTTCTGATGGCTATGGAGTCTGAGGATCTTTTTTGATTATTTAGCCTATGCTCATATTAGGCAATACAAGGTCGAATCTAGAGCTCTGAGATGTATGTTCCCTGGATACCCTAAAGGAGTCAAAGCTTATAGGCTGTGGAGCCTAGAGCCAACTCACAAGAGGTGTATCACAAGTCGAGATGTGGTTTTCAACGAAGATGGGATGGCTTTCAAGAAAACTGAAGATATTGGTCGAAGTTCAAAAATCTCTGAAGAAGAGCTGGAACAGGAAGAGATTCTTTTTAAGATGGAGCAAAGTGATGTTGAATTGCATAGCCCAAATGAAGTCAAAGAAGAATCTCAAGTTGCTGATAAAGATGAGGAAACTGATAATTACTACCTACTTGCAAGAGACAAGTCGAGAATAGTCATCAAAACACCTCAAAGACTTGCTTATGCAGATCTTATAGCTTATGCCTTAATCTCTGCAAGTGAGGTTCTGGACGAAGAACCTAGAGAATATAAGGAAGTTATGAGGAGTCGTGACAAGACTGAATGGCTGAAAGCCATGGATGATGAAAGCAAGTTTGTTCCCTTGTTATAGAGTTTGTTTCAAGGTGAAGATTTGTGGTATTTGGATCGAAATCTAGTGTCGACAAGGGTAGCTTCATGGTTCGACAGGATTTGTGTATGCTGTAGTCGAAGTCTATTCAAGCATAATGTCGAAATATATTAACTCGTAATTTAAGTTAGTATGTTGAATCGGGCCTTGCTTTTAAGCCCAATTGTTAAGTTATCTTGTATCCTAAGTTACCTTAGTAGTCTATATATATACTAGTTTTCTCAGGTTGTGGAGATATGTTAATTGTTGGTATTCACTTGTAATCTTTGAACCTTGTTGAGTAAGTGAATAGAAAAACAGTTTTAACCAATTCTTATTCTTCTTCTTCCTTCTTCTCTATCTTTTATAAAACCTAATAGGGTTTCTTGTGTTTGTTCAAGAAACTCAATCTTTTTCTCATATTTTGGTTTGTTCTTGACGACATCAATTCACAACAAAATAATTTTTATAATGTTACATATGTTTATGTAAAACAAATTTAGAAAGAAAATTTTCATAAAAATTTTAGAAAGAAACTTTTCATAAAACTTTTAAATGAACATTTGATTTAAATATTTATTCTTAAAATATTATTTCAGATATTTCATCATTTTATTGAATTTTTTTTAATATCAAAATTTGAAAAAAAATCACTTAATTTTGAAGCTATTTCGAATAGTTTTTCATAAAAATCATTTTTGAAATACAAATTTTTGAAAAAATTATAATTTCAATTATATTTTGATCTTCAATAATGTATGTATATGTTATGGAATGTCAAAATAAATCTTTCAATTAAATAAAAAACATATATAAAAAAAAACTTGTAATATTTTAAAAAAATAGTTTTAGAAAATCCACTTTTTAAAAAAAAAAATCTACTTGCAAGTATTATATATATATATATATATATATATATATATATATTTTGTTGGTGCACACTAAATTACCCTTTAACAAATCTTAGTCGCTAAGTTTTGTAAAATATAAATTATTTCTAACACCATCCCTTAATTTATATTTACCCAAAACTGATAGCATCAATTCCATCCCTTAAGCGAAGAAATTGACCGGTCTTGATAGCCTTCGTCAGAACATCTGCCAACTGCTTCTGGGTGCTACAGTGTACAACTTCTAGCACTTCATTCTGAATCTGATTTCTCAGAATTTGATACTTAGTCTCAATATGCTTGCTTCTCCCATGCATCACTGGGTTTCTGGCAAGATTGATTGCATACTTGTTATCAATCATCAGCTTCAGAGGCTTGTTAACTTTGTTCTTCATATCTTGCAGTAAGTTCAGAATACACACAGATTGACATGCAGTCACAGCGCCTACGATATATTCAGCTTCACAAGTTTACAACGCAACAAAAGTTTGTTTCTTGGAACACCAAGAAATAGGACCTCCCTGAAACTTAAACAAGTACCCACAAGTACATTTTCTGTCAACTCTGTCTCCACACCTATCAGAATCTGAATAACTCAGAAGTTCTAATTCAATCTTTCTTCCAGAAGGGAATAACACTCCATGCTTCAGAGTTCCCTTGATATACCTCAGAATTCTGACAGTAGCTTGGTAATGGGACCACTTAGGTTTACTCATGAACCTACTAACCATTCCAGCTGCATAGCAGATATCAGGTCTGGTTTTACACTAATACCTCAGAGAACCAACCAACTGTTTGAAGGTTGTAGCATCCACATCCTCACCATCAGAATCAGAATCTGGTTTCTAATTTGTATCTGTAGGTGTGATAGTAGCCTTATAATTCTGCAACTTAAATCTCTTCAGAAGCTCAAGTTCGTACTTCAGCTGATGCAAAATGATACCTTTCTCAATGTATATAAACTTCATCCCTAGGAAATATGTCATTTTCCCGAGATCAGACATTTCAAACTCATTCATCAGCACCTTCTTGAACTTAACTATCTCTTGTTCAGAACGCCCTATCAGCAGTATGTCATCAACATACAAACACACCAGAATCATATTGCCTTCAGAAGTATGCTGAACATAAACACCGTACTCCATCTCACATTTGTGAAACCCCTGCTCCTTAAAAAATGAATCAATCTTCAGATTCCAGGCTCTGGGCGCTTGCTTCAATCCTTACAAAGCTTTATGTAATCTGTACATCATCCCTTCCTGATTCTTTTTAACAAATCCAGGAGGTTGTGACACGTATACCTCTTCTTGTAATGGACCATTCAGAAATGCAGATTTCACATATAAATGCATCATAGGCCAATTCCTGTTAGTAGCTATTGCAATCACCAGTCTGATTATTTCATGTCTCGCTACAGGTGCAAACACTTCAGAATAATCCAGCCCAGGTTTCTGCAGAAATCCTCTTTCTACTAACCTCGCTTTGTGTTTGCCAATTGATCCATCTGGCTTTTGCTTTTGCTTGAAAACCCATCTGACGTTGATGGCTTTCTTGTCCTTTGGAAGTTATGTTAGCTTCCAAGTCTTGTTCCTCTCTATGGCATCAAATTCTTCTTTCATGGCCTTCAGCCAGACTTTCTGATCAAGAGCCTCTTCCGTGCTTACGGGTTCAGAGTCTACTAACATGGCACATGTCATACCCCAAATTTTGACCACTAAGATTTCGCATCATTGTGCAAATCATCATCACAATATGGATGTACCATCATGCCTCATCAGTCTCTCCAAAGATGAGTAAGCATTCACTACAAACAATAATTAGGGTTTCAAGCCCTCTCAGAGTTTTTAGACAAAGGATCAAACAAGAATTGACATGATCTTTAACTTTTCAAACCTCTCAAACATCCACAATGGATCAAGAGGACTCCCACAACAAGAATCAAGCACAAGGTTGCAGCATTCTGAGTGGATCAAGCCTCAAAATCGACAGTGTCACCAAATTAGGGTTTTGGTCTACCAGAGCCTCCAGATGGAAATTTTCCTCTGGGCATGAGCCAATGCTTCAAAGAATATCCTAATATACTCCAAGGGACCTCATGGACCTAATCATCAAGTCAATTTGGCCTCAGGGGATGCATTCACTAAAAAACAGGAATTAGGGTTTCTTGACCTAATTCACCCCTAAGTTGACTTTTGGGACATAACATGAGCCAAGACCTCAAGACATGATTTGAGGTTCTCTAACACACCAAATTGATCCATTTTCAACAATGGATTGATCCAAGAAGCTTGATTCACAAGTTTCAAGTTCATCAGAACCACAGTTAGGGTTTCGCGGAAAAAAGTCAACTGTATCTTTGACTTTTGACCAAGACACGCTCCCAAACCTTGGGACATGATTCAATACACCCTATAACACCTATGAAATCAATCCATAAAGTTTGATTTAGGTCAACGACTTGATTTCATAGAGGATCGCACCGTTTGGAATTCATCTGATAAAAAGTCAACTGTGCCCAAAAGTCAAAGTTTGACTTTTTGATTTTTTGATCAATTATGGTTCCCTAACCCTAAAATGATGTTAATGTGTGATTGGAATCATCATTCATCAAGAAAAATAAAAAAAAGTGGGATAACTTGTAAAAGGGGTAACCATAAAAAACTTAGAAATTTTCTAAGTTATGGAACAAAGTGGCTAGGGTGCCAACTTCCAAGGATCATAACTTGAGATCCAAGCAACCATTTTGGCTGATCCAAAGATGGATTTGTATCTCTCATGGCATACTTTAAAAGTTTCAACTACACCTCATTCCAATTCCTCATGGATTTTAAGTTATGGAGTGACCAAAATGACAAAAAGTGAAAATGTCACTTTTTTCCAACACTTATTTAAATTTTCACTAAGTCAGAATCTATCTTGCTTTATTTCCAAAAGTATGGGCATTTTTCACTTGGACCCAAAAAGTATCAAGATAAACTATGATCACACATGTGTTGTATCATATAAGAGCTTTCCAAAATGGCCAAGAACCCCATGAAATTCCATTTGAGCTAAGAGTTATGATAGTGGAAAAATGCCTTGCTGCAACTGTCATAACTAGGCATATTTGTGCATTTTGCTCGATTTGAACAATTTGTGTAAATGACAAACAAGTTTATCCATCTGAACACCTCAAGGGGGGACCAAGGAAGGACAAGCACTGATCCATAAGCCTGTGAATCTTTGGAACCAAAAGTAGCATGCCAAACCTAGAAATGCCTAAGGAGGGGACAAGACTCCAATTTTGTTTTGGAGCATTCAATGGATGCACCAAGGTGGCATGGACTGAACCATTTCCAACTGAATGAGTCAAGGATAAGATCTAAACTAGGGAACCACAACTCTGTGCTCTAACCTCTCGTCAATCGCTAGAGGAGACTTGGATTCCCATTGATCAACATTGGCCAAACCTCTGCTGCAGTTGCCATTCACTATTGCAGCCAAAACAAACTTGCTCTACTATAAATAGAGCTCATTTGTGATCAGTTTGAGTACACCAAAGCCATCAAACAGATGTTTTCCTCAAAATCTCCATCTCACTTCCAATTTTGCCTTCTAAGGCAAGTCACTATCGGGTTTTGAGTTTGAGAGCTATTCCAACCAAACTAATCACACACACACACACACACACACACACCTCATAAACATCATATGGAAGTAATTCAAACACTCACATAACATCTGTAACACCAAAATCACAAAATCACCTGCCAACTGCTCAAGTTCTTGACAGAGGTGCAGTTGAGGTACCATCTTCAGTTCGAGCTTGTTTCAAACCACTCCAAGCATTCAGACACATTACTTGGCACCTAAGGAAGTTGTGCAAATCATTGGAACCAGCTTGCAACACCTCTAACACAAAACACGATCACCAACTGCAAGAGGTAAGCCTGAACTCTTCTAACTCTATGATCCTGTAGCGCAATTTTTGTGGTCCTGAGTCACGATCGCACGGGTACTATAGTTCAATTCATTTTTTATCCTATTGAGCTGATTAAGGAAGAGAAATAGATGTCTCCAATTAACCCTATTTGCATACTGAGTTTGAACAGCGGTCTGTTAGGTTACATATGCTATGTGGAGGTGGGGCCCCATCTTCGGTTATTTTTCCTGAGAACATGATGTTTAGACGATTGGTGAGGTTTTTGATACTGTGTTTAGATTTAATGCTTTTGGGTTGATTTGGTGGAGATACTGGGTTTTGGGTTTTTGATTAGTGTGCTCGCTAAGATTTTTCTTTCTTATGCCTACGTATTCCCGTTTGACGAAACAGGGAAATCAGAGCAATCGTAGTTCCTCCTATTCTATGGGAGGAAAAAGGTCATTTTGGTGTCTTGTTCAAAGCCCAAGACATGAAGCTAAATGGATTGTTTGTATCTTGTTCAAAGCCCAAGATGTGAAGCTTAAGGGTTTAGGATTAGAGAAAATTTGTCATCTCTAAAGGGGGATATTTGGTCTGTTTGTCACGACTGTTGGGTGACTGATTATAAAGGAGAATTACTTTAACTGGGATATGTGAATCCAGCAATGACATAATTTCCTTTATAGGGGATTTTAACATGAAGGAGAAGACTTTATCTCAGTAGAGCAATGCTATCTTTCCTTAGGAATTTCTCATGCTAAAAGAGAGACAGTGGCGTAGATGTAAATAATCCAGAGGCTTACCGCTTACAGCAATTAGATGAAGGGAAAGGAATTGTTGATGTTTTTATGTTGTGAGCAAGGCACAGATTGATGCTAAAAGGGTTGATTGACTCAACTGAGTTTTCCTTATACAAAGCCTAAGAGGAGGCTAATGACCCAACAAGAGGGTGCTTTTTTTATCTGTCTCGTACCATGCCACCTTGGTGCATCCATTAAATGCTCCAATCCAAAATTGGAGCCTTGTCCCTCTTTTAGGCATTTCTAGGTTTGGCATTCTACTTTTGGTTCCAAAGACTTGGGGGGCTGATGGATCAGGGTTTGTCCCTCCTTGGTCTCCCCTTGAGGTGTTCAGATGGATAGATTTGTTTGCCCTTTGCAAAATTTGAGCAAATCGAACAAAACTCCCAAATCTGCCTTCCCATGACAGTTTGCAGCAAGGCATATTAGCATTTTCATATCTCATGGCTCAAGTGGACTTTGATGGAGTTCTTGGCCATTTTGGAAAGCCCTCATATGATACAACAATTGTTTGATCATAGTTGGTTTTGATACCTTTTGGATCCAAATGAAAAATGCCCCTACATTTGGAAAAAAGTGAAGGCAGATTCTGACTTAGTGAAAATTTCACTAAGTGTTGGAAAAAAGTGACATTTTCACTTTTTGTGATTTTGATCATTCCATAACTTAAAATCCATGAGGAATTGGAATGAGTTGAGTTTGAAGCTTTTGTAGAGAGCCATGAGAGCTACAAATTCAGCTTTGGTTGGGGAAAAATGGTCTTGTGGTTTAGGAGTTATGATCCTCCAAAGTTGGTACCCTAGCCAATTTGTTCCATAACTTAGAAAATTTTCTAAGTTTTTATGGTTACCCCTTTTACAAGTTATCCCACTTTTCTTGATTTTTCTTGATGAATGATGATCCAAATCATACATTAACATCATTTTAGGGTTAAAGAACCATAATTGTGAAAAATCTCAAAAAGTCAAAGTTGACTTTTGTGCACAGTTGACCTTTTATCAGATGAATTCCAAACTGTACGATCGTCTATGAAATCAAGTCCTTGACCTAATTCAAACCTAATGAATGGATTTCATAGGTGTCATAGGGTGTATTGAATCATGTCCTAAGATTTGGGAGCATGTCTTGGTCAAAAGTCAAAGGTACAGTTGACTTTTCCCGCGAAACCCTAATTGTGATTCTGATGAAATTGAAACTTTTTGTCCAAGCTTCTTAGACCAATCCATTGTTGCAAATGGATAAATGTGGTTTATTAGAGACCCTCAAATCCTCTCTTGAGGTCTTGGCTCTTGATTTGTCCCAAAAGTCAACTTAGGGGTGAATTAGGTCAAGAAACCCTAATTCCAGATTTTTGGTAAATGCAGCCACTGAGGTTAAATTGACTTGATGTTTGGGTCCATAAGGTCCCATGGAGTATCTTAGGTTATGCTTTGAAGCATTGGCTCATGCCCAGAGGAAAATTTCCATCTGGAGGCCCTGGTCGACCAAACCCTAATTTGGTGACACTGGCGATCTTAAGGCTTAATCCACCTGGAATGCTGCAACCTTGTGCTTGATTCTTGCTGTGGGAGTCCTCTTGATCCATTGTGGATGTTTGAGAGGTTTAGACAAGTAGAAGATCATGTCAATTCTTGATTGATCCTTTGTCTAAGGTTCTGAGAGGGCTTGAAACCCTAATTTTTTATAGTAGTGAATGCTCACCCATCCTTGGGGAGATTGATGAGGTATGATGGTTTACCCATATTGTGGTGATGATTTACCCAATGATGGGAAATTTTAGCGGTCAAAATTTAGGGTATGGCAGATTCCCCTATTTAATCTTCTTGGACCCGAAGGTGTGAATGGCAAAGGTATTCGGGCATTCAGGGTGCAAGAGGATTAAATATCGGAATACCCGAAATTTTGATGGTGTTTAGGAATGGTAGTTCACGCATCCTTCTTCTTTTGCTAAGCAATGATGCTTAGAAAAATTTTCCTGGGGAGATGCCATTTAATAGAAAAATTTTTGATGTCAGACTTGCTGGGGAACCCAGTCGTCTGAGTTGTAGAGGTGCACAAACTTCTCTGTTGGAGTCGCCATTTGTCGGCTCTACTGGGGAAAGCAGGTCTCTTGAGAGACTGCTTCTAGCTTGGGGATATTACATCATACTTTCCTCGAAGATCTTCTCGGAGAAATGCCATATGATATGATCCAATTTTGAGGTGCTGATGACCTTTTAGTCAGCGAATTTTTTGGAGAAAAACGGCTGTATTGCCGAATCTCTGATTAAGAGGCTTTCTCTGGGGATTTTCCTTAATTCGGGAAAGCGAACATATCATCATCAATGGCGAAGAGTGATTTTTGTCGAGGGTTCTATGGTTTTTCAGAGGTTCAAGTTATCAAAGTAGTCGAGGACCAACTTCATCCCAAAAATAAACTGGAGGCGAGAGATTGTTCAGACGCAACACTTCCTGACGAGGAAAGAACTGACAACTCGATTGAGAGGACGGTTACCACTACGGGATAAGACCGACTGGAGTGATAGTGATGCAATATGAATATGAATGTAAATCAATAATGCATGATGTATGTGTGTATATGCTGACAAAACTGACACGACATACAGACTAATGGATGAACACGACTGGATACTCGGTCACTGCGGGGGGCGAAGAGGTATCGCTGGTCCAAAAGTAGCAATTCTGCCTTGCTTAGGAGAGATAGTCCCTGCGAGGAACAATCGTTGGTCGGGCTTAGGAGGTAAGAACTCGGCCGAGGGTGTCAGATGAAACACGGTTTCTGACACAGTTGATACTTCATTCAGACGTACTAGTTTAGAAGGAGTACTTTGATTCTGAGCTTTGAAGCTCGCTTACTTCTGGAGAAGCGATCGATGCCCTTTCGATGTTCAACAGTCAAAAGAAATTGTCATCTCTATTTTAGAAAGCAGAAAAAGTTTTAACAAGTAAATTCATTTTTGTTTCGTTTCAAGAATCGTTAATCATGTTAAAAATGTTGTTCTGTAAAGCTAAAACAAATAAGAATTACAAACAAAAGCACAAGGGCTCAAATTTTATTGATAGGATGGAAATCAACCAAGCGCGTGATTCCATAGAGTATTTACAAATTTAGAAAATGGTAATTTAAGGGAAATAGGGCTACATTAAAACATAACGACTGCTATCCTTCTACCAACTTTGAATTCTGGGCATCCTGACCTTCTGTCGAAGATGACCCTGACTGGAGTTTTCTCTAATGGATGGTGTAACTGGTGCTGGGAGATTTTCCCCTTTGTTGAACATAGTTACTTGCCATGAATCCCTAATTTTTGCCTGGATTGTACTTTGAGATTTCCAATCCACCAGGATGATTTTTGATTGTGTCTCTAATTTTTGCCTGGACCACCCTTTCGGGTTTTCAATCCACCGAGACGTCTTTTTTTTTAGTTTAGGCGAAGTATTTCTTGATTACATCAACATTTGTGGGGTAGGCTAATTCTTCTCCATCCATGGTTGCAAGTCTCAAGGTGCCGCCTGAGAAAGCTTTCTTGACCACATAGGGGCCGTCATAATTCAGAGTCCATTTACCTCGGGAATCAGTGAGAAATGATTGTATCTTCTTGAGCACAAGGTCTCCTTTCTTGAAGACGCGAGGTCGGGCCTTTTTATCAAACGCCCTCTTCATTCTCTGCTAATACAACTGACCGTGGCATAATGCCGTGATTCTCTTTTTTTCGATCAGATTTAGTTCGTCGTGCCGACTTTGACACCATTCAGCTTCTGTTAGCTTAGCTTCCATCAATACCCAGATTGATGGGATCTCAACTTCAATGGGAAGCACTGCTTCCATGCCATATACTAGAGAGAAAGGGGTTGCCCCTGTTGAGGTGCAGACAGATGTACGATAACCGTGAAGAGCATAGGGTAGCATCTCGTGCCAGTCTTTGTAGGTTACAACCATCTTTTAAACGATCTTCTTGATGTTCTTGTTAGCCGCTTCTATCGCTCCATTCATCTTCGGTCGGTAGGGAGATGAGTTATGGTGTTCGATCTTGAACTCTGCGCACAACTCTTTCATCATCTTATTATTCAAGTTAGATCCATTATCAGTACTGATCTGGCTAGGAACACCATAACGACAGATGATATTGTTTTTGATGAATCAGACCACCACTTGTCGGGTTACATTGGCGTATGACGCTGCTTCGACCCACTTGGTGAAGTAATCAATGGCTACCAGAATGAACCGATGTCCGTTTGAAGCCTTGGGTTCAATCATACCAATCATGTCGATTCCCCATATGGAAAAAGGTCATGGGGAAGAAAGAACTTTGAGATTTTTTGGCGGTACATGGATTTTGTCAGCGTATATTTGACACTTGTGACACTTCCTCATGTACTTGTAGCAGTTGGATTCCATGGTCAACCAGTAGTACCCTGCTCTCAGAATTTTTCTCGCCATTGCGTGTCCGTTGGCATGAGTGCTAAAGGATCCTTCGTGAATTTCCTTTATCAGCATCTCTGCTTCTGGTTTGTCTACACATCGAAGCAAGACCATGTCAAAATTTCTCTTATAGAGTGTATCACCGCTCAGGAAGAAACTTCCTGCCAGCCTTCTGAGGGTTTTTCTGTCTTTCCTTAGTGCCTCAGGTGGGTACTCTTGTTTCTGAAGGAAGCATTTGATATCGTGATACCAAGGTTTGTCGTCTATGACTGCCTTAATCGCGAGGATGTAGGCGGGCCGTTCAAGGCTCATTATGTCGATCTTAGGTAAGTTGTTCCATTGACCTACACTAATCATGGAAGAGAGAGTGGCTAATGCATCAGCCATGTGATTCTCTTTATGAGGGATATGATGAAACTCGATTCTGTCGAAGAAAGGTAACAACCTTCTTGCATAATCCTTGTAAGAAATCAGTCCTGATTGGTATGTGTTCCAATCTCCTTTGATATGATTGATAACCAAGGCTGAGTCGCCATATATGTCCAAGTTCTTAATCCTTAAGTCGATCGCTTCCTCGAGACCCATAATACAAGCTTCGTATTCGGCCTCGTTGTTTGTGCACTTGAACGTAAGTCTGGCAGTGAAAGGAATGTTGGTACCCTGAGGGGTAACAATGATTGCCCCAATTCCATTTCCATAATGATTGACAGCTCCGTCAAAGATAAGTCCCCATTGGGAACCTGGTTCTGCCCCTTCACTGGGTAGCGGTTCATTGCAATCTTTCATTTTCAAATACATGACATCTTCGTCTGGGAAGTCAAACCCGATTGATTCCTGATCGTCAATCGGTTGATGAGCCAAATGATCGGCTAAAATACTTCCTTTAACGGCTTTTTGAGCGTGGTACTCGATGTCATATTCTGATAACAACATCTGGCAACGGGCTATCCTTCCCGTGAGAGCGGGTTTTTCAAAGACATACTTGATTGGATCCATTTCTGAGATCAACCAAGTAGTGTGACAAATCATGTACTGGCGAAGACGTTTGGCTGCCCAAGCCAAAGCACAACAAGTTTTCTCAAGCATAGTGTACCGAGTTTCACACTCAATGAATTTCTTGCTCAAATAGTAGATGGCAGACTCTTTTCTTTTGGTTTCGTCTTGTTGGCCAAGTACACAGCCCATCGAGTCCTCTAGGACTGTTAGGTAGATGATCAGTGGTCTTCCTTCCACTGGAGGTGATAGAATCGGTGGATTCAATAGATACTTCTTAATACTGTCGAAGGCGGTTTGGCAGTCTTCTGTCCAAACGCAGTCCTGGTTCTTTTTGAGTAATTTGAAAATCAGCGCACATGTCGCGGTAATGAGGAATATGAATCTGAAGATTTAGTTCAAACGTCCCAGTAATCCTCTGACTTGTTTTTTAGTTTTCGGAAAAGGCATTTCTTGAATGGCCTTGACCTTGTCAGGATCAACCTCAATTCCTTTCTAGCTGACGATGAACCCTAAGAGTTTCCCTGAGCGGACACCGAATGTGCACTTATTGGGATTTAAGCAGAGTTTGTATTTTCTCAAACGCTCGAATAGTTTTGCCAGGTGGGTCACATGCTCCTCTTCTGTCTTAGATTTTGCAATCATATCATCGACATATACCTCGATTTCCTTGTGTATCATGTCATGAAAAAGAGTAGTCATGGCCCTTTGATAGGTTGCCCCGGCGTTCTTCAAATCGAACGGTATTACCTTGTAACAAAAGGTACCCCATGGGATAATACATGAAGTTTTCTCCATATCCTCCGGCGCCATTTTAATCTGATTATAGCCCGAGAATCCATCCATGAAGGAGAAGACTTTGAACATTGTTGTACTGTCAACCAGCATGTCAATGTGTGGTAAAGGAAAGTCGTCCTTTGGACTAGCCTTGTTTAGATCTCTGTAATCTACACACATTCTGACTTTTTCGTCCTTTTTCGGAACGGGTACGATGTTGGCTAACCGTTGAGGATATTTTGACGTGGCAAGGAAACCTGCGTCAATCTGTTTCTGTACCTCCTCTTTGATTTTGATGGCCAGGTCCGAGTGAGTCCGTCTCAACCTTTATTTTACCGGCGGACATTCCGACCTTAACGGTAGATGATGTTCCACGATGCTGGTATCCAACCCTGGCATATCCTGATAGGACCCAGCGAATACATCGGGAAATTCTTTGAGAAGCTTTGTCAAACTCTCTTTGGCAGTTGGACTGAGCATTGCCCCAATCCTGATCTCTTTTCTCTATTTTTCCAAACCAAAGTTTACCGTTTCCAACGGCTCTTTGTGAGGTTCAATGGACCTTTCCTCCTGTTTGAGTAGTCGGGAGATCTCTTCTGAAATTTCTTTGTCAACTTCTTCTTCAGACCCAAATACCGGGAACTCAAAGTTGCGAGAAGGCATCAGATCGTATGTTTCAACGGGGTTTAAAACAAGTAATCTGCATGACGTGATGATTTGTGTTTAGAAGAGATAGAGAGAATGCAAGAGTGTGTGCAGTGTATTTTCTTTGGAAACTGCTTGTTTTTATTATTGAGTTGTTTTTTAGGATTACCATTTTCTGAAAAAGAAAAACGAGAAAACAATAATTAATGCGGAAATTACAGAACGACGTTATTTTATTTATGATTTAGTCGATTCTTGAAACTACCCGCCCTATAAAACAAAACTCTGTCGCTTTGGGTGAAGTGAAGAGGGAAATTTACAAAAAGTGAGCCCTATCAAAACATCTCTTTCACCTGGGCAGGGTGAAAGGTTAAAGACGACAATTACTTTGACTTATGAACAAGCTTCGGAACATCGACAGCAACCCATTGGCGGCGAACTCCTCGATGAATCACAAAGTCTGGTACCTTCCTTGATTTGTCTTCAGAAATAACGTTGATTTCTGGCGGAGCAGGATCATTGGAATCTGTCTCCCAGGCAGAGTTGTCGTAGGAGGATTCCTCTGTTCTATTTTGCTTAGTATTTTTGCTCTCAGGAAAATCTCCCCATCCAGTCGGCTGGATGTCTTCGAACCTGATACGAGAGCTTTCAGGAGCGGTGTACTTTACCATGAAGTCAAATTTTCCATTAGGTTGTCCCAGGGTGTCCCACACTTCTGTGGAACTGGAGGAGTCATCTCTCTCGATGACGTTGACCCCAGGAAAAGCATAATTGATGAATTCTAGTCTTGCAAACTTCGCGAATTCATCGTCATGTTGGATAGGTTCTGAATACCCTGAGTGTTGATCCCATGACATGGTGGGGACGCAAGTATTCTTTTCAATAATGCTCAGCTGATTTTCATTGGTTGGTTGATTTTCTTGCCCCAAGTCTCCTGGGTACGGCTGCCAGATAGGCAGGCCATCCATTGGTCCATAAGAGTCGTGGTCAAAGTTGTATTTCATCGGAGTGTCCTCCTCTAATGAATTTGGCGGAGCACGACATCCTTCTGGATCACAATCTCCGCATATCATTTCGACGTCTGACCTAGGTATAAATCTCGGATTCTGTGCGGGATAGCAAAATGGTGTAGGCACCTCTTCCTGAGAGATATAACCGTCCTCGTTAAGATAGGACTTCCACTCTTCCTCATCTGTGTCGGAGGAATCCCCCTCGTTGATGGTATGGACTGCTTGAGGCATTGGGTGAAGGAAGCCTCCACTGTGGAAGAAGTCCTGAATGGGATGAAGACTTTCATTTTTAGCAGCTGTCTGGTTACAGGTTGCAGAAAAACCAAAACCCTTCTTTGTTTTATTTCAGTAGGAATGATAATTTGTCCCCATCCTTTCGTATTGTTGCTTTCAATTGCCTCGAAGGCATCTTTGTATGAGAAAATAGAGGTTCCTTTCTCTGATTGATTCTCATTGCTCACCGAAATTGCTTGGAACTGAGTCCCAACAACCTCCTCGGGTTCTATACAAGTAGATAATGACAGGTTACTCACGATCGAGGCTTGTTCTCCACAGACCGTGACGAGTTGATCGTTCTTGACGAACTTCAGTTTCTGGTGCAGCGTCGAAGTGACTACCCCAGCCTGGTGTATCCAAGGTCTTCCTAATAAACAACTGTACGCTACCCGGATGTCCATGACTTGGAAAGTGATTAGGAAAGTGTTAGGACCGATGGTTATGGGAAGGTTGACTTCGCCGATGACTGCTTTCCGAGACCCGTCAAAGGCTTTAACGATGACCTCACTGCCCCTCATCGGGGATCCTTTGAATGATAGTCGCATTAAGGTGGACTTCGACATAACGTTGGTGGCCGATCCCATGTCTACCAGTAATATTGAGAGCCATGTTGTGGCATAACGTTGGTGGCCGATCCCATGTCTACCAGTAAAGCATCCTCCTGGCAGTTAACAATAATATTGAGCGCCATGTTGTGGCGTTTGCCCTCCTCTGGCAAATTCTCATCACTGAATCCTAAGTTGTTGCAAGAAGTGATGTTAGAGATGATGATGTCGAACTGTCGTATTGACACATCCTGTTCCACAAAAGCCTGCTCTAAGACTTTCTGTAGAGCCTCTCTGTTGGCTTCAGAACTGAGTAAAAGTGATAACACAGAGATCTTTGAAGGAGTTTGTAACAGCTGATCAACAATGTTGTATTCACTCCTTTGGATGAGCTTCAGCATCTCATCATTATTTTTCGAAAGGTCGGGATTAGTGGATTGACCGACTGGTGGATCAGGAGCTTCGGCCTGAAGTTCCTTTTCTTTGGTAAGTTCTCCAACTCCTCGGTTGAAGATTCGACCGCTCCGTGTTACTCGACTGATGTCTGCAATATTCACGACGGAGGGTAATGGAATTTCCTTTCCATTCTCAATTATTGTTTCACCTTATTTGTAAGGGATCGCCTTAGCAGACTCATACGGTAATGGTCCTGGCAGATAGATAACTATAGGAGCCTTCTGATTTTTCTGGCTATCATAAGTAACTTCAATCAGTTCCTGGCTAGGAACTTTTGATTCGTCCAGTAGAGGATTGATGCTACAAACATCCTTGTTCTGTTGATGATCAGAGATTATGACAACATCTCTGATTTGATCAGCGAAGTAGTCCGGCGTCCAGTCGATTGGCTCGGAACTCGGACATGGGTGAATCTCTTTACGATCCAACTGACCTTGAAGAGCTGCCCGCACAAGGTAGCATCCTTGGTTATTCTCCGAGCAGACTCTACAGCGTTCGTAGTTGTGTGGTGGCACTTGGCCACGCCCACTTTGAATACAATGTAACCTTACTATGTCAGTTTCCATAGATCGGACATCCTGACTTTGACGTCGAGTAGGGTTCTCATTAAGCACACTGATTTGTTGCGTGTCTTCATCCAGATAGATCGGAAGCCACCAGTGGTTTAACAAGTGTTGTAAAGTTCTTTGAATGAGAGCGCACCCTTGGTTACTCTCACTGCATACTTTACAGTTCAGATAATTGTGAGAAGTGAGAAAACCAAGTTGGACCTGCTTGGCGTGTAACTCCACCAAGCTGGTATTCATCAGACGAATATCAAATATTTGAATCATGTTGATCTGATAAGGATTTCTATCATGGTAGTCTTGGATCCATCCAAGATCCATCTGACGCTGGAGGGCCTCTTGTACAAAAGAGCATCCATGTTTGTTTACCGAGCAAGTCAGACAGGAATTGTAATCGTGCCTTGAGTGCATCGCCACCAAGTTGACATTCATTGCACGGAAGTCGTGGTTCTGAATGATGTTGGAATTCGTATAGGTCATGTTGACTCCCTGAACTCGATGCTCTTGGATCCATCCGAGATCCAATTGTTCCTGTAGAGTTGTTTGCACCACAGAACATCCCTGACTGTTCTTAGAGCAGATATCACACTGGTGATAACTGTGAGGTGGCACATGGCCGTACCCACTCTGTCTACAATGCATCTTGACTAAGTTGGCCCTTAATAAGAGTACATCATGAATTTGATAGATGTTGTTAGACTCTCCCTTTATCAAATTGACTGCGGCTTTCTCGTGTTGAGGCAGCGGGTTTGTGAGAACGTTCGGATTCGTATCTTTGAAAGATAAGACCCCGCTCATAACAAGCTTTTGCATATCGAATTTGAAACTAAGACAGTTTTCTATGTTATGCCCTGGTCCTCCTTGATGGTAAGGACAAGTCTGATCCGTTTTAAACCAAAAAGGCAGATTTTTCGGTACTGTAAGAGGGGACTTAGTTTGGACATGCCCCTTGACCAGTAATAATGGAAACAATTCCGCATACAACATTGGTATAGGGTCGAACCCTGGTGGTCGTGTTGTACGGTTGTTGTTGTACTGAGGACGAGCCTGCTGAAGAGGTTGTTGTGTCCTTTGTTGATATTGCTGTTGATTAGGTTGGCTCTGTGCAACCTGAGGTGGATACGTAGGAACAGGAGCTGGGTTAATAGTAGGGGTCACAGCTGCTACTGGTTGATATCGTCGCCTTTGCTTTCTGAGAGAGATATTCTCAATATCCTGCTCTTTTTTCTTAGGGAGAGCACTACCGTATCGTTTTGTACTACTCGATGATCCAGCGTCTTTAACCAGACATCCTTCTCGGACGGCTTCCTCGAGACGTACCCCCATACCGACCATTTCGGTGAAATCACTGGGCGCACTGGCGACCATTCTATCATAGTAAAATGAGCTCAAGGTCTTTAAGAAGATCTTTGTCATCTCTTTTTTCTCCAGAGGTGGAGAAATCTGAGCGGAAATTTCACGCCATCTCTGAGCGTATTCTTTAAAGGTTTCCTTATCCTTTTGTGACATCGATCTGAGTTGATCTCTGTCCGGTGCCATGTCCAAATTGTATTTATATTGTTGGATGAAAGCATCGCCAAGATCTCTGAACGTGCCGATCATAGCGCGGTTTAAACCTATGTACCATTTTAATGCAGCACCGGTTAAACTATCCTGAAAGTAGTGAATTAGTAGCTCCTGGTTCTTTGTCTGAGCTGACATTCGTCGAGCGTACATCACTAAATGGATTTGAGGGCAAGAATTACCCTTGTACTTTCCAAAGTCGGGCACCTGGAATTTGTGCGGGACTTTCACATTGGGGACCAAATAAAGGTCTGCGGCGTCCTTTCCAAATAGATCCTGACCGCGAAGGGCTTGCAGTTCTTTCTGCATTTTCGGGAACTGTTCCTGGAACTCGTTCATTCTGTCGAACATGCTTTCGTTTCCACCAGAAGGTAGCTGTGGAATCTGTCCTTATGGGATAGTGTGTACCACGGGTGGTGGTATAGTCATTATGGCCGAGACTCTCGGTGCCTCTCGAAGTTTGTAACCTTCAAGAGTTGCTATCATGCCCCTGGCATCTTCGCCTTCCCGAAGTTTGTAACCTTCAGGGCCAGCGGTTCCTGCTGCGGTTCCCTAATCTTCAGTGATCAGCGGAACATATCCTTCCGGGATATAGTTGATAGGCATGCCCCATGGAAGATCTTTCGGCATTTTGTACCTAGGATCAGACTTCTCCACTATGGGCGTCGATGTGATCTCTGGGATCACAGTCATTTGTTGTTGCATTTGAGCTTCTGCTAGAGCTTGCATGTCGTTATGAAGCTTTCTCAGATCCTATTTCAGAGTGTCCATCTCTTCCCTCAACTCTCTGTTCTTTTCCTCAAGATCATCCATCTTTTTCTGACGATTGGCCCGAGTATTGTACGAATGAGACAGTTTGACTCTCTTTTCGAGACACAAACGTGAGATTCGTAGGTAAGAAGAATGCATTATGCGAGAATGATGAATGATATGCAATGATTATATATGTTATATGTTTATTCAAAGTAAACTTTGACAATTGGATTGCAAATATCAAACAGTGGGGAAACCCCGTTTTATTGAATTCAAAGGATTGCGGAAATGGAAATACAGTAGATTACAAAGTGCTGAAAAAAGGAAATCTATGCTAATGGATCCTGAGTCCTCTCTGAAGAGAGCTCAGGTGTTGGTTCTGGTGCTTTCCTTTTCTTTGACCGGGGGTCTTGGGTCGTTGTCGGGTTGTCATTCCTTTGCCAAGCGAAAGGAGCGAGCAAATTCCTTTGGTCTTCTTGATTCTCTACAGCATGTTGCTCTAAAATTTCAATCAGAGTAACTTTATCTTTCAATAGCTGCTGTATTTTCTTACACTCCACATTGAGAATACGGTACTTGTTCCTCCAATACCTCTTCTCTTGCTGAACTTTGCTGAGAGTAACCTGAAGCTTTTCCGTCTCAGACATAAAATAAAGGACAGAGTCCCTTAATGGAAGAACTTCCTGACGAGGGTAAGGCATCCTCAGCTTGAGAGCTCTAGTTTGTACCCAGTGGAGATAAGGCTCCACCGAGACACAGTCTGGTTTTCCTAGAGACTCTCGTCCTTTTCTATGAACGTGTTTCCAGGAATGCACTATTTCTGTCTTTAGTGCCCTGTCATTTTCTCCTTCCTTGAAGAAAAGACCTTCCAGATGAGCACTCTGCGGGACATGTCTCATTGGGTATCCAAATTGACGATGAACTAAAATTGGATGATAGTAGATTCCTCCCTTAGTTCCTATAAGGGGTACATTTGGGAAATTTCCACAACGGTCAATGATTCTGATCCTGTCGTAGATTCGATTGTACCAAACGATGTTAGAGTTGGTAAGAGACATGATTCTCTGCGACCAACGTAAAGTATTCTTTTGATCCCAAAATGCAGCAGACTTGGGCAAATAGGAAGTGAACCATTTGTAAAGCAAGGGTAGACAACACGTGATCATTCCTCCTCTGTATAAATTCCTTAAGTGTACCGAATGATACGCATCTGCGAGTAAGGTCGGTACAGGGTTTCCAATAAGGAAAATCTTAATAGCGTTGATATCTACGAAGTTATCAACGTTGGGAAACAAAAATAACCCGTAGGTGAGCAAAACAAAGATGCTCTCGAAAGTGGCCACGTTCCCTATACTGGCAAAGTACAGGGCCTTCTTTGTTAAGAATTGGGCTGGCAAACCCTGGATTCCACCCTTAGTGGTCATGTGAGTCCTGACTTCTGACTCGTCCAAATAAATTGCTCTTGCAATGGTTTGATCCTTTGGAATTTCTTCTAGTCCAGAAAAGGGAGCGTGATCAGTAATGTGTAAATCAGTCAGGTGAGAATATTCCTCCAGCGTTGGTGCTAGCTGATAATTCGGGATTGTGAAACAGTGATAAACCGGATCGTAGAATTGGATTAGTGTGGACAGGATTCCTTTGATTACATGGATCCTTAATAAAGACAGTAGTCCTCCATGCTTGGCTCTAAAAGCCTCGCGGTTGGTGATCATTCTCGCCAAACCTCTCAAATCCTCTAACTTTGGAACCTTGAAGGTATACTTATGAGTTTTCCTTCTACCAAAATCCATTAGCGCAATCTCCTTTCTCTAACATTTATAATCATTGTCTCAGTTTAATTTGAAAAAGAGAGACTAGAAGAGAAAATTTTTCCTTTTTTTTAATGGTTTTTTTAAATGAATGTATGAATGCAGCATACAAAAACATAGAAAAAACATGGGGTCAAAGGGTCGGTGTCATGAAGTCAAGGTTCTACCCCCCAAAGGTTTATACTGGTGATTTTTTGTACCTGTCCGCAAAATCATTGACCCCTCTTGGGATAACAACAGCAAGCGGATCGCTAGCGAGCTGATGCATCCTAAAGTGATCTCAGATGAGGGTAGTATCGCGTGACAACTATTTCTGATACCTTCCACACTACAAAATAGCTTAAGTCTACTAAAAACCTCAGCTTCTCAGATAACCCAGTCGACCACACTACTTTCAACAACCGAAGTCATATAGGCAATGTATCTGCAAAGGGAGTCTCCACTGAGTTTGATGGTCGATCGGGGACTCTTAACTGGAATTCACTCCCAGTAAGATTACCCGCATTGCCATCACCTATATTAGGTGTATATTCAATTTTTCCACATGCGGCATCACACGCATTCCCATTAGCAGAAAAATAAACACAAATATCAATTAGGAAAAGCAGTATATATATTTGTCTTAATCATCCTAGACCTCTAGTCTTATGATCCTATACAGACGATGACTCCCCAACAAAGTCGCCATTTATGTGACATTTTGTGAGCTCAGGGTTTTCTTCCTAAGATTGTAAGAAAGAGAAGACTTGCCCCATAGTGGGCGCCATTTTTTCTGTAGCGCGATTTTTGTGGTCTTGAGTCACGATCGCACGGGTACTACAGTTCGATTCATTTTTTATCCTATTGAGCTGATTAAGGAAGGGAAATAGATGTCTCCAATTAACCCTAATTGCATACTGAGTTTGAACAGTAGTCTGTTAGGTTACAGATGCTATGTGGAGGTAGGGCCCCATCTTTGGTTATTTCTCATGAGAACACGGTGTTTAGACTATTGGTGAGGTTTTTGATACTGTGTTTAGATTTCATGCTTTTGGGTTAATTTGGTGGAGATACTGGGTTTTGGGTTTTTTATTAGTGTGCTCGCTAAGATTTTTCTATCTTATACCTACGTATTCCCGTTTGACGAAACAGTGAAATCAGAGCGATCGTAGTTCCTCCTATTCTATGGGAGGAAAAAGGTCGTTTTGGTGTCTTGTTCAAAGCCCAAGACATGAAGCTAAATGGCTTATTTGTATCTTGTTCAAAGCCCAAGATGTGAAGCTAAAGGGTTTAGGATTAGAGAGAATTTGTCATCTCTAAAGGGGGATATTTGGTCTATTTGTCACGACTGTTGGGTGACTGATTATAAAGGAGAATTACTTTAACTGGGATATGTGAATCCAGCAATGCCATAATTTCCTTTATAGGGGATTTTAATCTGAAGGAGAAGACTTTATCTCAGTGTAGAGCAATGCTATCTTTCCTTAGGAATTTGTCATGCTAAAAGAGGGACAGTGGCGTGGATGTAAATAATCTAGAGGCTTGCCGCTTACAGCAATTAGATGAAGGGAAAAGAATTGTTGATGTTTGTATGCTGTGAGCAAGGCACAAATTGATGCTAAAAGGGTTGATTGACTCAACCAAGTTTTCCTTATACAAAGCCTAAGAGGAGGCTAGTGACCCAACAAGAGGGTGCTTTTTTTATCTGTCTCGTACGAAGCCCGAGATAGAGGCTAAAAGGGTTGACTCAACAAGAGAGTGCTATCATACTCAACAAGAGAGTGTTTTTATATGTGTCTTGTACGAAGCCCAAGACGGAAGCTAAAAGTGAATTGACTCAAGAAGAGAGTCTTTTATACTCAACAAGAGAGTGTTTTGTATCTCGTACGAAGCCCGAGATGGAGGCTAAAAAGTGATTGACTCAACAAGAGAGTCTTTTATACTCAACAAGAGAGTGTTTTATATCTCGTACGAAGCCCGAGATGAAGGCTAAAAAGTGATTTGACTCAACAAGAGAGCCTAAGAAGTTTAGCTCCGTTGGGGAGAATCATTTGTACAAAGCCCAAGAGGAGGCTAACTGTGCTGGTGACTGTTTCAGTTTAGTGACATGTCCAGTATGTTATATAAAAGAGAAAATCAGTTCTTATGAAGGGAACGATTAAGGGTAAGGTTGTACTTTGGTACTAATCAAAGGATCAGGGTTATTTCATGTTCTTTAAGGAAATGGGAAATCCAAAGGGTATTGAGACTGTCTAAGTCTACTGGTGTTTTGAGAAATCGATTCTCAGATAGTGAATGATCTTTGTATGATGCCCAAGAGAAGGCTGGTATGTTAAGGGATGAAGGTCAACTAATCGGTCATTTTCATACGTTATTTCGCTATTTATTTTAATTACCATTTTGTTATTGTTTATTTGTTTTACTTCTCTTTTACCGCATTTTATGTCGTGGTTATGTTCTTTAGTGTTTTCAGGTTCACATAAACATTCATGAAGAATCGGAGTGAAACATTGAGAAAAATCGCAAAATTTGGAATGAAATTGGAATGAGGACAGTGGGCTGACACGGGTGCCCGTGTCGCCTGACACGGCCCGTGTCAGAAGGCCTGGAGCAAAACGCATTTGAAATTGAAGTTTTGAGAAGAAGGCAGAATGCTGACACGGGGGGTCGTGTTAGCTGATACGGCCCGTGTCAGCTTGACTGGCAAGAGAACGTGAACAAATGAATTGGTGGTCAAGAGGCAGAATGCCAACACGGGTACCCATGTCAGCTGACACCGCCCGTGTTGGCCTGGGCGAGAAAAATATTGACTTTTACTTTTAAAGTTGTTTTTGGGAGTCAAAGGGGCAGATGGGGAATTTCCATGGACATTAGAAACTTGTGGCTATTTGAGGGTGATTTTAGGGAGAAAAAGATTACTTTGGACGGAGGACATTACGAAGAAAGTTACGAATTTTATGCGATCAAGGGTTTTTAGAGAACGGAGATCATTCAACCGCGGAAGCCATTGAAGATCAAAGTGATCCAAATACTATTGTAATGGTTGTTTCTTATCTTTTTCTTGTGATTGTTTTTAGTTTGAACATGAGAGGCTAAACCCCCCAATGCTAGGGGGTGTCCCTGAATTGTGATGTATGAACCTATTTTGATTTAGTCAATGAGATTTTGTTTCCTTGCTTTAATCTTTTATTATGCAAATTATAAAATATTTGTTGCAATCGTTAAATTGGGAACGATTTACAATTAGGGATTTGGTCTGAAAAAACCCAATCTATCATTTTGCATAATAACACTATGGTAGATATTGCCTAGGAATGGGGATACCCTGTAGTGACTTTTATAAACCTTGTCAAGACTATTGCTTGATGTTCTTTCTTGACTGCTAAGGAATTAGGGTCAAGAGAGAATATCAAAGGTTTTTCGATTAAGGAATTTACGAAAAATATTATTAAGGTTTTGTAAAATTAAGGTTTGAAGCATTTCTCGTTGAGTATAATTTAATGTTCTTACTAAGCAATTTATACACCCTTTCCTAACATGTTTAATCATATTCGTAAAAAGCACTTTTTCTAGTTCTGTTTATTTTACCTTATTATTATAATTCTCTCAAACAAACAAACCCCAAAGAAAACTTTTGTCTAATTGAATTAGCATCCGCACTTACATTGACGCGCAGTCCTCGAGAGATCGATTCTGGGGATAACCCCAACTAGTACTACATCGTTAAAATAGTACACTTGCTATTTTTTCGATCAAGTTTTGGGCGCCGTTGCTGGGGACTGCCAAATTTTAAGTGTTTGTTAATTCAATTGAAATTTTGTCACTCAGTGACTAAAATTTTATTTTTCTGTTACTTTTATTTTCATTTTTTTACTTTTGGATTATTACTATTGCTACTAATCTGCGTCTAACATTTTTATGCGAGGAGAATCCTCAGCAAATTTTCCTTTTGAAGCAGAAATTGAAAGAACGCTACACGAGAGGCGTAGACAAGCAAAACTTGCAGCGTCTGAAGCTGAACCGTCCAGCACTCAAACTCAGGTTCAGAGTCAGACGAAGATACAGTGACCATGGCTGGAAATCAACCAGCGGAGAGACTTCTGGGCGATTACGATGGGGCAAATGCACCGCCTGGTAGGTTAACAATTGTGAACCAACCGGTGAATGTGCCGAATTTCCAGCTGCATCTTAACACCATCACTCAACTTGAGGGGAGACCTTTCACTGGAAAGGTTAATGAAGATGCCAACAAACATCTACAGAGATTTCTGACTATGAGCACCACTCTCAAGATTAAGGGTCACACCGAGGAAGCGAAAAAATTAAGAATGTTTCCTTTCACTCTGGCGAAAGAGGCTGAAGAGTGGTTCTATTCGTTACCTGCTGGGAGTATTACCACTTGGGAAAATATGGAGAAGGAGTTTCTGAATGAGTATTTTTCGGCCTATGTTTATATCCGAAAAAGATATGATATTGTAAACTTTAAACAAAAGGACGGAGAATCTCTCGGAGACGCATACAAGAGGTTCAAGAAGGTTTTGGTAGCCTGTCCGACTCACAACATGGATCAAACTGAGTAGATGCAGGTGTTCGTCAATGGGCTCCAGTTAAAGACCAAACAACTAATTGATACAGCTGCCGGGGGCTCATCTAATTTTACAACAGCCACTGGTATAAAAAAGATCATTGAAGCCATAGCCGCAAACGAGCATTTGGAGTTGTATGATCGCACTGTGAGCCAACTAGAAAGGGTGATTGATTTGAAACTTACTGAGCAAGTGGTAAAGATGGAAGACCAGATTGCAGCCGAAGTCGAGAGAAGACTTAAGAAGATGAATCTTGGTACTTAGACTGTGGCTCAGGTTCAACCAATTCAAGCAGTAAATTGTGAAATTTATGGGGGCCTCACTTCGCCATGCAATGTGTTGCTACAGCATAACAGGTAGAAGAAATTAAAATTTTGAGGCAGAACAATCCCTACTCCAATACATATAATCCGGGGTGGAAAAATCATCCAAATTTCTCCTGGACGGATCAACAAGGGAATGTTCCAAAGCAAGGACCCATCCAATATCACCAACCATACCAGCAACAATATCAACAACCTCAGCAACAATTCCAACAACAGGCTCCTCAAAAAGCACAATGGGAGATAGCAGTTGAGAAGATGGCAACTCACAGTATGCAATTCCAAGAAGAGACCAGAAACAATCAAAGGAATAATATAACTGCTATCAAAAATCTTGAAGTTCAGTTGGGACAAATAGCACAACAACTCTCCATGCATCCTCAAGGATCCCTCCCGAGTGCAACAATACTGAATCCAAAAAATCATGAGAATGTTAATGTTGTCAGAACGAGAAGTCAGAGAGTTGTGGAAGAAGAGGAAGAAATGGAAACAAATGATTATCAATGTATAAAGGTGGATCTGGAAGTGAGAGAAAATAGGAAAAAACCAGAAAGAGCTTTACCACCCGTGAAGCCAACTGTAGAGAAAAAGAAAGAGGAGGCAAAAACCACAGATTAAGCTACCTTACCCTCAGAGAGTGACGAAGAAAGATCCTAAAAAGAAGGACTTTGAGAAATTTATCTCAATGTTCAAAAAGTTAGAAGTCCATATGCCATTCTTTGAAGCACTCGACCAAATGCCCTTGTATAAGAAATTCATGAAAGAAGTGATAACTAATAAAAGACCTGTTGGAGATGAGCCGGTTGTTCCAAAGGAAAAGTGCAGTGCAATCTCGCCGGAAAGGAAGATCCCAATCAAGCAGAAGGATCCCAGATCGGTCGCAATACCTTGCACCATAAAAAACATAAATTTTAAGAAGGTCCTCATTGATTCAGGTGCGAGTGTAAGTCTCATGCCATTATCCATTTTTAAAAATTGAGAATTGGGAAGGTGAGTGATGGGAGAACAAATCTTAAATTTGCTGACCACACAACAAAGCAATCATATGGGTTAGCTGAAGATGTGTTGGTGATGATTGATAAATTCATCTTTCCAATTGATTTTGAGATCATGGATATTCCTGAGGATGAAGAGACTCCTATCATTCTTGGTCGACCATTCTTGCTCACTAGTAGATGCAATGTGGACATTGAAAAAGGTACTCTGACATTGAAATCTTTTGAGGAGGAAATAACTTTAAAAGTGTTGGATATCAAGAAGCAGGGTGTAGGTGAAGGAAATCAAGCTTCAGTTGGAATGATCCAAATAGTGGGAAAAAGCAGAAGTGCAAGACCACCACCTGAAAAAGTCTTGGGCATAATCTCTAAGGTTGCAGTATCTGGGTCATCTATTTCACATGGCAACACTTCAAGGTCCATTCATGAAATCAAGAAGAGAAAGAAAAAGAAACATCAACGGAAGTATATGGAGGTTGGAGGTGACTTAAGGGACAAAGTAGCGCTTATCTCTGAACCTGAATGGTTTTTTGTGGCGGAAAAGTCAAGAGACAAGGTGGGTAAGCTGAAGTATCCCCCATAGCTTTGGGGAGTAACCCGTCGAGCCATGCGACGTTAAACGAAGTGCTACATGGGAGGAAACCCATGCTTGTCTGGTTAATTTCTTTCTTTTTGCTGTTTGTTTTGTTTTGGTTGCAGGAAATAATCTGGATCTTACATGTGCAAATGATGATGTAGTAGTGGTGTTGCATTACCGTCAGCATCCTGAGAAGGATCTCTGTGAGTGACCTCTCTCGCTCTTATTCCAACACATTGGGGCCAATGTGTAGTTCAAGTTTGGGGGAGGATTTACTGCTTTTAGTTTTTCCTTTTTGTACGAGTCATGTCTGTTTTGTGTGTTGAAAACCATCCTGAATTCTCCCCGAATTTGAACCGTTAAATTTTTGTTTTCTTGTGAATACTGTGATTTTGAGGTGGTCAAGAAAGTATATAGAGTTTGAGGGAAGAGGAGTTAAAATTAGGGACATTGGGAAAGTTTGAAAACTTAGGAATGACCCGAACACCCTAGATTCCCTAGAGTAAGGAAACGAGTCCAACGTGTAGATTAGTGCCATAGTACTTGGATTTGAGAAGTATTCCTCGATTAGTTCATAGTGATAGTCCGGCATGACTAAAAAGAGTTGCGTCTACAGGGTTGATTGAGAGAATGACCTAAGGCACCGAAAAAAATGAATAATGGCGATAAAGACAACTTGTCCTTCTAAGTTGGGTAACCCTCACCCGGTTACTTAGCCTAACGGTGGTTGAGTCTCAATTGTCATCCCAAAGTGGATTAATAAACACCAATGAGCGAGAAAAAGAGATAATGGTGCCTAGAAAAAGTTTCGATCAATCTTGTACATGTGAGGGAAAACGAAAAATTGCCTTAATCTGATTATCAGAATGAAAGGGGTAGAAAATCGAAGAAAAGACTTAAGCCTAAAGCATAATTGGAGAGGTAACCGGGAGGAGGATTTGGGTCCGTGGTTTTACCGCGGTATGTGTTTGTGTAATACCTTTGTTAACGGACGATTGCCAAGAGAACTAGTTTTAGCCGATCGGAATAAAGGACTCACGTATGAGTATCGATACACCTTACCTTCACAAGTCTTTCATTTGATATGTACCGTTTGATCTGAAAAATATTTATGCAAGCTTGTTGCTTGAGGTCAAGCAACGGTTTAAGTTTGGGGAAGTTTGATCGGTCGTTTTCATACGTCATTTCGCTATTTGTTTTAATTACCATTTTGTTATTGTTTATTTGTTTTACTTCTCTTTTACTGCATTTTATGCCGTGGTTGTGTTCTTTAGTGTTTTCAGGTTCACATAAACATTCATGAAGAATCGGAGCGAAACATCGAGAAAAATCGCAAAATTTGGAATGAAATTGGAATGAGGACAGTGGGCTGACACGGGTGCCCGTGTCGCCTGACACGGCCCGTGTCAGAAGGCCTGGAGCAACACGCATTTGAAATTGAAGTTTTGAGAAGAAGGCAGAATGCTGACACAGGGGGTCGTGTCAGCTGACACGGCCCGTGTCAGCTTGCTTGGCAAGAGAACGTGAAAAAATGAATTGGTGGTCAAGAGGCAGAATGCCAACACGGGTACCCGTGTCAGGTGACACGGCCCGTGTTGGTCTGCGCGAGAAAAATATTGACTTTTATTTTTAAAGTTGTTTTTGGGAGTCAAAGGGGCAGATGGGGAATTTCCTTGGACATTAGAAACTTGTGGCTATTTGAGGGTGATTTTAGGGAGAAAAAGATTACTTTGGACGGAGGACATTACGAAGAAAGTTACGAATTTTATGCGATCAAGGGTTTTTGGAGAACAGAGATCATTCAACTGCGGAAGCCATTGAAGATCAAAGTGATCCAAATACCATTGTAATGGCTGTTTCTTATCTTTTTTTGTGATTGCTTTTAGTTTGAACATGAAAGGCTAAACCCCCCCAATGCTAGGGGGTGTCTCTGAATTGTGATGTATGAACCTATTTTGATTTAGTCAATGAGATTTTGTTTTCTTGCTTTAATCTTTTATTATGCAAATTATAAAATATTTGTTGCAATCATTAAATTGGGAATGATTTACGATTAGGGATTTGGTCTAAAAAACCCAATCTATCATTTTGCATAATAACACTACGGTAGATATTGCCTAGGAATGGGGATACACTGTAGTGACTTTTATAAACCTTGTCAGGACTATTGCTTGATGTTCTTTCTTGACTGCTAAGGAATTAGGGTCAAGAGAGAATATAAAAGGTTTTTCGATTAAGGAATTTACGAAAAATATTATTAAGGTTTTGTTAAATTAAGGTTTGAAGCATATCTCGTTGAGTACAATTTAAGGTTCTTACTAAGCAATATATTCACCCTTTCCTAACATGTTTAATCATATTCGTAAAAAGAACTTTTTCTAGTTCTGTTTATTTTACCTTATTATTATAATTCTCTCAAGCAAACAAACCCCAAAGAAAACTTTTGTCTAATTGAATTAGCATCTGCACTTACATTGACGCGCAGTCCTCGAGAGATCGATTATGGGGATAACCCCAACTATTACTACATCGTTAAAATAGTACACTTGCTATTTTTACGATCATCAACCCATTAACTGGTTTGACACTTGACTCAGAAAGACAGCTCTAGCAAATTAATGACTAGGTTCTGTTCCTATACCTGTAGAGGTCTCTGGGTCGATGTACTAAGCCCAAGAGAAGGCATGAGAGCTTTTAAGGAGCCGAAGGGTCCTTGTACAACGCCTAAGAGGAGGCGGGGATGCTTTTAGGAAGCCTGTGGGTCACCAAACCCTGAGAAGTTCAAGACATGTTATTCACAGAGAATAGATAAAGCCAGGAAAGTCCGAGAATTTGGAAGAAACTCAAGAGATGCTATTCACGGAGAATAGATCAACTTTGGGGAGTAGAGTGTCTTTGACAATTTCTAAAAGGGACAGTCTGAGAAAGGGTTCACCGAGAATGCTGCCTTTCACGTCTCCATATTGTTTAACCCCAAGAGGAGGGAAGGCTGTATCTGGAAATCCTATGGGGATCTAGTTTTGTTTGTATTTAAGAGTGACCAACAGGCTTTACCTAGTTCTAGACGTAGTTGCCGGGGAAAACTCTAAATAGCTATACTAGTATTACACAGTGGATATTTAACCAGTATATAAAAGTTTGTGAAAGAAGACTTACAATGAGCAGCCCCACAATACTGTTATATATATATATATATATATATATATGTGTGTGTGTGAAAGCGGATAAAGAAAGCGGGTAAACACTTACTCGGTTGTAGAGCTTCCATGTTGTTTTGTTAGTTGTTCAACAAAGAAAGCTTTGATAATAATATTATATTTAAAATCAAAGGAGAAAGTGCTTTGAAAAGATTGTTGGGGCTTACAGCTCAAGGAGAGGCCCAAAGTTTAACGATGATTGCACCGTTGTTTTGAATTTGTACAGGGACTTATACAAGTGACTGAGGCCCAAAAAGGTTTTCTGTACAAAGGGATGGGTCTTACACTCTCTTAAGAGGCCCAAAGGTGGTTAAAGAAAAGGAATGAGGCTTATAACACGAGGGTAGGCCCAGATGGTTTGATTTTTGAACTGGCGATCGTGCCGAGATTTTTTTTTAACGCATAGGGACTTATACAATATCTGAGGCCCAAAACGTTTTGGTTAAAAGGGGGCTGGGTCTTACACTCTATTAGAGGCCCAAAAGTTTTAAAGAAAGGAAATGGGAATTATAACACGAGGGTAGGCCCAGATGGTTTTACTAAAAAAGGCGACGATCGCGCCGTTGTTTTTGAAAATACAGTGGGACTTATACAATGACTGAGGCCAAAAAAGGTGGTGTATTTACAAAGGGATTGGGTCTTACAGTCTAATAGAGGTCCATGAGTGTTTCAAAATGATTTGTGAAGGTGAAAATCAAAGAAACCCTAATTTTGTTTTCCTTTAAAAGTAAATATTTAAAGAAAATCAAATAAAATGATAAAAATACCAAATAAGTTTGAATAAACCACTTGTGGTTTTTGTTTAAGTTTAAAAAAATGAGGTTTTAATCACAAGATGATTTAGACCTCATTTGGTTTTGATTTTCAAAGTAAATATTCACTTTTAAATGTTTAAAAACAATTAAAAATGAATTTATTCACAAAAATACTAATTATATTAAATAAATAATATAAATCTGATTTTTTTTGTGGAATAAAATATTTCAATATTTTTGTGATTTTTTGCAAAAAGAACCAATAAAAAATAATTAAAATTGAGGGAATTATTAATTTTTCAAATCATTAAAAATAATAAGAAAAAACAATAAAAAGTGGAAAAAATAGCAAAAAGAGGATCTGGAGCGAGGGGGATTCGAACCCCAGCCCTCTTGTGAAAATTTCACTAAGTGTTGGAAAAAAGTGACATTTTCACTTTTTGTGATTTTGATCATTTCATAACTTAAAATCCATGAGGAATTGGAATGATTTGTGTTTAAAGCTTTTGTAGAGGGCCATGAGAGCTACAAATCCAGCTTTGGATGGGGATAAATGGCCTTGTGGTTTACGAGTTATGATCCTCCAAAGTTGGTACCCTAGCCAATTTGTTCCCTAACTTAGAAAATTTTCTAAGTTTTTATGGTTACCCCTTTTACAAGTTATCCCACTTTTCTTGATTTTTCTTGATGAATGATGATTCAAATCACACATTAACATCATTTTAGGGTTAAAGAACCATAATTGTGAAAAATCTCAAAAAGTCAAAGTTGACTTTTGTGCACAGTTGACTTTTTATCAGATGAATTCCAAACTGTGCGATCGTCTATGAAATCAAGTTCTTGACCTAATTAAAACCTAATGAATGGATTTCATAGGTGTCATAGGGTGTATTGAATCATGTCATAGGGTTTGGGAGCATGTCTTGGTCAAAAGTCAAAGGTACAATTGACTTTTCCCGCGAAACCCTAATTGTGGTTCTGATGAAATTGAAACTTGTTGCCCAAGCTTCTTAGACCAATCCATTGTGGCAAATGGATCAATGTGGTTTATTAGAGACCCTCAAATCATCTCTTGAGGTCTTGGCTTATGATTTGTCCCAAAATTCAACTTAGGGGTGAATTAGGTCAAGAAACCCTAATTCCTGATTTTTGGTAAATGCAGCCCCTGAGGTTAAATTGACTTGATGGTTGGGTCCATAAGGTCCCATGGAGTATCTTAGGTTATGCTTTGAAGCATTGGCTCATGCCCAGAGGAAAGTTTCCATCTGGAGGCCCTTGTCGACCAAACCCTAATTTGGTGACCCTGGCGATCTTGAGGCTTAATCCACCTAGAATGCTGCAACCTTGTGCTTGATTCTTGCTGTGGGAGTCCTCTTGATCCATTGTGGATATTTGAGAGGTTTAGACAAGTTGAAGATCAAGTCAATTCTTGATTGATCCTTTGTCTAAGGTTCTAAGAGGGCTTGAAACCCTAATTTTTTATAGTAGTGAATGCTCACCCATCCTTGGGGAGATTGATGAGGTATGATGGTTTACCCATATTATGGTGATGATTTACCCAATGATGGGAAATTTTAGCGGTCAAAATTTGGGGTATGACAGATCCATGCATATTTTGCTGCACAATAATTTTGCCATATGTCCATAATCATGCATAGAGTGTTTACCCTCAATCAATTGCTTTGTTTGAATCGTGTATGGAATTTCTGAGCCTTCATGCAAATTTTAGGGTTCTTAAGGTTTCTCTTTGATTTCTTATTCCACACTTAAAATAAATGAAATTAAAGACCATAGACATGATCGTGAGGAAAAAACGAGCAGATTGATATGTGGTTTGTGTAATTTCATCAAGTATTCAGTGAGATTGGATAGAAAACGCAAATCTGAGCAAAACTCCCTTCGCGCGTGTTCTTGGCGCCTTTTTTGAAAATTTAAATATTTGAATTTTGTGATTTTATTTAATTGATTCAAAAATTAATTTCTCTCCGAGTTTTAATGATTTTGAGTTGATTCTTTTTTTAATAATTCACAAAAATGTTAAAATATTTTATTTTACCAAAAAATCCCAAATATATTATTTATTTCATATATTTGAAATTTTTGCAAAGAATTAATGTTTTATTTGTTTTTTGACATATAAAATGTTTTTTCCTTCTTGATTTTCCAAATTTAATTGGTTTCCAATCATTTTGTGGACTAAAATATGATTTTTGAAATATTAATCCAAGATCACAATTTGTTTTTCACACATGTTTAACAATTTTGATCATTTTAATTGAATTTTTATTCAATTAAAATGTATCTTTGAAAACAAATTAGGGTTTTCATTAATTCAACCCTTATCAAACTTTTTCAAACACTTTGGGCCTCTAATAGAGTGTAATACCCAATCCCCCTTGAAAACCAAAACATTTTTGGGCCTCAGTCATTGTATAAGACCCACTGCGTTTTCAAAAAACTCGGCGAGATCGCCATTTCAAAACGAAAATCATCTGGGCCTACCCTCGTGTTATAAGCCCCATTTCCTTTCTTTAAAACACTTTTGGGCCTCTAATAGAGTGTAAGACCCAACCCCTTTTTGAAACCAAAATAATTTGGGCCTCAGTCATTGTATAAGACCCACTGCGTTTTCAAAAACCTCGGCACGACCGTCGTTTTCAAACAAAAATCATCTGGGCCTACCCTCGTGTTATAAGACCCATTTCTTTTCTTTAAATAATCTTTTGGGCCTCTTGGTAGAGTGTATGACCCAATCCTTTTGTAAATAAACCTTTTAGGGCTTCACACATTATATAAGTCCCTCTGTATATTTTCAAAAGTACGGCGCGGTCGTCGCCTTTGTAACGAAAGCAACTGGGCTTCTCCTTGAGCTATAAGACCCATCTCTATTCATTTTCAAACACTTTTGGGCCTCTAATAGAGTGTAAGACCCAATCCTTTTGTAAATAAACTTTTTGGGCCTCACATATTGTATAAGTCCCCCTGTATAGTTTTCAAAACAACGGTGTAATCATCGTTAAAACTTGGGCCTCTCCTTGAACTGTAATCCCCAACAACTTTTCAAATCACTTTCTCCTTTGATTTTGAATATAATATTGTTATCAAAGTTTTCTTTGTTGAACAACTAACCAAACAGTATGGAAGCTCTACAACGGGTAAGTGTTTATCCACTTTCATTTATCGCTTTCATATGTATATAACTGTATTGTGGGTTTGTTTCACTGTAAGTCTCCTTTCACATCCTTTTATATACTTACCAAATATCAACTGTGTAATACTAGTATAGTTATTTAGAGTTTTCCCCGGCAACTACGTCTAGCACTAGGTAAAGCCTTGTTGGTCGCTCTTAAATACAAACAAAACTAGATCCCTCGTAGGATTCCAAATACAGTCTTCCCTTCTCTTGGGGTTAAATAATATGGAACAAAGAGAAAGGTAGTCTTCTCGATGAACCTTTTCTCAGACTGTCACTCTTAGAAATTGTCAAAGAGACTCTACTCCCCAGAGTTGATCTATTCTCTGTGAATAGCATCTCTTGAGTTTCTTCCAAATTCTCGAACTTTCCTAGAATGATCTCTTCTCTGTGAATTGCATTTCTTGAACTTCTTGTGGTTTGGGGACCCACAGGCTTCCTAAAAGCATCCCCGTCTCCTCTTGGGCGTTATACAAGGACCCATCGACTTCTTAGAAGTTCTCATGCCTTCTCTTGGGCTTAATACAAGGACCCTGACGACCTCTTAAAGGTATAAGACAGAACTTAGTCATCCTTTGCTAGAGCAGTCTTTCTAGTGTCAAACCTCTGGCCACTTTAGGGTTGATACTCATCCCTTAATGCCCGTGCCTCCTCTTGGGCATTGTACAATAGATAAAACTCTAGACTTGGACAGTCTAAACCCCTAGAGTCTCAAAGACATTCTCAAGTTCCTTTCAAACATAGGAAAAAACACTGATCACTCAGAAACCTAGCCTCTCTAATGAGGGCTCTCCCACTTGGTCCTGCATATGGATATAATCCTCGACAGTAAGATAGCCTCCTATTGGGCTTTGTACAAATGACTCTCCCCAGCGGAGCTAACCTTTTCAGACTCTCTTGTTGAGTCAAACCCTTTTTTAGCCTCCGACTTAGGCTTCGTATAAGACAGATAAAAGTACTCTCTTGTTGAGTCAAACCTTTTAGCCTCCATCTTGGGCTTCGTACAAGACACATATAAAAACCCACTCTCTTGTTGAATATAAAAGAGTATCTTGTTGAGTCAATCTCTCTTTAGCCTCCGTCTTGGGCTTCATACAAGACACATATAAAACACTATCTTGTTGAGTATAAAAGACTCTCTTGTTGAGTCAACCCCCTTTTAGCCTTTATCTCAGGCTTCGTACGAGACAGCAAAACACTCTCTTGTTGAATATAAAAGACTCTCTTGTTGAGTCAATCACCTGTCAAACAGACTCTCTTGTTGAGTCAACTTTTTAGCCTCCAGCCTGGGCTTTCTACAGGACAAATAAAAGTACTATCTTGTTGAGTCAAACCCTTTAGCCTCCGTCTTGGGCTTCGTACAAGACACATAAAAAACACTCTCTTGTTGAGTCAGACACTTGTTGGTACTCTCTTGTTGAGTAAACCCTTTTAGCCTCTATCTCGGGCTTCGTACGAGACAACAAATAAAAGGCACCCTCTTGTTGGGTCAATCTCCTCCTCTTAGGCTTTGTATAAGGAAACCTCGGTTGAGTCAATCAACCTTTTAGCATCAAATCTGTGCCTTGCTCACAGTATACAAACATCAATAACTCCTCTTTAGAGATGACGAATTCTCTCTCCTCCAAACCTTTTAGCTTCACATCTTGGGCTTTGAACAAGATACTGATCACCTTTAGCTTCATGTATTGGGCTTTGAACAAGACACCAAAACAACCTTTTTCCTCCCATAGAATAGGAGGAACTACGATCACTCTGATTTCCCTGTCTCTGGAATACGTAGGCATAAGATTGAAAAATGTTAGCGAGCATACTAATAAAAAACCCAAAATCCAGTACCCCATATATCAACCTAAAAGCACCAAATCCTAACATCTTACTAAAAACCTCGCAAATAGTCCAGACATTCTAATCTTAACAAAATAACCGAAGAGGGGCCCACATCTTAATAGCATCTATAAACTAACAGTCAGCTGTTTAAACTCAGTATGCAAGCAGGGTTAATTGGAGACATCTATTTCCTTTCCTTAATCAACTCAATAGGATAAAAAATGAATCAAACTGTAGTACCCAAGCGATCGTGATTCAAGACCACAAAAATCGTGCTACAACACACTGAATAACTACTCCTTCAGAATCTACTTTAGTGTCTTGTAGCATGTCAAACTCTGCAAATCTTCTCGAAATGTTTCTGATTCTTTATGGCCTCTGACCTCATTTAGAATTTCCTTAGGATGCTTGAACTCTAGATGTTCTATCATTAGAAGCTTCTCCTTCAGAAGCTATTGCTTCAGAAGTTTGACCTCCTCTAGAACCTTGACCACCTTCGGAGTCTGGAATATTCCCAAAATCTTAATCACCACCAGAATCTGGATCAGAATCATCTTCACCTTCTGAGTCTCCTTCAGAGTCAGAATCACCTTCAGAGTCTACTCCAACTTCAGAATCTTCTCCAGTTTCTGACTCATCTTCAGAAACTTCTAATTCTGAACTTTCTTTAGAAGTTCTCACATCAAAGTTTGATTGAGACTTATTCCAATCCCAAGTTTCTGATTCCTTTACAATGACGTCTCTGCTGAATTCAACTTGATTAGTTTCTAGACAATAGAGCTTTTGCGCACCTGTACTGTGGTACCCCGCTAGTAACATTACTTTGCTTCTATCATCCAGCTTCTGTCTTCTGTCTTTTGGAACATGTTTGTAACATACAGAACCAAATACCTTCAGATGGCTAACACTTTGCTTATCTCCAGTCCACTTCTGAATTGGAACTATTTCCTTCAGTATCTTTGTTGGACTTCTATTGAGCACATATGTTGCAGTGGCAACAGCTTCTCCCCATAAGGTATGAGGAAGCTTCTTCTCTTTCAGCATGCTTCTTGCCATATCAAGCAAAGTACGATTTCTTCTCTCAACAAGACCACTGTGTTGAGGAGTATAAAGAGAAGTAACCTCATGCTCAATTCTGTTTTCCTCACAGAACTTTTTGAACTCAGTGGAGTTATACTCACCTCCACCATCGGTTCTGAGAATCTTCAGAGTCTGGCCACTCTGATTTTCAGCCTTCATTTTGAACTTCTTGAATTCAGCAAACACCTCGTGTTTGAACTTTATAAGGGATACCCATGTCATTCTTGTGAATTCATAAACAAATAACACAAAGTATTTATTTCCTCCAATATATGCTACTGGAAATGGACCACACACATCAGAATGCACTACTCCCAAGACATGCTTTGCTCTTGGAGCTACTTCTGACGCAAATGGCAATCTTGGTTACTTTCCTTCCATGCACACTTTGCATGACTTCTCAGGCTTCTTAGTTGTAGGAATTCCATGTACCAGCTTCTTCGAATTCAGATGCCCTAAGATTCTGAAATTCAGATGACCAAATATTCTATGCCACAACTCATTTTCCTTCACAACACTTGTTGCACTGAGACATTCAGAGTCTGCAATTCTTACATTCACCTTGAATGTTCTATTCCTTCCCTATTCTGACTCCATAATCAGCTTATGATTACAATCATACAGCTTCAGAAGATTGTCCTTCATGGTAACTGAAAAATATTTCTCAATTAGTTTCCCTACACTTATCAGATTGCTTTTCATGCCAGGTACATACCACACTTTCTAAATCAATGTTGTTTTCCCATTGTTCAGAACGACTCTAACATTTCCCATACCTTCAGCATTGAGGTATTTATCATCAACACATCTGATCTTTGTCTTCTTTCCAGAGTCAAAGTCAACCAGCCATTTCTTATTTCCAGTAGGATGATTTGAGCAGCCAGTGTCCATATACCACCAGTCTGTCAAATCCGCATCATCAGATTCAGAAGCCATCAGTAGGACAGATTCATCATCAGAACTTCTGGCTATATTTGCTTCTTCAGACTTCCTTTCCTTGTTTGACCAGCAATCAGCAGAAAAATAGCCAAACTTCTTACAACAGTAGTGCTGGATCTTCTTCTTGTCATACCTCTCTTTTCCCTTCTGAGCATTATTCTGACTATCAGAAATTGAGGTTTCTGACTTCTGAACACCATCAGATCTTCTCCTGACTTATGACCAAGACTGTTTCTGATGCTTCTTACCAAAAACTGTTTTTAGAGCTACTTCCATTTCAGATGTTCTCTCAGTCAGACACAACTCTTGTGCCTCTAGACTACTTTGCAACTCTTCAATTCTCATGGTGCTCAGATTTTTAGAATGTTCTATTGCTACCACAATGTAATCAAACTGAGGGGTAAGGGATCTCAATACCTTATCAATGATTACTTGTTCAGAAAGGGTTTCTCCACAAGTTTTCATCTCACTAGTGATCAGAATCACTCTGGAGATATACTCAGATACGTTATCATTATTCTTCATGTTGAGATTCTCATACTGCTTTCGTAGGGACTGAAGCTTCACCTTCTTCACTATTGTGTTACCACCATAGCACCTGACCAGTGTATCCCACGCAGCCTTCGTCGTTGTTGAATCAGCAATTTTCTCAAACACATTTGCATCCACACACCGATGGATGTAGAACAATGGTTTCTGATCTTTCTTCCTCGTATCTTTCTGCGTGTTCTTTTGTTCCTCCATTGCATTTGCTGCTACTGGAACGTAACCTTCAGTGACAAGATCAAGCGCATCTTGAGCACCAAACAGTACACACATTTGAATAATCTAACGAGTCCAATTTTTCCATCAAACACAGGAAGCTTGGTGCTCAGACCACCGTTTCCGTTCATCTTCAACCTTGTGCAATCACTCAGATCTCACCAAACAGAGTGTTACTCAATTCCTCAGAATCAGAAAATGTAATTCTGTTACGATTCCATTCAAGATTCAACACGAATTCAAGAAACGAAATCAACCACACAACGCCTCACGGTTTCACTCGTGTTTCCCGTGGATCCGAACCGGAGCTCTAGATACCAATTGTTGGAGCACAAGGTTAAAAGAGATGAATAGAATGAGAGAATATGTTTATACTCTGCAAATGACGGCTACAAAGTTGTAAGAAATAATTATATTAAATGACATCTACCACTAGTCTATTTATGCACAGAAAAACTAGAGGCACACAGACTCCATACTAAAGTACTAAATTACCCTCTAACAAATCTTAGTCACTCAATTTTGTAAAATATAATTTACTTCTAACTATATATATATATATATATATATATATATATATATATATATATATATATATATATATATATATATATATATATTTAAAGCTCCACCCACCAATACAAATGAAAGTATAGAATCTCACACACACTTATAAGGTATTTTCCACCTTTGCCCTGTACGTATAAACCTTGAATTAGAAACCCCCTTATTGTTGGACCCTAATAAAAAAAATTAAAAAGTAATAGTTGAATGGTTTAATTTCTTGCAAAGTTTCTCTATGTAAGAGGTGTACAATCTAAGTCAATCTTTTTTACTAACAAAATCTCTTAAGATTCGTTGACGTATGAAACTCAATCTGTTAATTGTGAGAGAGAATATATATATATATATATATATATATATTCTCCAATTAAATTTTATATCCTTTCATTTTTTTTTTCGTTTTGTATAGTAACCGGTGATGGCGTCATTTAGATTAACTTTCTATATACTACATTGATGTTACATTAAAAAAATAAAGTAAAACTAATTTTAGGGCATTTTTTTTCTTTTACTAATAAATATGCCGTACACAAGAAGAAGACAGTATTACTTAAGACATCACACTTATTCGAAACTTGAAAAACTTCATATTTCCAACAAAACATTGTCTTTAATGTCAAACATGCATTCATCAAGTAGGCATGAATTTTCATTTTATTTTTAATTTTAAGTTGCTTGAAAAGAGAAAACAAGAAATAATTTTACAACTCGCAATTCAAGCTAGTTGGACAACTTACTTGAAATAATGTAATATTTTAACTCATAATAGTCATTAAAATAATCAATAATTAAAATAATGTCAAACTTAAATAGCATTTATGTGGGGTTGACAGCTACTAATATGATATTTATCGCCAAAGAATATAAAATATGTGCATGTGAGGATTCCCATATGCATGTATATTAATGATAGGCTTTTGGATCTATCTATGATTTAAATAAGGAATTGATTTGTTTAGTCAAAGAATACACATCTGTAAGTATTCACATGGATATTAAGTATCTACACTAAATTTAAAATTAATCAAACTGTCACTGTAGTTAATTTTACATCTCAAAAATTAGTATTAATGAATCTTCACATGAGTCAATGATTAGAGATGACAAAACAAGTCAAATGTATTGCAATTGCATTATTTTAGGTGGGTGCCTTAGTAGTAGTAGTTATATATGTTTATGATATCATTTACAAAGTGACCGAAGAGCATTTGAATTTGAAAACTAGTGCCATTTTTCGGAAGCTATTAGTGTTATATTCAAACTATAGTGGTGTACAACGTAGTGATGTATGCCTTTGACATATTTTTCTTGACATTGATGGTGGTAGTTGTTTGTTGGAATAGATGGTGCTCAACAGTTGTGTTTGATTAAGTTGTTTAGTGGCATTGATGGTATTGTTTGGCAATCATGGTTGTCCAGATAGCTATGGAGTCGGAGGATCTTTGTTGATTGTGTCACTCCGGGTGATGTTTAGCCATATTTCATATCACACTATTTCAAATACACCCATTTCACCTTGAAAGCAAATGTAAGTTTAACTCGTTTATAGAGACGATGTAGCGAATGGCGTCATGAAAACTACCACCTTACCCCTTGGTTCTGAATAACTGACAGGATATGTGAAAAGGTCATTGGTTCGAGCCGTAGTAACATTTTTTTATGTTCAAACTAATGTAGCGTGCGCCATATAACTATTGGTTTTTGCTTATAACAGAGAGAAATATGTCCCTGTTTACGTCGAATTTTTTTAAATAACCAAGGGGTATAACCAACTTTTTTTTAAATCTCATTTTGACTGTCCTGGATCATTTTGTTACACAGAACCTACATAATAATATGACATAATCGGATCATTTGTATTTTATATAGAACATAATACAAAACACCAAATTTACATTGTTTACAAAACCAAATATACAATGTTTACAATATTTATAATGACATTTGGGATACATAAAACCTATACCAAGAGAGTCGATACATATTTGAAAATATACATATTTGCACCTATAATGACAAAACCTCTATACAATGCTAGTGTATAGATGTAAATCAAGAATAACTAGTGTTTACGAGATTTATGATAAGATAGGAAGGCATCTGCCCAACTGATCGAATGTCATCTATATCTTCTCATGAGAATGGTGCTTCATTGCTAAACCCCTATAATTTGAACAAAATTGAAATTATGATAAGCTAACAACAACAACATTAACTTAACAAATATACATAAATTACATGTATATGGATAGTTAATATCTTAGTCCATGAATTGATAATGCCTCTAGAGACAATGTTAAACATATGTCTCATCACATAGTATACACATTCATAGTCATATTGTTGTTTATGCAACTACAAATAATTTTCATATAGTTACTATTTAATACACACAAAGCACAATTTATTAGTGAGAATAAAAGAATGTCAAAAAGGACAAGTAATACTTACATGTGGTTCTATGAACTTTGACTTTCTACCTTGTAAATTACGTTTCATAAAATTGTATCCCTCCATAGTTCTACATGTCGGTAAAAATTAAACATGAATAAAAACTATTTAAAACTAAAAGTAAAATTTGAGTACTACAATAATACCATTTATCCATTGTTAACCAAGAAATTCCAAAAGAGGAAATTCGACAGAGACGCCACATGAAATTTCTGCAAACATAAAAGAGGGATCAAGATGCCTTTCGACCAACGACTTGGGAAGAAGCAACAACAACATTTCGACGTTGAAGAGTCTGCTCTAGAACTTAGTAAATTTTTAAGAAGTTTGGTCATTCATCGAGTTCGACAGGTCGAAGGAGTTCGATTAGAGGCAGATTCAAATTTCAAACTGACAAGTGGGTCGTAATGCCATTTAGATTGAAAAATGTTGGAGAAACATATCAAAGGGAAATGAACCTTATTTTAAACGAATTTATAGAGACCTTCATGCAGGTCTACATAGATGACATTGTCATCAAATCCTCATCCAAAGGTGGTTACGTTGACCACCTTCGACAATCCTTTAAAAGGATGAAGAAACATGGTCTAAAGATGAACCTTCTGAAATGTGCATTTTTTTGTTAGCGTAGGGGATTTTCATTGATTTGTAGTCCATAAGAAAAGGATCGAAATAAATCAAAACAAGACTAAGGAAATCCTAGAGACGAGCCCCCTCAACCAAAAAGCAAATGCAGTTGTTATTGGGAAAAATCAAATTTCTAAGAAGGATTATTTCCAACCTAAGTGGCAAGACACAAGAATTCTTTCTGCTACTTCAACTGAAAGGTGAAGAAAAGTTCATATGGGAATCGCGGCACCAAAAGGCATTCGACGAGATAAAAGCCTACCTGACAAGGCCTCTGATCATGTTGCCTCTTGCAAAAGGGAAGCCAATGAAACTGTACATATTTGCATCAGAGATGACAGTGGGTAGCATGTTGGCTCAAGAGGACGAGAATGACGTAGAAATGGCCATTTATTATCTAAGTATGGTCCTGAACGACACAAAGACTAGATATAGTGAAATAAAAAAATTATGTCATTGTTTAAATTTTTCTTGTAAAAATTTAAACATTATATAAAGCCAGTTGATGTTTACATTTACTCTCATTTTTACATTATCAAGCACAAGTTCTCTATGCCCATTCCAAATAGTCGAATTGGGAAGTGGGCCTTGGCCTTAATTGAATATTCCCTAACAAATATGTCTCTGATACAAGGGCAGATCGTGGCTGACTTTATAGTGGATCAGGAAGTTCTCAATATGACACAATTATGTAGGTCTGAATCCTTGGGACTTATACTTTGACGGTTAAAGTCATAGAGAGGGAACTTGGATTGGAGTCTTGATAGTCTCACCTAAAGGAATCCCAACCAAGTTCAAGTTTAGAATCAAGGATCATTATTCTAACAATGAGGCTGAATACGAACCATTGATAGTTGGCCTTGAGATTCTACTCGACATGGGGGCAAAATGAGTCATAATCAGAGGTGACTTAGAATTGGTGTTAAAATAGTTAACCAAAGAATACAAGTGTACCAAGGAGAACTTGGTATCATATTTCACCTTAGCTCGATATTTATTATAAAAGTTCGACTAAGATGAAGTCAGATACGTGCCCTGGTTAAAGAATCAAAAGGCAAACGACTTGGCTCAAATTGCTTCAGGATACAAAGTTCCCAAGGAGAAACTAGAGGAACTAATTGAACTTAGAGGGATATTAGTCCAAACTAACATTCCTTATTTAGAGGTGCTAATACCCAAACTTACAAAGCATGAAGGACTGGGGGCCATGAAATACGTGAAAGCCAAGGAATATGATGTTCTTTCCATTGATAACATGTCGGATATTGACTTACAAATACTAGTTGTAGAATATTTGGATGGCCCTACGGGGGAAACAGATAAAAATGTCAAATATAGGGTACTAAATTATATTATTATTGAGAATGGATTATTAAAAAGACCCCAGAAGGAATCATTTTGAAATGCCTTAGTGAAAATGAGGCATACTTAGCATTTTTCGACGTCCACAATGGATCGTGTGTTGCACACTAAGCAAGCCACAAGATAAAATGGATTTTATTTCAACAAGGTGTCTATTAGCCGACCATGTTGAGAAATTGCATAAAGTTTTCCAAAGGATGTCACGAATTACAGAGACATGCCAGGGTCCAACATGTCCCTTCCAATGAGTTGCATTCAGTGGTGAAACCATGACCCTTCAGAGGATGGGCGTTAGACCTGGTTGGTGATATTCAACCATCATATTCTAAAGGTCACAAATATATCTTAGTGGGTATTGATTACTTTACCAAATGAGTTGAAGTGATCCAGTTGGCAAAAGTTGACCAGAACACAATGATAAGTTTCATACAGAGTCATATAATTTATAGGTTTGGGTTATTTGAAACCTTGACCACGGATTAAGACCCTGTCTTCACAGGGAGAAATATGGTCGAATTCGCTTCAAAATTGTGGATCAAACTTTTCACGTCCACGCATTACTATGCCCAAGCTAATGGACAGGTCGAAGTGGTCAACAAAATAATAATTTGTTTGATCAAGAAGCATGCGAGCTAAAAACCTAAGAATTGGCACAATACACTGGATCAAGCATTGTGGGCTTGTCAGACTTCTCCCAAAGAAGCAATGAATGCAACTCCCTTTCGACTAATGCTTGGGTACGATGCAGTTTTTCCTGCTGAAATTTACTTGCAGTCAGCAAGAATTCAAAGGAAAAATGAAATACCTTCTAAAAATTTATTGGATATGATGTTAGATGAGTTGGTCAACTTGGACGAAGAAAGGATGAATGCATTGGACATACTCATAAGGCAAAAGGAAAAGGTAGCCAAGACCTACAGCAAGAAGGTGAAACCTAAGGCCTCTTTGGTTAATGACTTAGTTAGGAAAGTCATCTTACATATGGACAAAAAAGATAGAGTCCAAGAAAAGTGGTCACTCAACTAGGAAGGTCTTTTTCGAATCATCAAGATGTTTTCAAATAATGCATATGAGTTCGAAGAAACTTACCCAGAGCATTGAACCCTAAGGATAAAAGGGAAATACCTAAAAGGGTACAAGCCTGTGTTGCAGGAGATTCGAATAACGGAATAATAAATTTAACATAAATTAAGCCAACATTGTATTCATAAAAAGGATGCTAAAATGAAAAATGTCTTTACATAGAAATTCATACAAAAATGAATATAGAAAAATGACTCAAACAAAAATGTTTTTGATGTTCTCGAGGCGTGCTTTTAAGAGGTTGATTTTGTTATCGATCCGAGAATCCTCCAGCTTTAACTCCTTGATCTCTTGGTTTAGTTGAATTGCAACTTCCACATGTTGGATGCCAACATGAGATTCTCGATCAATGAGGTCCTTGGTGGAGACTAGCACTAAAACCTTCAGCTTTTTTTTACTAAGATTTTCGACTTGCTTTGTCAACTGAGTGATTTGTGATTCATATATATAATTTGTCCTCTATAAGCTGATAGTTGGTCTTGATTCTTTTGGACTTTTTCCTCTAGAGCATCCACTATTTGTTATGATCCCACAGATTATCGTTTCTCTGTAACAGAGTGGCAGACTTGGTCGAAGAGGGGTTCGATGTTCAGTATGAAGGAGACTGCAGACTCTGGTATTTTTTTCCATTTATTTTCTTCAGCAGTTTCCAAATGCCAGACACTATTGAAGGATCTTACTCAAGGACTTGGAAAAGGTGGTCTCGAAGAGCATAAGCCTTCGGTTGTTCGACTGGTAGATGCGCGGAGTCCTCATTCAAATTTATTTCAATAGAAGAACTTGAGGAGCAGCTAGCAGAACTCATGCCACGACTCTTGACCAGCCTTCTCAAAGCCACAACAGGGTTTTGTGATTTAATATCTTTGATCTCTTCTTGACAAAGGGACATATTGGATGAAGAAAATTTTATGGGTGTATGAGTGATGGCAGTAACTCCAAATGACTTGGTCGCACCATGTAACGCCCCATTTTACTTTTAATCATTATTCGTAATTATAATTGTGTGTCGATATGTATAATGGTGTGAATATGCATGTTTCGTGGTGTTTGGAATACCTTTAGTGGTGGGTAGTGGCCTTAAGATTAAGACTTTAAAGTAGTAAGGGGCGTGTAACCAAAAACGTAGAATTGGTGGTGTGGGGAGTAAAATTAATTATAATAGTAGGTAAATATTAATTTAATTAATATTTGATGGAAATTATTATTATTGTTATTATTTCATTAGTTAGATTAAGTGAAAATAATAATAATATAATAAGAGAAAAGAGAATTAGAGAAGGGATAAGTCATTCTACGTGAAAATAAGAGGAAGAAGCAAGAGGGAAGTCTAGGGCTCAAGAGAGAAGAAGGAAATCTTGTAAGAACTCTAAGGTAAGGGTGGGGTTCTTTAATCACTTAAGGGATGAATGATATATGTATGTGGGTAGATAAAATGTTAGGTTCATACTCATGGATTTTGTAATGGGTTGATGTTCCGGTGAGAAGTTGAAGTCGCGTGTCGGTAATAACAATAATGCTTATAGTGTAAAAAATTGATTGGTTGAATTGTGATTTTTGGTGTTATAAGAAGTTCTAATGAATGTGTATGGTTGTATACTGATTTAGAAATTTGATTTTGGGATAACCGATGTTTATGGGTGCAGGGATGGGTTTTAGAAGAGAATTTTTGTGACAGAATAGCAGAGAATCACTTTTGCAGGTAGAGTAACCGGTTACGTGCCTTGGAGTAACCGGTTACCTAGTGTAAAATTGGGGGATTTTAACTCTGTTTTAGCAGAGTAATCGGTTACCGGTTTTGAAGTAACCGGTTACCCTGTACAAAATCTGCATAATAGAAGCGTGAGAGGCCGAAGTAATCGGTTACCCTGTTTGCAGTAACCGGTTACCACTGGGCGGAACAAATTTTCTAAATTTTCTAAAATTCATATCTTTTGACTCGTAAGTCCCGTTTGGTCGCTGTTCGAATTGTTAGAGAGCTTATTTTATGTACTTTTGTGAAAAAATATTTTCAGTGACAGAATTCCAACTATTCGACGCGTTGTATGTGTTTCCGTAGATGTTTTGACGTGTAGAACTGGGAAATGTGTAACTCGGTAGTACGAATGTGGGTTGTTGTTGTGGATTGTAATGTTTGCATGTGTTGGCAGGTATATACTGCATGTTGGACAGTTGTGGTGTAATGTATTGGTTGTATGCTAGTTATGTGCATTACGTCGTTGTTGCATGTTGTTGTCGCGTGCATATCATGTTGCATGAGTTGTGGGATAAGACTTGTGCCCGTGTGGGGTGTGAGCGCCTATCCGGATTCCTTGTAATGGAATCGTGTTGTTGTTGTTGTTGTTGAGGTGATCGTGTACCCATGTAGGGTGTGAGCGACCACGGCTGTCATGTGCCCATGTGGGGTGTGAGCGACTTAAATGGAAATTCCGACGGGAATTGTGATCATGAAAAAGGGATTATATTGGTACCACATGCATTAAGTCGAGTTGTAGGTCTCAATGCATTGTATAATGATTGTGTTGCATTATGGATTATGTGATTGTCGGCGTGTAATGAAGGGTGAATCGTATGATGATTTTATGTCTTTATATTTTTATCATCAATTTCCTTTGCTAATTTTAGAATCTCATCCTTTCTGTTTGAATGTTACATCTACATGGGTAACATGCAGATAAGCAGGATTAGCGTGGAGTTGAAGTTAGTGAAGACGGAGTCTTTTCTTTTATTTCGTTGAGTCGGTGTCTGCTGTGATTGTAACACTGGGTTTTTGGAACGCTTGTCGTTGTTTATTTTAGTATTTGGCGTCGCTTTATTTACTTGATGACGATTATGTGGTACTAAAGATGTTATGTTTCGGTTGATTTTCCGCTGCCCTATGAAAAGATTGATTTTGCATAGTTTTATTAATGTTATCTATGTGTTACCTATGGTATGAATGAGCAGATGTTTGTTAAATGTAGCATCCTAGCTGATTGTATGTTTTATTTTACTCTGATATTTTATTATTAATTGTCTCGGGGGTTTAGGGTGTTACATAGTGGTATCAGAGCAGGTCGGTCCATCCGGCCAAGTTGTCGAGTCATTGTCGTGTGATAGTTAATTGCTGTCGATGTCGTTTCCTTAACCATTGTGTTCTGTTGTTGTCGTGTAATAGATTTAGAATGGCTGGAAGGAACGATGTTGCTATTGCTGCTGCTCTGCAGGCTGTTGCTCAGGCGGTACAGAACCCTCCTCATGCTAGTGAGAATGACGAGTTTCGGAAGAACAGACCGCCTACCTTCAAGGGAAGAGATGATCTGGATGAAGCGCAGGCTTGGCTCAAGGAGATCGAGAGAATCTTTTGGGTTATGTAATGTTCTGAAGCACAGAAGGTGCGGTTAGGTACTCACATGCTGGCTGAGGAGGCTGATGATTGATGGGTTAGCACTCGTCAACTGTTGGGAGCAACAGGAGAGGTAATTACTTGGGCTGTGTTCAGTAGGGAATTCTTGAGGAAGTATTTTCCTGAGGATGTCCAAGGAAAGAAAGAAATCAAATGTTTGGAATTGAAGTAGGGCAACATGTCGGTTACTGAGTATGCTGCCAAATTCTCGGACCTGGCTAAGTTTTATCCTCACTATAGTGCGGCAACTGCTGAGTTCTCAAAGTGTGTTAAGTTTAAGAATGGATTGAGGCCTGAGATCAAACAGGCGATTGGTTATCAACGAATCAGGAGGTTCCCAAATTTGGCTGACTGCTGTAGGATCTTTGAAGAGGATAGCAAGGCTCGATCGACTCACTTTAAGGGGTTGGCCAATAGGAGGGGAAAACAACAGATGCACCGTGGGAATCCCTATGCAGCTCCGACTGAGAAGGGTAAACAGAGGTATGTTGATGGCAAGAAGCCGAGTGGGGGAGGTGCCCCTACTCCTCTAAAGTGTTACAGGTGTGGTGAATTGGGTCATCGTGTCAGTGAATGCACGAGTGAAGTGAAGAAATGTTTCAAATGCGGACAGTCAGGACATCTGATTGCTGACTGCAAGGTTAATGTGGTGACTTGTTACAATTGCGGAGAACATGGCTATATTAGTACTCGTTGCTAGAAACCAAAGCAAGCTTCGACTGGAGGAAAAGTGTTCGCTTTGACAGGGACTCAGACTTTCAGTGATGACAGACTGATCAGAGGTACATGTTATATTAATAATGTGCCTTTGATTGCTATTGTTATTTCTTTGATTATGTGGTTGGCATTTATTTTGCTAAAACTATTCTAGCAGCAAGATGTTGAAACAAGATGTTCTAATTTACTGTATTCAACATGTCGGATAAAAATGTCCCATCCTGTCTGTTATTGGATTAAAAGGAAGGTTCTGTTAGTTGTTATTTGTTACTGAATATTCTGTGAATATTTAGTTATCCTATGTGGCGTCCAAAGTAAATTGAGTTGAGTTTTTGTGTTGGTTTTCGGATTTTCACTACTTTCTAAATATGGAGACATATTAGGAAACTTTAGATTGAAGACCTATTTTCTTGGAGTTTATTTTACAGAATTATGTGCAGTCTTTCTGCTGCGTTTTGAAGCCCAACCCAGTCCAGATTTAATGCTATATATTGACTGGTGTAAACCTAGTTTAGGTGTGGAACTTACGTGTGTTTTTGTTAGGGTTTTTTATTGTTAATTGTGAGCCTAACTGGTATCATTCTAATAACAGTATAAGGACTGGTTTTGTGTTGTAAGTTCTGTCAGTTACTCATAAGCTTTTAAGCATTGAGTTTCTTGTGTGTCAGTTCTCATAAGCTTTGAAGTATTGAGAACTGTGTGTTTTGAAAGTGTGTCTTTCATTTTGTTACTTGTGTTGAAAGGAACCAGTCACGGTTTGTGATTGAAGAGGGATTTGAGGAGGGCCTCATACCTAGGTGAGTCTTAGGTAGAAGTCATAGGAAGGGTAGTGATTAAGTGAGCGGATTGTAACCGGGTGTGGTTGTTGTATGATATGTAAATTGATACTATCGTATATTGATTTTGTCCTTGGTTTGGTAGCCCCCAGAGTAGGATTGTTGATCCGAACTGGGTAAACATATCACTGTGTTCTTTACTTTCTGCACTGCTATTTTTATTGTTATCTTGTTCATTGTGTTGGATATCTGTGTCTCAACATTTATGTAGGACATCTGATATTTGTGCCAGAATTTCAATTGGCATCTAGAGCTTGCACCCTAGTTTGTTTCTGGGTGAGATTCAGGGAAGGTACTTTCTAGTGCAATGGACAAGGATGAAGGATTTTTGAACAAACCACCTCTGCTTGATGGTTCCAACTATGACTATTGGAAACCAAGGATGATAGCATTCATCAAATCCATGGATGATCAAGCATGGAAAGCTGTTATCAAAGGATGGGAACCCCCAAAGGTTAGAGATGGAGAAGGTAATCCTACTGATGTGGTGAAGGAAGAGGAAGACTGGGATAATGCATACTACAAAGGGTCTTTGGGAAATTCCAAAGCCATGAATGCCTTGGTTAATGGTGTTAACAAAAATATTTTCAGGTTGATTGAACATTGCACCATTGCCAAAGAGGCTTGGCAGGTCTTGAAGGTTGCTCATGAAGGAACTTCAAAGGTGAAGATGTTAAAACTTCAGCTTCTCACTACCAAGTTTGAAAATTTGAAGATGAGAGCATTCATGATTTTCACATGAACATTATTGAGATAGCTAATGCCTCAAGTGCCCTAGGTGAAAAGATGTCTGATAGCAAACTGGTCAGAAAAATCCTCAGATCTCTACCTAAGAGATTTGACATGAAAGTGACTGTTATAGAGGAAGCTCAGGACATAGATAAGATGAAAGTGGATGAACTTGTGGGATCACTTCAAATATTTGAATTGGGGATCAGTGAAAAGTCTGAAAAGAAGAAGAGTATAGCTTTTGTGTCAAATGCTGGTGATTCAGAAGATGAAGGTAACCTGGTCAGAGATGAAGGGGTGTCTAAAGATCTGGTATTGCTTGGAAAACAATTTAACAAAGTGTTGAAAAGGATGGACTGGAAGTCAAGAGCTAATGTTCAGAACAAGTCACTCGACATCAGTAAAAACCAGGATGGAGGCAGAAGGTCCAGAACTGAAGAAGACTCCAATTAAGGGAAGAGAGTTCAGTGTTTTGAATGTGAGGGATTTGGGCACATAAAAACTGAGTGTCCCACGTATCTCAAAAGGCAGAAGAAGGGCTTATCTGTGTCTTGGTCAGAAGGAGAGTCTGAGAGTGATCTTGAAGAAGAATCAGCAAAATTGGTGACAACCTTGACTGGAATCTGTAAATCTGATGGAGAAACAACTTATGAGTCTGATGAAGGAACAAGTTGTGATTTTGACAAAGAATCTTACATTGGAGAACTTACTAAACAGGAAGTTATCACTGGGTTCTCAGAGTTGTGTATCAAGAATGAAGAGAGGTGCCAGATAATATTAAAACAGAAGGTTCTGATAGCTCAACTAGAAGCTGAGAAGGAAGAACATCTATCGATCATTGCTGATCTTAAAGAGGAGGTTGTATTACAAAAGTCAAAACTTGACAATATGACCAAATCTATAAGAATGTTGAACAATGGTTCCACAGTGTTAGATGAGATTCTTCAGACTGGGAGAAATACTGGGAATGTACAAGGTCTTGGTTTTAACAATCAAGCGGAGAACTATAAGTAGTCTGTAGTAAAGTTTGTTCCTCAGAAAATAAAGCAAGAGGAGAAGATGTCAAATCACATGTTTCAACATGAGCTGAAACATCAGAAAATAGTATATAGTTCAAAGTATAAACCATGGAGATGTCATTATTGTGGAAAGTTTGGTCACTTAAAGTCCTTTTGCTACCATTTGCATGGTTATCCCAAAACTGTTCATCAACCAAATAAAGAACAGAAAAGATGGACTCCTAGAAATATGGTGGCTGATTTCATAGCGCATACCTCTCTCAGAGCTTCCGCAAGGGAAGATTAGTACTTTGACAGTGGTTGTTCAAGACACATGACTGGTGTGAAGAAATTTTTGTCATATATCAAGCCTCACTCTACCAATTATGTCACTTTTGGGGATGAATCAAAAGGTGAAATAAAAGGTGTTGGAAAGCTGGACTACACAGGACAACCAAATCTGGATCGTGTTCTATTTGTCAAAGGGCTGACTGCAAATTTGATTAGTATAGGCCAACCGTGTGATCTAGGGCTCAAAGTAAATTTCACTAAATCTGAATGCCTAGTAACCAATGAAGAAAATGAAGTTGTTATGAAGGGAACCAGGTTTAAGGATAACTGCTATCTGTGGAATCCTCAAGAATTAGAAAGTTTGTCTACCTGTTTGATGTCAAAGGAAGATGAAACCAAACTGTGGCATCAGAAATTGGGTCACTTACATCTGAAAGGGATGAAGAAGGTTCTGTCAAGTGAGGCTGTTAGAGGTATTCCCAAGCTGAAGATTGATGAGGATAGAATATGTGGTGAATGTCAAGTTGGGAAGCAAACAAGGATGTCACACAAAAAGCTTCAACATCTTACCACAACTTCTAGAGTTCTGGAGCTGCTTCACATGGACTTAATGGGACCTATGCAGGTTGAAAGTCTTAGAGGGAAGAAGTATGCCTATGTTGTCGTTGATGATTACTCCAGATTCACCTGGATAAGCTTTATCAGAGAAAAATCTGAAGTATTTGCAGCTTTTAAAGAATTGTGTCAAAGGATTCAACGAGAAAAGGATTGTGGTGTTGTTCGAATCAAAAGTGACCATGGGAAAGAATTTGAAAATAGAAGGTTTGAAGAGTTTTGTTTATCTGAAGGAATCACTCATGAATTCTCATCACCAATCACTCCTCAGCAAAATGGTGTGGTGGAACGCAAGAATATGACTATTCAAGAGTGTGCAAGGGTCATGATTCATGCCAAAAAGCTTCCATATCATTTTTGGGCTGAAGCCACGAATACTGATTGCTATATACACAATAGGGTGACTATCAGATCAGGTACTTCTGTTACTCTTTATGAGCTATGGAAAGGAAGAAAGCCAAATGTGAAATATTTCCATGTTTTTGGGAGTAAGTGTTATATCTTGGCGGATCGTGAGCAGAGGCGAAAGATGGATCTTAAGAGTGAGGAAGGGATATTTTTGGGATACTCTACAAACAACAAAGCATATAGGGTATTTAATTCCAGAATTAAGGTGATGATGGAATCCATAAATGTGGTGGTTGATGACTCTGGCAGAGACGAAGATGTCCCAGATGATGTTGGAACATCCTTTCCCATGAACAATGAAATCTCACAAGACACTGAGTCCGTAGAAGATAATGTTCAAGAGACTAGTACTAGACCTGAGAATGAAGAGGTAGAGGATGCTAACAGGGGACCCTCTATAAGGATTCAGAAAGATCACCCTAAGGAGTTGATTATTGGGAATCTGAATGAAGGTGTAAGAACCAGATCGAGGGAGGTTGTGTCAAATGCATGTTTTGTTTCAAAGCTTGAACCAAAAAATGTTAAAGAGGCCTTGACAGATGAGTTATGGATAAGTGCTATGCAGGACGAGCTTTATCAATTCAAGAGAAATGAACTCTGGGAACTGGTACCACGACTAGTAGGAACAAATGTGATTGGAACAAAGTGGGTATATAAGAATAAGTCTGATGAACAAGGAGTTATTACCAGAAACAAAGCCAGACTAGTTGCTCAAGGATACACACAGATTAAAGGAGTAGATTTTGTTGAAACATTTGATCCTGTGGCTCGCTTGGAATCCATCAGATTGTTGCTAGGAGTGGCATGTTTTTTGAAATTCAAATTGTTCCAAATGGATGTTAAGAGTGCCTTTCTGAATGGTTATCTTAATGAAGAAGTCTATGTTGAGCAGCCTAAAGGGTTTGTGGATCCAAATTTTCCTGATCATGTCTTCAAGTTAAAGAAGGCTTTGTATGGTTTAAAACAAGCTCCAAGAGCTTGGTATGAAAGGCTAACTGAGTTCTTAGTCAAACATGGATACAAGAAGGGTGGTATTAATAAAACACTCTTTGTCAAGGAGAAAGATGGGAAACTGTTGATTGCTCAGATTTATGTAGATGATATTGTGTTTGGGGGGATGTCGGATGAAATGGTCCAACATTTTGTCAAACAAATGCAATTTGAATTTGAAATGAGCTTGGTAGGTGAATTGACTTACTTCCTTGGATTGCAAGTCAAGCAGATGGAAGATTCCATTTTTATTTGTCAGAGCAAATATGCTAGGAATATTATGAAGAAATTTGGATTGGATAATGCCAAGCACAAGAGAACTCATGCTCCTACTCACTTGAAGTTATCCAAAGATGAAAAGGGAGTGAATGTTCAACAGAGTTTATACAGAAGCATGATTGGTAGTCTGCTGTATCTTATAGCAAGTAGGCCAGACATAACCTTTGCAGTGGGTGTATGTGCAAGATACCAAGCAGAACCCAAGGTCAGTCACATCAATCAAGTTAAAAGAATTCTTAAGTATGTGAGTGGTACGTGTGATTATGGGTTGTTATATTCCCATGATTCATGTTCCATTTTAGTAGGATACTATGATGCTGATTGGGCTGGAAGTGCTGATGATAGGAAGAGTACCTCTGGAGGTTGTTTCTTTTTGGGAAATAATCTTATTTCATGGTTTAGTAAGAAGCAAAATTCTGTATCTCTTTCTACTGCTGAAGCTGAGTACATAGCAGCTGGAAGTATTTATGCTCAACTGGTGTGGATGAAGCAAATGTTATCTGAGTATAATGTCACACAAGATGTCATGACATTATTTTGTGACAACCTGAGTGCTATTAATATTTCTAAAAATCCTATTCAATATAGCAGGACTAAGCACATTGATATCAGGCATCATTTCATCAGAGAACTTGTGGAGGACAAAGTCATAACTCTTGAGCATGTTAGCACAGAAAATCAGCTTGCTGACATATTTACCAAGGCTCTGGATGCAGTTCAGTTTGAAAACCTGAGGAGAAGACTTGGGGTTTGTATTCATGAAGAATTATAGCATTTAATGTTCTTTGTGGCTCCCAGATTAAAAAGAATAAAGGTAATTCTGGTAGTGCAGCTGGTGCAGGTGTTTATGAAGGGAAAGATGTTGAAGTTTGTGCATGACATTTGGTCATGTGATTGTGTGTGCATCTACTTTCTGATGCTGTTTATTCTGGTGCATGATTTGATCACTTCTCAAAATTAATAACTGTTCTACTTGCCTTTGTCATATTTATGGCTAAAAAGGGGGAGTAGTGTGCATGTGGTGTGCTTGTGCGGGTGCTGCAGTTGTGGGGGAGAATGTTGTTGGTTTCTGCAGTTGAGGGGGAGTTTTGCAGTTGAGGGGGAGTTTTATTTGGTTGTGCATTTTTGCTGCTATGCTGTGTTTTTCGCTGCTGTCTCTGATATTTTTGTTTTGCTTGATTTATCTTTGCAAGATTGTTTGTTGTGTAGTTTTAGCCAAAATAAGCCAAAGGGGGAGATTGTTATTTCTTTGATTATGTGGTTGGCATTTATTTTGCTAAAACTATTCTAGCAGCAAGATGTTGAAAGAAGATGTTCTAATTAACTGCATTCAACATGTCGGATAAAGATGTCCCATCCTGGATCATAGGACATCGCGTCTGTTATTGGATTAAAAGGAAGGTTCTGTTAGTTGTTATTTGTTACTGAATATTCTGTGAATATTTAGTTATCCTATGTGGCGTCCAAAGTAAATTGAGTTGAGTTTTTGTGTTGGTTTTCGGATTTTCACTACTTTCTAAATATGGAGACATATTAGGAAACTTTAGATTGAAGACCTATTTTCTTGGAGTTTATTTTGCAGAATTATGTGCAGTCTCTCTGCTGCGTTTTGAAGCCCAACCAAGTCCAGATTTAATGCTATATATTGACTGGTGTAAACCTAGTTTAGGTGTAGAACTTACGTGTGTTTTTGTTAGGGTTTTTTATTGTTAATTGTGAGCCTAACTAGTATCATTCTGATAACAGTATAAGGACTGGTCGCACGCTTAAGACCCTAACATAAATAGTATAAGTCATGTAAAAATATACGAACTTCGACAGTAGGAGTGGGGAAATGATGAAAAAACTTGTGTTGGTTTTCTTTTTATCAAATTTTAGAGGTAGAGAGGAATTTTGATATTACCTGTGGCGTTGGGCCAGCTTGGCCGCTAACAGTGGCATCCTTTGTGTTTTTCTTGATGGGGAGAGCTGTAAAGAAAAGCAACATAACCAAGCTAAAAAGACGTAAAAAGAAAGAAAGTTCAATCCAACGAACCTCGATGCCTCATCATCAACAATGTCCCATAAGACTTAGACGTGTTTGATATCAACATGAAGGTGCCTCCGAGAGCTGCTATGTCTAGCTTTGTCGGAACCACTCTCTAGGCATGTTTTTTGTAAGAATTTTTTAAGTCGTTCAGAGAATTTTCTCAAATGAACCGTATTGGAAATGGAGGCCAAAATGCCAAGGCCATTTCACATGAAGGTAAGGGCTGAAATATTGGTTTGTAGAAAAACAAATCAAAAAGATACTTATCCTCCACATAGGAAGGAATCTTTAGTTGTGGTGGTTTTTAAAGAAGCTTTACTTTTAAAGTAGTCGCTACCTCAAAGATTGGTTGACGAAGATCACGAGGGTTGTACACAGTCTTGAAGTAGCGTTGGAGACCGCAAATTTTTTTAATGTGCGTGCTCGTACCTTTTTAAAATTTTGTTTGCAAGGAAATGAAAGTTGTAGTTAGATAAGTCGCATAGGTCATCACATCGACAAACTTGTCAGCATGATAATCCTTCCACCATGTGTTGAGTTCCTGGGTGAATTAGAATGATCTCTGGAACTTGAAGGGGGGTAAGCTCTAATTTGTGTTTGGCCTGGTCAGCTAAGAGTTCAAAATAAGTTTCCTCGGTCATTCTGACAGCGCTCAAGCATAATTCTTTCTTACGCTAAAAATAAGAGTTAGGTTTGAACTGGGAAAGGCTAAATTGTCGAGCCACGTGGTTGGCTTAATATCCAACAAAACTTACTTGAGTCTTCTTGGATGAGATTCTTGTCGACAAAAACTTTGGTGTAAGAAAGGGTTTTCAAATTTTGTTGGATTCAGCTTGATGAGTGGTGTCGCGTGCAGGAAATTATCTTTCGAACCATGCAGGTCCATGGCGTCTATATGAAAAAAGGCCATATGGGCAGTTAAGTTGTATGTTTTTGCAAACATCATATAGTATTCGGTGAAACTCTCTGGTGTTGAAAGTCCTTTATCAGCAGGAATAAGCAGGGCTAGTCGACTTCCTTCAATAGGCCAGTCCTTAGGTTCTCCAGCAGGGTGATTGGTTTTTGTGAGTGCATTATTCAATTTATCCATATTTTGAATGATGTCAAAACTAGGAGAGTGTGTTAGCGTTTTTGTATATTGGGCGGTATCAACCAAATTTTAGATGTGCATTGATCATTTTAGCCTTAAGATGCATACAAATGGTTTTGAAAATGATTGGAAATGTATAGACATGCTTCATACATCAAAAACTAAGTGTTATGTGTGAACATTGTTGCATAGGCCGACACATACAATTTCAGGACGACCTATAGAAGCTTTTGCTTAGTATAGACTGACACATAGAATTTAAGGCCGACCTATGGAAGCTTTTGCTTCAGTATAGGCCGACACAAAGAATTTCAGGCCATCTCCCACGCATCAATATTATATCCTGTAGGCTATGCCCATAAGTCGCCTCATTCAAGCCTACCTGAACACCTTGACAGACCGACCTATTGATTTCATAGGTCGGCCTGTAGCCTTCAAAAACTTAATATTTTATTTTGCATCTTATTTTTTTTCCTTTTTGCCTATTCCCACACACACACGCATACACACACACACACACACACACACACACACACACGCACACGCACACGCGCACACACACACACACATATATACTCATACATGCACCTTTTTCTAGCAAGGTACTAGTGAATTACCTAAACAAAACAAGATTACAAAGCATTCACATCATCTTCAACCTTTCTTCCATGCATACACACAATTGAACTACACATAATCATTTTTCGATTGGGTGACCATCTAGATTAGGGTTGATAACGTCCAATTAGGTTGGTGTAACAGAGAATATTGGGTTGAGATCTTTATGTGTTTCAAATAATAAAACCAAGGTGAGATTTTTCCTTCAAGATCATTATGATTTGAAGGTTTTGGACAAGATCACGTCAACACGGATTCGACCGAGTGAAGGCCTTAGGAAAAGGTGGTTTCTTTGCAAGGGAGTAACGCGGGACGGTGAATCGTGTTCGGGAACCTTGAGTTCAACAAGTTCATGCTCAGGATAATCAGTGGATTGTAGCCACATTGTTGGTGACTTAATCAAGCTTTGATCAAGGGTTTGGAGGTGGTTGAATCAACAATAAACCATAGGGTTTATGGGGTTAGAGTTCTTCACCTCTTGTATAAACATTTTTGCAAAGATAAGGTTAATTGCAGGTAACTCAATTCGATTTCGGATTTAGGGCAAACATACCCATAGCGAGGCCAATTGGGGAACTGCCTAAACAAATTTTTGTGTCTCTTTATCGCTTTATTTCTCTATTTCTTTAATTGTTGTTCTTTCAAATTATTGATTTCGTTGTTGTTTCGATTAATTCGATTGGAAATTGTTTACAATCATCTTTTAAAGTGCTATTATTTATATAATCACAATCACTTTGATTGTGATTGGCTTTTAACATCAACAAAACAAATAGAATTTCCAAACGTGATCAATCGCACACAAAGTGTTCGATAAATTGTCTTTATATATTTTTTATCGCTTTGTGTTCATTGGAAATAAGCATTACGAATAGCTTTGCATTTGATTGATCCGTGAATTAATCGTTATAGAACAATTTGTGTTCATTATCATTCCATCGGCTTTCATTAAGCATATCCGAGCTTTTCTATAGTAGGTTCGGTTAGACGATTCGATTCGGGTTGTTTCTGTTCTGCCATATATTTTTTACAACAAATTTTGGCCAAGAGTTTTTGGTTTTCAATTTGTGATCTATTTAACCCCCTCTAGATCAAAGCCTATCGTCTAAAAGTTTTATTAGCCACCAAAGATGGTTCAAAAGTGACATTAAGACAGAGTTGAAGAAGTCAGAAAGGGCCTGCTAACAGAAGTGTGCCCTTGGGATTTTTGGTCGAGCTGAACATTTTCATGGAACTGGATGCCAAGCTTGAAGCCTCATAAATTAAAGCCAAAATCAATTGGCTTAGGCAGGCATTCCTTCCACTATGAAGTTGATTGGTGAGAGTGACGTAGGATTTCTCCACTTGTAGAGAACTCAAATATAAAATGAAGTGTGATAACCACAAAGATAAGAAGGCCACATGCACTTTGTCGGAGACTTTTGTGGTGGCTTCATAGAAGTGATCGGCAACAAAGTTGGTGAAGCTGGCTTGTTTCGAATCAAACATAATAATGTCGTCTGTTTCAACAAAAGGGTCAAACACTTCGATTGTTGGTCGAAGACCAGTGATGGCGGCTACGTCGAACAATGTTGGCGTAAGAATACCACATAACAGTTTGAAGGTGTTCGTCGAACCCACCCAAAAGTGGAGTACAACTAGCAATATGTTCGGGTTATATGTGGGTCCTACCCTAGATAATTGAATCAAGTAAAAAAGACCTTAATCTTCAAAGTTTACCCTTTCTGGGACTCTACGTTATTCAACCAATTAAGGTAATTCGATTGGTTGGTGTAAGAGTAAGAACGAAAAATAAGAGTACTCATATAAGTAAGATGTAGGGGTTCTTTTATGGCCGCTAAGGATTTTGTTTGATGATAGTAGGGGGAATTCACTAATTCTAGCCACATTTGTGCTCAAATCAAGAAAAGGACCAGAGAAAACATGTGTAATTTTAGAAATGGTGAAAGGAATCAATACTTTGGATTTCCAAATAAGCGCTTTCTCATCTTGAAGAAGAGGCTCGGGAACGTACAACTGATTGTTAGTAAGAGTGGACGTGATGATGAATGCAGCCACAAGAATCTCTGGTTTTGAGTTTGATTAGTGAGCCATTTGTGTAAGTGGAGTTTGAGTTCGTAGGACGAAGAATTTCGTCTTCATGGGAAATCCGAGCCATGATGGATTTTTCAAACCTACACGTCTCAAAGATACGTTATAGGGAGATGCCATGGTGATAGTAACGTTAGCGCATAACCTCGAATACTGTTGGAACCTCAAAAATGCCACATGTCGCTCAAAAAATAAATTGAAAGTGGCATTTTTGGGGGGCAATTTTTTAGCCAAGAAATTCCAAAAGAGGATATTTGACAGAGAAGCCAGTTGGAATTTCTGTAAACATAAGGTAAGTTTAAGATGCCTTTGAACCAAAGACTTGGGATGAAGGAACAACAACATTTCGACATCGAAGAGTTTGGTCTGGGACTTAGTAAAATTTCAAGAAGTTAGGTCATTCATCAAGTTTGACAGGTAGAAGGAGTTCGACTGGAGGCAAATTCAAATTTCAAGCTGAAGTGATTTTTTTAGTCTTATCCAAATTGCCAAGGACACATAGAGATCAATCAAAGGACAGTCACACATGCAACGATGACGTGTCAGGTGGAAAGGAATTTAAATGTTGGGAGACTGTTAGTTCATAGCATTATAAATAGAAGTTCAAGTGGTAGGTTCAAGGGGTGACAAAAAATATTGTAAAACATTAATATACACTCAAAGTATCCGCACACAAGAGAGAAATGAGTTTTCCTGAAGAAAATGTACTTGCCTACAATTTTTACATTTATCTATTTAAAGTTATTCTTTATTTATTTTTCTTTACTCTTCAAAAGATTAGTTTTAACTTTGTCGAAATTAGTTAGTCTGTTTACTTTCAAACATAATTATTTTATTAAGACATCCAACATTCATTAAAAGAAATTCGACAACATTGAATGCATTCTCTTTTTCCCAGAAAATTAACATAAACTTGCCCTAGGATTTATTAGTTTGGTCCTTCATGCAATTAACCTAAAACTAGGTGATTGTTTACCAAAAACACCAGTGAACACCCACTCAAAACCTTTTACATATCTTCATCAAGATGAAAGTGTAGAAAGAATGACATAACTACAGTATATTGCTTCAGACATAAAATAATTAATTGCCAATGTTCCCTACAGAACCACTCAGAATCATTAATGTTATGTATAAAATTAATTTATAAATGAAAACACAAATTAAAGCATATACTTACTTAAGGATAAACATTGCCATGTAACAATTTTTATTCTCCTTAACCAACTTGTTTTGTATGTGCATCATGACAGTGTTTGTTGACTTACCTTAAAATTGAATGTTTAATGGATCTATGAAACAATACTTTTTTAATTTCCTTTCAACATGCATTTCATAGAGGACCCTAATGAAAAGTTAATGCAAATATCAAAAGTTTATGTTAAAGTATGAAAACAATGAATATAAATTAAAATCACTATAAGAATTATACTTTGAAGCACCACAATTGTATTACGGGTATGTCTATCCAATCACCTCCCATCAAAAATTCCACTAGACAACTCTTATGAAGCATATATTCATGTGATGCTTTATGTTTTAATTTAAACTTGCAGACACCTGGAATATTTTCTGTCATAATAGATAGTCTTTGAGTATTATCTAATTGAGGTGGTGTCGTCTCAATATTGTGAACCGAGGCAACACAACTATCTTTCGTGGTTGCACCACCCATAACAACTTTCTCAACTACTTTATCAGGAATGTCCAACTGATCTGAATTTGGGTGACTGAGTACACCCATTTCTGCATCATAAAAACAACTGAATACAATACAAAAATTGAAATACACTATTAATTGTACATGCCAAATATATTTGGTGCCTAGTTGAGTAGCCGGATAAGGGTGAGCACAGACCAGACTATAGTAGCAGGAGAGATCATACAATGGAGAGAGTTAGACAAAGCCTCATGCACAACCCAGATCGATCATGGAGCCCAATCCCCACCATGTCGAGTTATCACGAGGCCAGGTACTTCATCCTACCAACCCGGCATCGATGCCGGACACATGATCGTCAAATGCCACTCCATCTTTTGTAACGGCAGCGGCGCATCAATACAGACGTTATTAAGAGCTTCAAAGCGTGTATTCATGGAGGGAGGTTACGGTAATGATGGCCACATAACGCCAGAAGGCCAAGAGGCTTCTCTTAATGGCTTGAATTAAAGGAAGGCTATATAATGGGGCTCCCACATGAGGGATAGGCAAGACATTCATCTTGAGGCAACATACAACACTTGTATAGCCCTTAAATCCCCAGATATTCATCTCAACATACTCAGTAGAATAGACATTGTAACTCTCTTTTCCCAAATAGAATGAGAGTTATCACTTTTGGTGTTCTAACCTTTTTTGGCAAGAACATTTGGCGCTCACCGTGGGGCCTGGGCAAAAATTTCCCAGGACACACCCCTCAGGGACGACATGACTTTTGAAGGAGACCCTCCAGACATGGGTCAACTACTAGCCATGATGGAAACTATGAGACAACAGAATGAAACACTGCGAGATAGTATATAGGAGTTGCGGCAGCAAAGTCAAGTTGACGCTGATAGTGAGGAGGAGGTTTTCGAACCTCAACCTCTCTCTCAAGAGATCAGGGATGACCATGTACCCGAAAACTTCAAAGCACCATCATTAGCTTCCTATGATGGGAAGACAGATCCTCAGGAGCATGTCACCGCTATCAATAATCAGATAGCCATAGTTGCCCCTTCGGACTCACTGAAGTGTAAACTCATGGCTGGAACTTTGAAGGATGTAGCCCTAAGATGGTACATAAGACTTCCTCAGCTCTCCATCATAAGCTACCCAAACCTAACTAAGAAGTTAGTACAACACTTCTCGACAAGCAAACGCCAGAAGATGTCCACGACTACATTATTCAGTGTTCGACAGAAGCAGGCGGAACCACTACATGAATACTTGGCTCGGTTGAATGAAGAAACCCTCAAAGTATCTCATCCGAATCAAGAGCTGTTTGTAAGGGCTTTTCAGCATGGATTGTGAGCCGGACAATTCAACGAGTCATTGGCTCAGAAACCGGCTATCAGCATGGACGAGATCACTACCTGGGCCTAATGTTACATCAAATGGGAGGAGAGTAACCAAGAGAAAAGAGCCCGGGACGACAATGAAAAGACAAAAAGAAAAGAAGAGGCATCAAATAGGAGGAAGGAGCATCCTCGGGGAGTTGCGCGTGAACGACATGCTCCCAGACCATACAAACAGCCATACGAACCAAACAGAGGCCTCAACCCATTAAATACAAGCAGTGGAGACATCCTTAAAGAAGTCGGCCACATGAATCTGTTACTCGAGCCTCAACGCCACAAAGGAGCCAACACAATCATGGGAAGGCGACCCGAAGCTTAGTGTAATTAGCACCGTGTACGGGGACATCACACTGAGGACTGTCAGTAGCTGAAAAAAGAAATTGAAGCTCTAATTCTGAGGGGACATTTATTGGCATATGTGAAAGATTCTCGACCACAAAATAACAAGAGAAGCCCTCCACGAAGTGATTAGGAACCAGAAAGGTCAACCCGAAAAAAGAGCTCAGATGCCAAGGAGGGTCATGAGACGAAGGCAATCTAACACACTCTAAACACCATTTGTGGAGGATTTGCTGGTGGTGAAGGAACAAGTCCAGTTAGAAGGAGATATGCTAAAACAGTTATGCATGTAAACAAGAGGTCCTCAGAAAAACCGGAAGGAAACTTAGACGTTGTAACATTCTCCGAGCGAGACATCCCAGGAATCCTAGTTCACAGAAATGATCCTATGGTTATAAAAGTGTAGGTACGAGATCAGAGCATGAAGAGGGTACTAATAGACCCCGGAAGCTCATTCGACGTATTGTACTGGAAAGTATTCAGAGGAATGGGTCTGGATGCAACCAAGTTGCTACCATTCAAAGGTGGTCTGGTGGAATTCTCGGGAGAGTAGGTACGAGTGCTCGGACATCTAGTATTACCGACTATCTTCGGCGACATTGATAATGCAAAGATTGTCCAAGTAAGGTACTTGATAATCAATGTTGCTTCACCCTATAACATCATTATAGGTCGGCCATCATTCAACGCCCTCGAGGCTTCATCTCAACACTATATTCGACCATGAAATTTCCCCTTTGATATGGTCAGGTTGGGATTGTCACAGGCGACCAGGGGCTAGCAAGAGAGTGTCATAAGGATAACTTAAAGATGAAAAGAAAAGAACTAGCAAGAGAAGCAAATTCCAAGATTCCTTCCAAAGTCCACTTAGTCGACATGGTGCATGACAAAGGAACAAAACAAATCCGAGTTGGGCATCTACTGACCCATGATACACCCATCAGAGTCAAATCATTCCCCTAAGAAAATAATGGGATCGTGCAAGCATTTAAGGACAACCTAGTCCCTTCTTCTAGGAAGCCTCACAAGGAGAACCCGAGGTATAAAAGCAAACTCGGAGACGCATATCTTCTAGATAGACCGGAAAAGGATTCATCCTCTCCTACAGAAGCATGGGAGCCCTGCTCAAAAAATCCTGAGTACATCAACAATCGTCTTGATGAAGTCGCGGGGATGGCGGGACGGGAAGTCATCAACTTTTCAATTACTGAAGACAATATTAGCAAGGACGACAACCCCTCATAGACTTGGGATACTCAGGGACAACCAAGCGGAAAATTTGACTTTATAGTAAAGTATATTGCTCTTGAGAGCTCTCGCATTAGGTTTGAAGATGTCAGCCAACTGGGTGGGAGAATCCTTCTGATCAAGAAGTATGCAAGTTAGAAAAATTAGAAGGAATAGAAATACCTAGGACAGGGAATGTACCCCGTCTTGGGCTATACTTTAATTAAACCTTATGTAATCCAATAATGAATAAAAGATCCGGGTTGCACTCTTTTCCCTTGCAAGGGCAAGTTTTTTAACGAGGCACCTGGACTTAAAAAATTGTCATGTTTTGTTTATGGGTGATCAGCTGGAAGTGGCGAGTTACAACTCAGAAAACCCTATAAAACGTGTCGACTTGCTCCGCCTAGATAGGTCGCCCATAAACGGGTTGATAAACTCCTATAAAACGTGTCGACTTGCTCCGCGTACATAGGCCACCCTAAACGGGTTGATAAACTCCTATAAAATGTGTCGACTTGCTCCGTGTACATAGGTCACCCATAAACGAGTTGATAAACTCCTATAAAATGTGTCGACTTGCTCCGCGTACGTAGGCCGCCCTAAAGGGTTGATAAACTCCTGTAAATGCTCCGCGTACGGGGTTTAAACAAATATGTCTAACAGCTCCGTGTAACCAAGACGGATAATCTGATATAAATATGATGAAACATCTAAGCCCAAAACTGGGGCTAGAAAAGTCATACACGACAAAATAACAAAAGAGCAAGTCTCTGTTGAAGGGGCGCCCGAGTACATGCCATAATTGACGCTTATGTCTACAAGAGTTCAGGATTCCCAAGAGTGTGAAGACTATACACAAAAGATAGCTAAAAGGCTCCTTAATAATTATCCTTGCAGTAAGCTACCTGAAAGGTCAGGGAAATCAAGCAAAAGAAAAGAACAGAAATAATACCCGGAAATCTATAATTGGACACCTTAAGTTAATTTAACTTACACTTTAAGTTAATCTAACTTAGTGCCCGAGGGGCTGGATATATGTATGAGATTATTTTGCAAAGAAATGCAAAGAAATAAAACACGAGAATAATATAAGCAATAAAAATAAAGCCTCAGAAGGGCCAAAACATTGTATGTTACAAGCCTGAAGGCTAAAAAGTCATGAGCATGAGGGGGACAACACCGCACTCCCTCGCCAAAATATAAAAGTGCATTCAGAAGGATGACTAACTAAAATAAAGAACAACAAGATTAATTAGCAGTCGAAGTGTCATTGGCAAAATCCTTTAGGGCCGGGTTCACATTCTTGTCACCATCATTGACTGGACCCTGAGATCTCTCCTGGCTATCCTTCTCCAGCTCACCAAGATCCACAAGACGGCCATCTTGCACCACTTTGAAGTAATCCATTTCCAACAAATCCAGGCCAGGATGGAGACATAGGACTTGATCTTTAGCTCTCTCAAATGCTTCATCACCAGCAGACAAAATATTGTTCTGACTTTTCTTCAGAGCTTCTCTAAGATCGTTGTTGGATGATAAAATCTCAGCATTAACGGCCTCAGATGCCTTCAGCTAGTTAGTAAGCTTGGGTAAAGTTGATTTGTGATCAGACTCCAAAGTCTCTTTCTCCTTTATCGAGTTTTTCAAATCCTTCTCCAAGCTAGAAAGTTTCTTAGACTGAGACTCCTTCAACTGAGCAACTTCATCCTTAAACTTTGACTCAAGCTTCTCAGAGTCATCAGATAACTCAAACAAACCACGAGCGAGAACAACACACCTCATCAAATAAGAGCTAAGATTCTGAGTGATTTTCTAATAACCAATGGATTTAACTTTGTTAACATCCTCGGTAACATTGAGGTGGTCACGCAGATATCTGAAGCCATCAAAATCATTGGACCAAAAATTGAATTCCCAAGACGTGGGATTCTCCCCTAGACCACTCATGAAGGAGATAATCTCCATTTCAGCTTGATGAACATCCTCATTCATTTGAACCTTCAACTTCTTTGGGTCACCTTGAGAAGCCTCTTCCTGGGCAGGTAGAGTTATAGGTTAGGGCTCAACTTTGCTTGGGCGGCTTTTGGGCTCATTCCCCTGGGCCGCATTGGTGCCCGGACTTCTAATCCACCTAAGTCAGACTTAGATGCAAATGCGCCCCCAGTTCCTCTCCGGGCTTCCCGAGCTTTTGCATTAATTTCTTCTGCTCGGCTACAGACAGACCAGTCATCTTGTCTACAAACAAACAGCATAAAGTTAGAATAAAAAGCGGGCAAAGAATAGTTGAAATAAAAAATAACTATTACCCAAGAAGACAAGGAGTCAGTCATCATCTAGGGGCAACAATTCTTTAATCCTTATCATATGGAATGAATCAAGAATAGCCAGGGATTGGAGCTCCAAATCATTCAATTTATCATAATTAAAACCGGTAATTGATAATGGATCTTTGGTTCAGTAATGAGGGAAACAGGGAGACCCATCCAAGGTGTAGCGGGGAAATTTGTGAGTATAAGATATTAATTAACTTAACTAAAAAAAACAACAAGAGTCGCCACCCACTTTTATTTTATCCAAAAGGGAAGGGAAAAAGAGCGAACAAAACCTAAAGAGTTCTAAAAAAACAAGAACAATTAGAGAATGGGTAAGGGGGGTTGGTTACGCAATGGGAGTGTATTAGCACCCAAAACGTCTATAGTACTCTATAGGAACCCTTTAAAATATCTATGCTTTTTGGTTTGAAAAGGTTTGCTTGAAAGAGATTGGGAGAGATGAGAAGAGAAATATTTTTTAAGATTTTTGTGTTTGGAGAGACTTATCGCCTCATGCCTACGTACCCACGAAGTGCAATGTAGGATCAAAACCTCGTAGTTCGTGGTACAAAGAATGAAATTTGTTTGTTTTGGTTGATTTTAAGTGTAAAGACAAATCGTCATTTCTGAGCGAATAATTCCGCTTGAAGAAATGAATCATGTCTAAACTTATGAAAAAGTTTTAAAGGGAAGAAGTGCATAAGGCACAAAAAAAATTGATATTTTTTAAAGTCTTTTTGAAATGGTCTAAATATGATTAACATGGATTGACATTTATTAAAGAAAAAAAGTAAAGTTTAAAAATCGCTCGATCGAAGTCAAGGTTTTATTATGAAAGCGGTTTTAATTTTGAAAACAAGAAGATTTTGAAAAAGGGAGAAAGTTTTGAAAATTGAAGAAGGGGTGGAGAAGAAGAGACTATCCTAGTGCATAAAAATAAGAGCTAAGGTAAGAAAGATCTAACCACATGGAGGCACTCTTCAAAGCATAATAAGAAAAGAATTTCGTCCTCTTGAGCCAATAAGCAAGCCAAATAAAGGCTAGAATATCAAAATCCATAATGGTCCAAAGCACAAGGGAGAGAGTCCTAAGTCTAAGTCCATAAGTCCATAATTAAGAGTATAGGTCCTCCAATGCAAAGGATAGTGGCCATAGTCCAACAATTAAGAGCACAAGTCTTTTAGTGGTTTAATCCTTTATTAATGTTTTTTAGTCCAAATGGACAAAAGAAAAACAAAAGCACAAGATAATATGGTCCAAGTGGACAAAAGAAAAATGGCATAAACATAAACATGAATAGGATATATGAGCAATAAAAATAAACAGAGGTAGGGAGCGAGAAGGAAACATAAAAAAAAAGTTAGAAGTTAGTAATTAGTAGCACAAGGGCTCTAGCACCATAAGCCTACACCGATTATTCTGTTTCGCGTCTTGAACTATAATGATTAAAAAATGTACTTAGGTCAAGGTTAATGAAGATTTGTTAGAAGATTGATAGAATCAAAGCCTCTACAACAACAAGCTTCAAAGATTTTGAACCTAATACAAAAGATTAACCAACATTGGGTTGACGGGACCAATCAAGGTCCGGACCACGAAAGTTCAAATTCCGAATTGGATAAAGAGGGACAAATGTTGCGCTATGTTATGCAATCGTCGAGTAATTTATGGAGTAATTACCCTACAATGAGGTCGGTCAATAGATCTTTGTGATAATGCATGCTAGATGAACGATATGTAAATGGTCATCCGAAAGCAATACCGCGCGAATAGAAAATAGGTAGCAATTTAGTCTTGATCAAGAGTTCAACAAAGAAATTCTAAGATCCACAAGACTTTCATCGATCAAAATAAAAAAGAAATAGATGAAGAGAAATGCCAAATTGAATTACAAATTCAAGAACCTTTCATCTTCAAGTTCAATCACCTTTAATTGATAGATTTAAGTGTGAAAACATATCACTAATTCAAAGCACCTCAAATGAATTCAACAATTCATTTAAAGATAAATTTGAACTAATGAATGTTTAATTACTCTAACTATATCCAAAGTCCATTGAAATTGAAGAGAAATTAATCTCAACAATGTATTTCAAGGCTAAAATAAGAAGAAAGGGGAAGAAGGAGGAAGAAAAACCAAAACAGTCCCAAAAACAAGTGAAAAACACATTATGGATGCTGGTTAACAGATTAACCATTTTGCAGTGCAATTAGGTTAATCGATTAACCAGTGTAAACTTGTCGTTTTTTGCGCAGAATTCAACTGTTAATCGATTAACCAATTCGTGCCTATTTTGGTTAATCGATTAACACTGTAAAAACAACAGAAAATCAATTTGAAAATTGCATAATCCTTGATCAATCATTTATTCAAACACCTCATGATCAAGGATGCAATTGTGCACGAAATTTTAAGTAAAACAGCAGCAAAAACCAGCAATCAAACACAATTACAAAATCCAAAGGATCAAGTAACAAGAATCTCCAAAGATCTGCAATATGGAAGATGAAGATGAAGCTTCAACAATGGTGAAAGATGAATTACCACTTCAAATCTGAAAATTCCTTCAAATTGCTTCAAGATCCAAACACCAAAGCCTTGATCTATGAGAATTGATGAAGAAAACAAGTTTGGATGAAGGTTTAGCTCAAAGTTGAACAAGATTCAATGTGAATTCTAGTTAACTTTCAAAAGAAGAAAAGTGAGCTTTGAGTGAATTTTGTGGTTGGGGAGAGAATTTGCAAGAGGTTTGTTGGCTATCAAAAGCTTCAATAGAAAATTTAGCAAGGTAAATTAGGCTATCAAAAGCTTGTGAAATGAATGAAATGAAGCCTCTATTTATAGAATTTAGGCTTGGAAAAATTGGTGGATTGGAGTTTGGTTTGGAAATGAAAATTAAGCTTGGAATTTGAATTTGAAGAGAAATCATCAAAAGAGTGGTGATTAATGGAGGTACATGGTGGGAATTAATTATGATGATGTAGGGAATTAAAATGGGATGGTCTAGAATATTCCACATGTGATCCAAATGATGAAAATTGGTGCCAATTGCTGCAGAATTTGAATTTGGCACATTTTCTCAAAAATTGCACGTGTTAATCGATTAACCATTTTCAGTGCACAATGTGTTAATCGAATAACACAGTGAAAAAATGAGAAAAATGGCTTTTTGATGTGTTGTCTTGGCTCTGGCTCGATTTCTCTTCCTTGTCAAAGAAGGCATGGAAATAAACACGTGAACCTTGGAGTCTCTTGAATAATAATCAATTAAATCTTGGAAACTCTTGATCAGATGACTTTTGAATGACTTGCAGATCAACTTTGACTTTGTTCAGATGAAATTCATTCGAGCTGTGGGACTGATTTTTTGGTATTTTTAACCTGCTCTTTCCCTGAAAATGTTAGTGAAAGAAAACAAAATATTTTTAGATTTTAATTAAAGGTTATTAAACATAAACGAATTAAGCAATAAAACAACTAACAAACACACACATACTCAAAGATCCATGCAAGTCACAATCCTATAAAAGAGGGAACCAATGTGTGATCTTGTTTGTGGTATGAAATGCAAAACGACATGTGGGATCTTGGGGGTAAAAATTAGGGTATTACACAAGGCGTACAACACCTGAGGGAACCTCGGCCCACAACGAACTCTTAAAAAATGGTCTTTATAATTCTTGTAATTTGAGGTATAGGCCTGAAGAAAACTTCGGCCGGGCATTCCACTAATCTGAACCCAGCTCCGATTATCAACTCCTTTAACCTCAAAGAAGGAAAAGAATAAACCTATGGTCATACCAATATCTAAAACCTCACAAACCCTCTTAAAGGCCTTTATAAACCCCCAACTATTGGGGCGGAGTTAGGAAGGTGCTATGTTGACGGTTTTCAACACGTCTATCTCGAAATCGGAAAAAGGAATTCAGATATTGAAATATTCCATAATACTAGGATAAAAGTAAAAAAAAAAGTCGTCAGAAACATCTTTCGGTCGGAGTATACATACTCTCTCCTTTGGGCCGCACGGTTCTAAAATAACATCATCCTCAGAACCAATTGAGGATATGATCCTCAGAGAGCGAATTATAGCAATTTCCAAGTCGCCAGTAGTACTATTCTTATGGTTCATAACCTCTGAATCAAAGGGAGCAGCAGACTCCATTAGAATTTCTACGGAACCTGAAGAGTCAGAGTCAAAATCACTTTCAGAAGTGAGAATCTCGTTATAAAACTTATCCATGGCTCACCTATACTCTTCTACCCCTACAGAATCCATCATCTCTTGCATATTTTCCTCCCATAATCTTTTTCTCTCATCATTTCTCTTATGAATAACCCTACCCTCGTTATCACATTCCCTAAGAATTACCATTTCTGTGTTAAAAATAAAATTGAGGAAAATCAAGAAAGAATGGAAAAAATACCTAAAGTAGGGAGCGCTTAAAGATGGGATCGGACGCACTTAAAGAAAAACGCAGGAGTGAAGAAAAGAGAAGACTATCTTTAATAAAAAAAAACCCAACGTTCGAAAAATTGCTAGAGACTAGCCACTCATAGGATATTAAAAACACCATAACGCAAGGGAAGGTCAAGAGACATGACCATTTGGGAATTTTTGGCACGTAAGGACTTGAGAAGAAAGGCCAATCTACAACTCGGCACCTAGCAAATACATTCGGGCTTATGTCACTGCCGAGTACTACATCCTTATGAGCGAATACAGTACTCGGAGGGCTGCGCCGAGTTGAGTAGTAAGATATGGGTGAACACAGACCAGACTATAGTAGCAGGAGAGATCGTACAATGGAGAGAGTTAGACAAAGCCTCATGCACAACCCGAACCGATCATGGAGCCTGATCCCCACCATGCCGAGTTATCACGAGGCCGGGTACTTCATCCTACCAAACCGGCATCGATGTCGGACCCATGCTCGTCAAATGCCATGCCATCTTTTGTAACAGCAACGACGCATCAATACAAACGTTATCAAGAGCTTCGATCCTGTATTCATGGAGGGAGGTTACGGTAATGATGGCAACATAACGCCAGAAGGCCAAAAGGCTTCTCTTAATGGCTTGAATTAAAGGAATGTTATATAATGGGGCTCCCACATGAGGGATAGGCAAGACATTCATCTTGAAGCAGCATAAAACACTTGTAGAGCCCTCAAATCCCTAGATATTCATCTCAACATACTCGGTAGAATAGACAACGTAACTCTCTTTGCCCAAAGAGAATGAGAGTTAGCACTTTTGGTGTTCTAACAATTTTTGGCAAGAACATTAATAATAACAACATACAATACATATACTTTAAATTATACTTATACCTCAATCATATCACAGGTACACTTCTCTTGGTTAACGTCAGCAAACCTCTCTCGCTTCTTCCACACCTCATGCAACAACTTCTCTTCTCCTCCTGCAATGTCCTCTCTCACTCCTCCTGCTCTTCCTGATTCTACTTCTCGTGCTCTTGTTCTAGCACCTCCCTTATCTTTTTAGCAACTATCTCTTCAATTTCTCTACTCCAGTTTACTTCATTAATTGGTTGCGATGGTCCAAAATGTAGCGTCAAGACGACACCTCTTCAAATACCCTAGACATGACCAATATGCTCCTCGATTCCAATCACTTCTACCAAGATGTCATGATGGGCTTGTGGAATGAAGCTACCAACATTGGCTTGTTCAACCAGTACATCCTACAACACATTGAATTCAGTAAAATAATTGATGTTGAAAAAAGTATCTCTTTACAATCTTTTCAGCCGCTTCGTGTGTAGCCTTTGATGTGAACGAGCCATCTGGTCTTTGACATGCCCTCTTCCATTTCTCATGTCGTGATGGTGGAGATGAACTGCGATCAAGGCTTCTAGAAGGATCTCTCGTTCCCTTTGTTTTCTTTTTTCCTTAATCATTTTCTGTTCAATTTTATCATATCATCTACGAGACAATCTCTGTGGATAGATAATTCTAGCTTTATTCTCCTTTCCTTTTTGGCTCTTAGCCATGAATTCAAGAGTGGTGCAAGACTTTACAAAATCCTCTCAAAATCTCTTATCAATAAATGAATACTTCATGTATAGAGGGGCTATGTTATCTTTTGAATTTTTAATATATTCATTTGTGAGTTGTGTCTTAAATTCCTTCCAACTCTCACCAGCATATGCAAGCCATTTCATTTTTAGTATGCTATCCTCTGGAACAATAAACAATTCCTACATTTACATAATTAATAGAGTTGATATTAGTATTAAACCAAAAAAAGGTCATATATACTTGTACAACTAATCAAAAAGTTCATAATAAATACCATATTATCGGTCCATATGCTATCTTTCAAATCACCGTCAGCCTCGTGCTAATTACATTTCAAAATATTCACTTTGCTTCTACCTTGTAATGGCACATAACCCTTAAAATCATCAGCATTTTCACCATAAGCCTTTACGGTTATCAGATAAAAATTAACCAGGGAATGAACACTATTTTCATGGGATTTTTTAAACCTTGGTATACATCATGACACCTCTAGCTTTTCTTTTACTTTTTGTATTAATAGAGGTTGCAGCAGAAGTTGTATGAGAGGTACTTGTCAAATCACCCATGTCTGTGTAAATTAAGAAAAGTAGCAACATATATATCAAATGCAAGCATAAATGTTACCAATTGAACCTGAACCAATGTATTCCTTGTGATTCACATTAAGGTAAGTTTAATGTGTTTATGCAATTCACATTAAGGTATTCAAAATATCTTGAACATAATTCATTTTGAAACATTTTCTTTTTTGTGTTGTGAAAAGAATTCACATTGAAACAACAACCAAACTAAATATTTCACATTTGTCTTTTGTGTTTAACAAGAACATAGAAACATACATTTAAGTTCCTAACAAGTGTGTTGTCTAAAAGATGGAAAGAAAGTTGGACATTAATCACCAAGATGGATTTTAATGACAATGTGGAAAATAAACTTGTTTTTACTAAGTCTTACATTGGTTTTCTTAGTAAAGTGATGATAGCACATGTGTTTCTTTTCTTAGTTTCGACTACAATAATTAAGCCACAATCGGACTACAACAACTAAAACATCTTAGTGATATTACATTTCAGTGGTATTACATTTCAAAAAAACTAAGCCACAATCAGAATACAAGTTATGATGAAACATATGTGGTAATTGTTTGAGTTTTATGAACATTTCAATGGTATTACATTTCAAACAACATTTCAGTGGTAGCTACATCTCTAACACCATTTCAAACAAAATTTTAGTTGTGTTGCCATTTCTATGAGAGATGAACATATCAGTGGTGATTTACGTACCACAAACGTGATGATGAAGCTTCAACGAGCTTTTAAAAGAGACGGTGATCGAGTTGATGTTGGAAGAGTTTATGTTAAAAAGAGATGATGTTCAAGTTGCTTATGGAAGAGTTTTGATGAAAATTGCCTAAGATTTTTTTGAAGAGAATGACGATGAAGTTAAAGTGTTTGTTGATAGGTAAATGAGAAATTAGAGTCTAATTCTATGAAGTAGTCATGCAAAAGATAAAAAACGTTGGTTTATAGGCAAAACCGATAGAATATATTAATTTAAAATTAAAACTAAAATTATATATATATATATATATATATATATATATATATATATATATATATATATATATATATGTAGAAAAACATATGGGTGATAATTTTGTTATTATATTATGAAGAGAAAATGGCTCCTTTTATAGGAGAGAAAATACAAAATTAACTCCTTTATTTTAGAAGTAATATAATGACACTTAAACAAGAAAATAGATAGCATTAAGAAAAAAATATTTCAACATCCCCCCTCAAGTTGGTGCATAGATGTCAATCATGCCCAACTTGCTGATCAAGTATTCAAATGTTGTTCATCCCAAGCTTTTGGTCAATATATCAGCGGTTTGTTGATTGGAAGGGATAAATGGAAAGCAGAGAGTACCAGAGTCTATCTTTTCTTTGATGAAATGACAATCGATCTCGATATGTGTAGTACGATCATGTTGAACCGGATTATGAGCTATGCTTATAGCTGCCTTGTTGTCACAGTACAATTTCAATGGAAGTTCTACCTCTATCTTCAATTCTTTTAAGACTCTGAGAATCAACATACCTTCACAAATTCCTTGAGCCATTGCTCTAAACTCAGCTTCAGCACTACTTCTTGCAACTACTCCTTGTTTTTTGCTTCTCCAAGTCACTAGGTTCGCCCACACATATGTGCAATAACCTGAAGTTGATTTTCTATCAATAATGGACCCTGCCCAATCTGCATCAGTGAATATTGCCACATTTTTTTCATTGGCCTTCTTGAATAATAACCCTTTTCCAGGAGTTGCTTTTAAGTATCTCAAGATTCTGTTCACAACTTCAAGGTGTTCTTCATATGGTGCATGCATGAATTGACTCACAACACTAACAGAGAAAGCAATGTCAGGATGAGTATAAGCCAAATATATTAATTTTCCAACCAACCTCTGATATCTTCCAGTGTCAACTGGTGTGTCCCCTTTCTCCCAAAGTTTGGCACTTTGGTCCATTGGTGTGTCAACAGGCTTACAACCACTCATACCTGTCTCTTATAAGAGATCAAGAACATATTTTCTCTGAGAAACAACAATTCATTTCTTTGACCTTTCTACTTCCATGCCAAGGAAATACTTGAGGGGACCCAAGTCTTTGATTTCAAAATATGCTGCTAAGTTTCTTTTTAATCTCTCCATTTCTATCTCATCATTACCTGTAAGAATAATATCATTAACATAGACTATCAAAATAGTTATCATTCCATTTTGACCTGACTTTGTGAATAAAGTATGATCTGCCTGTCCTTGAGTATATTCCTATTTCTTCATAGACTGAGTAAACTTTTCAAACCAAGCTCTCGGAGATTGTTTCAACCCGTGCAAGGACTTCTTTAGTTTACACACCTGTGACCCAAAGGTTTCTTCAAAACCTGGAGGACAATCCATATATACTTCTTCTTTTAAATCACCATTGAGAAAGGCATTTTTGACATCTAGCTGATGGAGAGGCCAGTCTAAGTTAGCAGCAAGGGATAAGAGTATTCTGATTGTGTTCAGCTTTGCAACAGGAGCAAAGGTCTCTAAGTAATCTATGCCATAGGTCTGAGTGAATCCTTTTGCAACCAATTGAGCTTTGTACCTTTTGATTGATTCATCAGAATTGTACTTTATTGTGAACACCCACTTACATCCCACAGTTCTTTTACCTGCCGGCAGATTTGTGGTACTCCAAGTTTTATTCTTTTCAAGAGCTTTAATCTCCTCAAAAACAGCTTCCTTCCACTTTGGAATTTCTAGAGCCTCATGTACATTCTTAGGAATTTTGACACTAGATAGATTAGAAGTAAATGCAGCAAAAGAGGGAGACAAGTTTGAATATGATACAAAGTTAGACAAGGGGTGCCTAATACATGGCCTACCCGGCTTCCTAAAGGTTATGGGAACATTAAGATCAGTATATTGTTTCCTAAGTTCTATGGGGACATCAAGGTTAGTATATAGAGAATTAGGATCATGGAGAGATTTACCTATCTGAGTCGGTTGACTTTCACTCGATTCAGATTCTTGGCTGAGCTGAGGAATAGGGTCTTCTACTACTTGATCATTGTTTCTTCTGGTATAAATTTTTCCTTTCCAAATTGGATTTCCTTCCTCAAATCTATTTTTTGTTTCATTTAATAAGGATGATATTATGTTGTGGCATTTAAGGTTAGGCCACCCTATTTTTAAGTAATTAAGTTCATTGTTTCCTAAACTTTTTGTTGAACAAGACATTTCTTCACTTCAATGTGAGGTTTGTGAGTTTGCTAAACATCATCGAAGTTCTTTTCCAATTCAATCTTATAAACCTTCAAAACCTTTTTCAATGATTCATAGTGATGTTTGGGGGCCTAATCGAACAAGTACTTTATCCAACAAAAAATGGTTTATCACTTTCACAGATGATCATACTAGACTTTGTTGGGTATACTTGTTGAAAGAAAAATCTGAGGTAGGTCAAATAATTCAAAACTTTTGTAAATTGGTGCAGACACAGTTTAACACCCAAATACAGGTGTTTAGAACTGACAATGGTACTTAATTTTTTAATAAAATTGTTGGAAATTTTTTCCTTGAAAATGGGATTGTGCATCAAAGTTCATGTGTTAACTCACCCCAACAAAATGGGATTACAGAGAGGAAAAATCGGCACCTTCTTGAAGTTGCATGAGCAGTACTCTTCTCTACCAATGTCGCTAAATATTTATGGGGTAAACCTATCTTGACAGCTGCACATTTGATAAACCGTATGCCATCTCGTGTTTTGAAATTTCAAACTCCTTTGCAAAGTTTCTTGAAATATTTTCCAATTGCTTTCGTTCTATCTGATTTACCACTTAAAATATTTGGATGCACATCTTTTATTCACGAACACAAGCATCTTGGTAAACTTGAACCCCGTGCAATCAAATGTGTTTTTATTGGGTATTCATCTTCTCAAAAAGGTTATAAATGTTTTGATCCTAATACCAAGAAAATATTTGTAACAATGGATGTTACTTTTTTTGAAAACAAACCTTTATTTGGTAATGATCATCTTCAGGGGGGAAAACAAATGAAGATTCTCCTGAATTGTTTGAAAACTTAATTGTCTCAGAAGATGTGTATATATCACATAATTCTGATCCATGTCATCTGCACCTAAAGAAAATGCCTTGAAAAAATTAGATGAACCTACTCCTTCCATGAGTAAGGATCAATCAAAATCTGAGGCAACAAATTAAAACAAAGATCAAACAAATGTCTTTTCATTCACTAAGGAACAGCTAGACCAAATGTACAAACTCCTCGAGTCTCAAACACCTTCGTGCTCCATAGCCCAGAAGTTGCTTGAAGTGCATGACCCTCACCCTTCTTTTTCCAATTAGAAGGTCTTCCATGAATTTTCCAACAAGTCTCACGTGTGTGATAATAACGTTCGCAATGATCACACCAGGGTTTACCATCTTTCTTACCATATTTCTTGTTGTCTTTATTGAAGTTGTTTGTGACAAGGGAAGAACCATCAGTTGCTGATTTTGACTTTCCCATCATCACTCTTTGTCTAGCCTCCTCTCTTCTATTTTCTAAAAAAGTTTCTCGGATAGTTGGCAGTGGATTATTTCCAAAAATTCTACCTCTTACTTCATCGAGTTCCTTGTTGAGACCAGCAAGAAAAATAAAGACACGGTCGTTCTCTTGCGTCTTAATAAACTGAACACTGTCTTCAGTACACCTCCAGTTATAATCATAGCACTGATCCAACTCTTGCCAAAGGGCCATCAATTCATTATAGTAGGTAGTGGCATCCTTGTCATTCTGCTTTAAACTCCATAACTTTGATTTTATATCATAAATTTGAGAGAAACTTTTAATATCAGAGTAAGACAGTTTTACAGCATCCCAAACATCTTTTGTCGTAGGCAGATACATGTATGTTTTTCTCATACCTACGTCCATAGTATTAATAAGCCAGGCAATAATAGAAGAGTTTTCAGATTTCCAGAACCTGTAATTAGAATGTGTTGTTGCAGGCATCGGAACATCACCTGTAGGAAAACCCAACTTCCTTTGCCTTCTAGAATAAGTCGAACAGTTTGGGACCATTCAGCGTAGTTTGAGCCATCTAGTTTCTGAACATTAACCTGAACAGAGTTATTTTGACCTCCACCTCCAGAGTTACTGTAACCACCATCAAATGGGTAATCATAACCGAACCCACCGTTAAAATTGTTGTTTGTCATGAACCTGGGCATTTCTGGCATGGTAAATCCACTTCCTCCGCCATAATTATTGCTGGTGCCGCCAGAATTGACATTGGCGCCGCTACCAGAATTGTTGTTGGCGCCGCCGCCGCCTCCATGACCTCCTCTGGGAGGAGGTGGTGTTTGGTTAGGGTCCACCATAGTTTGGATCGGTCGGGTCGGATAAAAGAACGGGTCGTCAGAAAAAAAATTTCGGACCGCTGCCCCGAACCCCACTAGTTAGGGAAAGCTTTACAGTATCACCCTAGCCCTAACAGAGCTCTTGATACCATGTAGAAAAACATATGGGTGATAATTTTGTTATTATATTATGAAGAGAAAAGGGCTCCTTTTATAGGAGAGAAAATACAAAATTAACTCCTTTATTTTAGGAGTAATATAATGACACTTAAACAAGAAAATAAATAGCATTAAATAAAAAATATTTCAACAATATATATATATATATATATATATATATATATATATATATATATATCGCCATATTCTGGGATTCGTTTAAATTAACTATCACATTAGTTTTAAGAAGTAACCGAGATAATAGATTAAATAACAATTAAAAATAATATTAAAAAAATAAAAAAAAATGTATTTGAAAATTTTGAAGCAAAAGATATTACCCATCGATTGGCCAATATAACCAAGGGTAATATAAATAAAGAATAAAATTAAATAAAAAAAGGGAAAATGGAAATGCGTCATGTAACCCTAAACCAATTTAAAATAAAAAATATATATAAAATGCGGTAATTGGGATTCAAAGTGGGCTCCCTCGTAGTTATATTCCCTCAGTTTAAGGAATAACTGAGGGTATAGGTTTTATATTTTTTTAACTGATGGCTCTGTAGGGTCATACACCTTGGTTATTGGTGGATCGAGGTGAAATATTTGTCATAAAAAGTATTATTTGTAGTAATGTCAAGTGATCCACAAAGATGCACTCTTGACGATGGTTTGTCTTCCCCTTCTGAGGGGGAGTTTTCTCAAAGTTTCTTGGGTTTTGAGGTAAAACACTTGAAAAAAGTTAAATTAAAAAACTCGAAAGAAATTTCCAGGCAAGTGATCTTTTTCATGTTTAGTGAATTTTGTTTTACCGATAACATATTTTTTTAGTTCATTGAGCCCTTTAGTGAGAATTCAGAGAAAAATTAAAAATTATAGGTTGAGGAGTGCATTTCTAAATTTTGGGGTGCCAAAAGCAATCATCCAAGTACAACCTCTTAGCAATTCCCAAAAGAACAAAAAAAGCTAAAATCTGCCTAAATAATTTATTAGGCTAGGTGTTATTGATTAAGGCATATAGAGTTGTTTAGTGGTTCAGGGAAATCCAAACCAAACCATAATGTTTGGGTTCAACAATTTTTTAGTTCGGGAAAAGACTGAACCAAGCCAATCAAATCCGATGATAATTGGTTCGAGCATTAGATTTCAATATTCTACATGCGAACGCGTTGACGGTCTACCCGAACCGACCATAACTAATTTTCATGACTGATATTATAATTATCATGGAAACTAGTACCAAGCATTTAACTTCAAGAATAAAAAATTGAAGCGTCATTTGTGGACATGTTATGCTATTTAATTCGATTTTAATTTGTTATTGGAAAATTACTAATGTACTGTGCTAACTAAGAATAGAGCTTAAAACCACCTTCATTACCATACTAACTGAAGTGACTAATTGCATATTCAAAATCTTTTATGTTAGAAGTTTTTCGTGTTAGATATTTTTCAATCTATAATGGAAAAATGTCTAGTTTAGTGTTTATAATTGAAGACTATGAACACTATAAGTTATTTTACAGTATTATGAAAAATTAATTGTCGTAAATTATTTTAGTTAAATATTTCTCACTTTTTTAATGTACCCAATCAATTCAAATGAAACCAATTGGTTTGGACTTTATCGAAAAAATTGCAAATCTAATCCAAACCAATATGTATATTTGTAATCATTTTGGGCATCAAATTGACTCAAAACTGAACCAAATCATCCCACGAAAACCCCTAAGAGCTTATTTGAATTTCAAAATGTAAAATCCCATTCCACACATTCGATTAACCCTAAGGAATACTTGATTACAGGCCTCTGGAACTGTGTACCGCCTGCAATCAAATCATGAGGGAATCCAATATGTATTGCCCTAATCGATTATCAGGGTAGATAATCGATTAAAAGCAGAGTATAATGATAATTATTGTTTTGGGTCGGTCAAAAGCCAAAGAGGCTAAGGCTCAAATTATTACCAATTCACTCCAAAAGATCCAAGGTATAAACGTCATCTCATGTGAAATGTAAGGTAAACTTTTCGATATCCACTTTTCACTACACTCATCTTGAATCTTGAACTGATTTGGAAATTGGAGTACTAACCTTGTAGGTCTAACCCCATGCCACCATAACGTACTTCAACATCACTTATTCAGGATTTTTCATCATCAACTACACTCAATTATGGATCTAGAACAAAACAGTGACACCAACTGTGGGAAATGACTCCTATTTCCCGTGAAAATTCTACGAATGGATCATTTTAGATCCAAACTCTTATCCATGCCAAAATCACCAAAGAACGGAGGTAGTCACCTCTAAGATCATCCAGAGAGTCTTTGATCAACCTTCTAATCTCGCATCGCCTAAATTATCTGTCATCAGCGTGATCCCTATGGTGGCAACTTCGAAGGTACTTCAAATAAGTAACGATATCTAGCATAGATCCACTACCAAAGTCTCTTTTCCATGGGGCGAAGATTCTCCAAATAGGAAATAAAAAGTAATAACACACCATAATTCCTAGATCGAGATGAATCCAGTCGAACTCTAAACAAAAATCCATCAACGGTTGAAGTAGTTAATGTCATGGATCACACCGGACCTTGTTTTGCAGGTGATATGCTTTTGAGAAAGACATTAAATTTTGATGTTGGCAATAAATGATCATTCAAGCATGAACGATTGAACAGATAAAGATGCAAACATATCCTTAGGGTTTGATAAACTTGACTATCCATTGATGGCAAACAAAGATTACAACTAAAGCCTCATATCAAGCAACTCAAGCATGTGTCAATATAAAGAGTAATATCCCACAAAGTCTTGAAGCAATGTGGTGATCTCCAAATTTAGTAATGAGTGAACGATTGTAAGGCTAAGGGACTTTATTAAAGCAATATGGCGATCTCCAAATTTAGTAATGAGTGAACGATTGTGTGGTTTGATTATAGGCATTATGGCTTATAACCAATATAGGTTGAGGCACGACAGAGTTGCGCATCATGCATCAGTTTAGAGGGAAAAAGCTTAATCATCACATTCACTGATCGATTCTAGTTCGGTTGAAATGGTTGCATCAACTTCTGAGGCTTTTGCATCTCCACCTTCATCTTCCTGCAGGAGGCAGGTGTCACCTCTTTAATGCCCTAGAATCCCCTCTGGTACATGTTAAGGCACCTGAGGCACCCGAGGAAACCCAGGAACCGCAGGCACCCCAAGCAACTCATGGGTTTGGACGAGGCTCATCCAACTTATCGGTGCTACCTCTATATTCGGATCGTGCTGCCAGGAACATGCGGGACGGAAAGGTTACATTCAATTGTATTCATTCTTTGAAAAAAAATTGTTATAATATTGGAAGTTTCTGACGATGATTTATTTTTCTACAGTTTTGTGATGTGTTCAAATGAATCAACCATGGACGAATGATTGCGGGTTTTCCACAACCTGTTAAGTAGCAGATTTAGGATGTGATGTAGTTATATGGGCTGCAAGAGCTGTGCAGAATCGATTATGTTACGATTCACCATGGAATGTTGTTTGCATTTGTAGAGAGATGGCACTCAGAGACGTCATATTTTCATCTTCCACATGGTGAGATGTCCATCACAAATGATGATGTCTCATGCTTGCTTTATCTTCTGATCATGGGAACACATTAGACCACACCATGATTAACAAAGATGAGGCAGTGAAGATGATGGTGACCTATCTGGGAGCTGACTTAGGGGATGCCCTGTAGGAGTTAGAAGCCACTTGAGGGTGTCATGCTAGGTTTCTATTCTTAGAGAGGTTGTATGCACAACAGCTACATGCGGCATAGCAGGTCGCTAGTGATGATGAACAGATAATGCAACATAGAGAATACACATTAACACTATTGTACTTGGTTGGCACGTCAATTTGTGTGGATAAAAGTGTCAATTAAGTATATGTGGTTTACCTGAGATAATTTACTGACTTAGAGCAGATTCATGAGTACAATTGAGGGGTCACTTGTTTGTTCTACCTATACTCCAAGTTAACTGAAGATTGTAAGTGGAACATCAAACAAATGACAGGCAGCTGCAGGATATTAACGGTAATATATGTGCATCTTTTAGTGTTTTTGTATCATTTTCGTAACACTTGGGGTACACCATTACTAATAATTCATATGCATAATTTTCAGGATTGGTTACTCCAGCACTTCCCACGCATATTCGGATGGTCATACGTTTTGACCTACGCTAACGATATGCCATGTGTTTCTACATTCGCCCTGCTAAGAGGGAATCATGCAACATAACCTTTCAGAGTGTATCTTGACCGCTTGGTAGCATAAAATATACCCTTCTAGACGTACATCAATCACTGTTGTTATACCCCAAATTTTACTCTTAGATTCCTTCATCTTTTACACATCATCTTAGGTTAATCATCCGCGCATAGCTAACCAATTTATTAGACTTTGTTTGTTTGGTTTCATTTGTTGAATTAGGGTTGTTGCAAAAGGTTCAAAGATCATGGAGGCCTTGTGTGTGCTCATTGGGATTATAGTCCCTTGTAAGTTGTGTTGAATTCCTGTGGAGTTGAAGGAAGGATGTGCCCTCATTCTTATGGTCCCTTAGTCAATACAAGGTCGATTTGTCCTCAAGATTTCTGATAGGTTTCCCTGAGTAGGATTAGGGTTTTCTGTCCATTGGTTTTGGGCATGGTCATTTGAGAACCAGTTAAAGTTTCGTGATGAGTTGCATTACAAGCAGTATCCTCATTTTCAAAGGATTTCTCAAGGCATGGTTCGTGTACCGAGTTCATTATTATATAAGACTTTGATGGTGTGGGTAGCAAAGTTCGAGCAAGCTTTGTTCATGAAGTTGGATCATAGTTCATGTTTCTTTTTATTTTAGGAGAAAAGTTTGGATTTCCTCGTTGATGTTGTGAAGTGGTAAGCTTGGATAAAAATCTTGAATCAAGTTTTAGCAAGGAGTTCTTAACATGAAATTTCAAAATCATGATATGATGCTTTCCATTTTCAAATCCATGAGTTTTAGCAAGTAGTGATTCATACTCTATCATGAAATTGTAAAGTCTATGTTCAAGATCTCAAAGCTTCAAACTACAAATGTTCCTATCTTTGAATTCATGAATTTTGGCAAGAAGTGATTCATCATGAAAATTCACTATTCAAAAAAATTCAAGAGCAAGGAGATTTTTGCATCATGTTCTGTAGCGTGCGATTTTTGTCGGTGACGCGACCACCTTACCGCAATGTTGGAATTGGGTGCTACTTTCTGATTTCTTGTTTATCCTATGAAGCTGGAAAGGAAAAGGAAGATATCTAAAACTAACCTTGCACACAAATGTTTTCTTTAACAAATGCTAAGAGATCGGGGATCGGGGTCTGGTTATACAAAGGGAAGCTATTAACACCCAGTTTATCTATGGTAATCCATAGGAACTCTTTATTTCATGTTTCTCTGTTAACTTAAAATGCTTTCTTGTGTTTATCTGATGTGGCTTGGGAAAGTTTCTCCTTTGGGAGAAGTGAGAGAATGTTTTTGTTGTTTTCGGGTTTTATGTTGTTTTTGGGAAGACACTGGACCTAAAGTTTTTGATTTGTGTGCTCGCTAAGATTTCATAATCTGATGCCTACGTATTCCTGTAAAGAGATATGGGAAATTAGAGCAATCGTAGTTCCTCCTATTTCTATGGGAGGAAAGATATTTGGTGTCTTTTTCAAAGCCCAAGATTGAAGCTAGCTGAGTATTTATGTCTTGTTCAAAGCCCAATATTGAAGCTAAAAAGGGTGACTGAGAGAGAATTTGTCATCTCTAAAGGGAGAATATCTCACTTATTCATCACAAATTATTGAGAAATTTATTATAAGGAAAATTACTTTAATTGGGATATGTGAATCCAACAATGTCATAATTTCCTTTATAAGGGCGATGTCATAAAGGAAGAAAGCTTTAACTCAGTGTAGAGCAATGCCACTTTTTCCTTATGAATATTTCATGCTAAGAGAGGGACATTGGCTTGGATGTATGGAATCCAGAGGCTTGCCACTTATAGCTGTTAGATGAGAGATAAGTTTTGTCCAGGATAAAGGAAGGACTCCAGCTTGAATTTTGAATCAACAAGTGTGCCACTTACAATAATTATCTGGAAAAAGGTTTCTGATTATTTGTTTTGATATGTGATGTATCAAGGAAATATCCTCCTGCAGAGTGGACTCATGGTCTCATCTGAGGGGATGTTGATTTTTGTGTGCCTTGATCAAAGCCCAAGGTTGAAGCTAAAAGGTTTGAAAATTAACTCTACTAGGGAGAGTTTTATCTGTCTTGTACAAAGCCCAAGATTGAGGCTGACTGAGGAAATTTCTTATATGAAGCCTAAGAGGAGGCTATCTCTTGCTGAGGATTATTAAAATCCAGGAGCATGTCCAGATTATATTAGGGAATCCAAAGGTTTTACTCTTGCTGGGAATCAGGGAAGAGTATCAGATGCCATGAGGTTTTGATTTTACTAGGGATTTGTTGATTGTAAATTGACCCTGGTTGGGGATTTTTAAGGTAAAAGCTTAAACCTTGTTGGGGGTCAGAGGGGATTAAAGTTGAGTTTGAAAATCTATGGAGGTTTTAACTCTGCTGGAGACTGATGCATTGGTAGAATGATAAGGGTTTTCCTGTACTTTTAGGAAACTTGAGGGTTTTTGTGTGAGATCCAAGAGGAAAGGAGACTTTCCAAGTCTGCTTGTATGAAGCCCAAGAGGAGACTGAGGGTTTAAGGGATGAAGATCAACCCTAGCATGGTCTGATGTTTTGGAATTTTTGACTCTCCTAAGGATTGAACTGGTAGAGATGACTAATTTCTATCCTATGCCTTTAGGAGGCCTTTGGATCCTTGTACTAAGCCCAAGAAAAGGATGGGGGAACTTCTAAGAAGCCTGTTGGTCCTTGTACTAAGCCCAAGAGGGGGCTGGGGATGCTTTTAAGAAGCCTGTGGGTCCAAGCCTAAGAAAAGTTCAAGAAAGGTTTCACCGAGAATTAATCCTTTCTTTTTTGAACAGTTCTAAGGTTTGAAGAAATTCAAAAGACGTTTCACCGGGAATTAATCCTCTCTGGGAAAATGAATTTTTTGTATGCATATATATATATATATATATATATATATATATATATATATATATATATATATATATAAGTCTTGACAGTCTTGAGAAAAGTTTCACCGGAAATAATGCCTTTCTCTGTTCCATATTGTATAAGCCCAAGAGGAGACAGACTGTATAGGGAATTTCCTATGAGGGAACTAGTTTTGACTAAGTTAAAAGTAACCTCTGGTTTGACCTAAGCATAGACCTAACTGTTGGGGGAAACTCTAAGCAAGATATGCACAAGTATATATAGATAAACTAACAAGTGTATAATCAAGTATGCATAAGAAAAAGATGTTGGGACTTACCTTCTGAGAAGAAGCCCAAGTGTATTGTGATCTGTAGTATTGACTACAACTGTATGCTTGATTAGGGTTTTAAGAAATTGAAGAAAGTTTTGAGAAAACATTAAATTTGAATTTAAAAGAAGTTTGTTTGAATAAAAAGAAATGTTTGGGGCTTATAGTTCAAAGAAAGGCCCAAGTGGTCTAAGAGCAATTTCACCGGGAATAATGCCCCTCTTAGTACCAGTTTAAAAAACAGACAGATGATTTTGAAAATAGAGGTATGGGGCTTACAACTCAAGGAGAGGCCCGTGAAAGTTGTTTGTTGTTAAAAACAAAGTTTATGTACAAAATATTGGGGCTTATACTCAAGGAGAGACCCAAATGACTTATTTGAAAACATTGATCGCACTGCAATACCAAAAGACGTTGTGGGACTTATACTATAGCAGAGGCCCAAAAATTGTTTTATGTACAAAAGGGTTTGGGTCTTACACTCTGTTAGAGGTCCAAAAGTGTTTGTGATGAAAGAAAAATGGGGCTTATACTCAAGGAGAGGCCCAGATGATTTATTTGAAAAGACGACGATCGTGCCGTGATTTTGAAAACCACAGAGGGACTTATACAATGACTGAGGCCCAAAATTATTTATGTACAAGAAGGAATGGGTCTTACACTCTAATAAAGACCCAAAAGGTTATTTTTATACAAGAGTTGGGGCTTATAGCTCAATGAGATGCACAGATGAAAAACAATGATCGCATCGTTATTTTGAAAATCGTATTGGGACTTATACAATGACTGAGGCCCAAAATGGTTTATTTACAAGGGGGTTGGGTCTTACCCTCTAATAGAGGCCCAAAAGTGTTTCAAATAAAGTTTGAAAAAAAATCAAAATTAAGAAAAACCCTAATTTTAATTTAGAAATATAATTTCAAAGAAAATTAAATAAAAAATAATATCAAATATCAAATATAATCAAAAACAAGTAGTCAACTTTGAAAAATGTTTAATTACATGAAAATCATGTTTAATTACATGAAAACTTGGAATTCATTTGAATTTGAAAAACCAAGGTGGAAATTTCATTTAAAAATGTTTAAAAAAACAAATAAAATGAAATTATTTACAAAAATTCAAACTATATCAAATTAACAATATAAACTTGATTTTTTTGTATAATAAAATATTTTAACATTTTTGTGAATTTTCAAAAAAAAAGAACCAATAAAAATTGAGAGAGAATTAATTTTTGAAATCAATTAAGAAAATGACCTAAAATTCAAAAATTCAAAATATGGCGCAAACCGTCATCTTCTTCCTCACGACCTCCCTCCATGGCCGTTTTGTAAAACCTCACATATCTTTCTCAATACGTAATGGTTTTGACTTTTGTAAGCACGAATGTTGTGTATTTTTGAACAAGGATTTCAGTGATATAAATTAATTGCATTTATATTAAGTGTGGAGTGAGAAATCAAAAGATGATCTCAAGAACCCTAATTTCTGTAAGAACACTATGAAATCCTATACACAATAGCTATAAAGCAATTGATTGAGGGGAAACACTCTACATGAGTGCAGAAACATGTTTGTAACTTGAAAACACATTTATGATGCATGGATCATAGAGTTTGAGAGTGTCAGGCTTACCTCTGCAAAAGGAAATCGAATCCTCGGTTGTAGGTGTTACAGATGTTGTGTGATGATCTGGATAACTTCCTTGGACCTCAAGTTGTGTGTTTGAAAGCTTGGAATGGATTGAAACAACATGGAACTTGTTATGGTACCCCAACTGCAAATAGCCCAAAAAGCTTGAGCAAATGGATGGTGACTTTGTGATTCTGGTGTTCCATATGTGTTTTGAGGTAATGGATCACTTGTATATGACATATGTGAGGTGATAGGATGGTTTTTTTTGTGTGGAATCGCTCTTTATTTGAAAATTTGAATGTGACTTGTAACATAAGCAAATTCTGGTTTTTTAGAGTGATTGGAAGGAAAGCATGAGTTGTTATGCTTTGGTGTACTTGAATTGATCAGAAAGAACCTCTATTTATAGTAGAACAACTTTGTTTTGGGAGCAATAGTGATTGGAGGTTGGATCACTCCATTATCTATTGAACTTTGTCATGTAGCCAAAGTCTCCTCTAGCCATTGACTAAGTCAATCTTGCAGGCTATGAGTCTTCTGTTGCAGAGATGAGGCTTGACTCCTTTAGTGATCAATGACTCAGTCCATGCCACCTCAATGTATCTCTTAAATTCCTTGAAACAAATTTGAAGTTTTTGGATTTGCAACATTGAATTTCACATGCCAACTAATAGGATTTTTGACTTGGTGGCTTTGTGATAAGATTCTTCATCATTCAAGTTGATTTTGGACAGAAATGAAATAATGCAAGTGTCCAAAATTGGCTCAAGAAATTGTGCGAACCAAGTCATGTTTTCATGCCTTTATGTGGGCAGGGTGAAAAATACCATTTTTGGAGGCTTATAACTCCTTGCTCAAGTTGAACCATGGGAGGCTCTTGTACTTTTTGGAAAGCCCCCATAACATACTTCAACTTTGATGTTTAACTTTGGTCTTGAATCATCTTGGATCATAATGAAAAATTGCCTCAAAGTTGGTGAAAATGCATAACAGATTATGTCCAAAATTTCACTAAGTGTTGGAAAAATGGTCATTTTCATATTTTGTGATTTTGATCAATCCATAACTCAAAATCCATGAAGATTTGGAATCTGTTGTAGTTGACAATCTTGAAGTATGTAATGAGAGCTTTCATTTGAGCTTTGTATGGAAGAAAAAGGTTACTTGGATCACAAGTTATGGTCTTGCAAAGTTGGGTATAAATCACTTTTTTCCATAACTTTGTGAAATTTCAAGTTTCTTATGGTTGCCCCTTTTGCAAGCAACCCCACTTTTCTTGATTTTTATTGATGGATGATGATCCAAAACATAATTTAACATTGTTTTCTACTTAGGGAAGCCTTGTTTGTCAAGAAATTCAAAAAGTCAAACTTGGTTTTTGGCACAGTTGACTTTTTGTCAGATGATTTTCAAACTTTGTGATCCTCTATGAAATCAAGTCCTTGACCTAATTAAAACCTAATGGATGGATTCCATAGGTGTTATAGAGTGTCTTGAATTCAAGGTTTGGGATTATGTCTTGGTCAAAAGTCAAAGGTACAGTTGACTTTTCATCAGAAAACCCTAATTGGTCCAGATGAATTTGAATCCTTGTATTGCTTATGAACCAAGTTCTTTGAATCAATCCAATCTTGTAAATGGATCAATATAATGTATTAGAGGCCTTCAAAACACTTCTTAAGGTCTTGGCTCATGCCTTGCTTCAAAAGTCAACTTAGGGGTGAATTAGGTCAAGAAACCCTAATTCCTGATTTTTGATGAATGCATCCCCTGAGGCTATTTTGAACTTGTGACTGGGCCCATGAAGTCCCTTTGAGCTTCTTGGATCATGTTTTGAAGTATTGGCCCATGCCCAGATGAAAATTTCTCTCTGGAGGCCATGGTCGACCAAAACCCTAATTTGGTGACACTGGTGATCTTGAGGCTTGATCCACTTGAAATGTTGCACTCTTGTGCTTGATTCTTGATGTGGGAGACCTCTTGATCCTTTATGTATGTTTGAGAGGCTTGAAAAGTTGAGGATTATGTCCATTCTTGATTGATCCTTTATCTGAGTACTCTGAGAGGACTCAAAACCCTAATTCTTGGTTGAAGTGAATGCTCAACAATCTTTGAGAGGATTGATGAGGTATGAAGGTACATCCATATTGTGGTGATGATTTGCACAATGATGGGAAATATTGTGGTAAAAATTTGGGGTATGACATGTTCTAAGATTCAAAAAGTTCAAAATTTCAATCTAAGGTGATACAAGATTAAAAGACTTCTTATAAGTCAAGACAATTCAAGATCCAAAATTAAACCAAATTCAAAGTTCAAATCCATCCAAATAGCATTCAAATATTTACAGGTTGAGTTGTTACATTGTAAGGCATAGAGAAATGCTTTCCTAACAAGCTTAAGTACAATGCCTAAAGAGCTAAATTTGTGGAAGCTTTCCTTCATTCATTCCAAATCGCACGACCATTTCCTTGTCAAGTGTCCTAAATGTTTGCTTAGCATTGCCTCATCCAATCCAAACCTGTCCAAAGCAAAAGCCACAAAGTATCAGTGTTACAAAAGTCACAAGATAAAATTATGAGGGAGTGAAATTCCATCTCATCCATTCATCATTTCAACATGGAACAACACACATTGCCTTGAGTCTTTAAAATAATGAAGAAATAAACATGGAAAAGTTTGTTAGAGAAAAATTCAGCTTTAGAAACACATATTTGCACCAAAGTCACGCAAGAAATTAGCATCATCAATGTAACCGAAGCTGTTTTGGCAAGAATAAAAAGCAATTACAAACATGTATCAAACACATCCAAGACAAAAATTGAACATTTCCAAAACATAGCCAAGCATCTAAAACCAAACATGGAAAGAAATTCAAAGGTGTTCGGACATTTTCGAACCAAAGCAGAGATGAATTATCAGCAACTGCTATTACTTTCCAAACATACATAGACGTGTTTAAATGGAAAAGGAAGCTATCAAGCATACAAGGCAAGTTTCCAAAATTCAACCAACACAATCGGACAGGTTCAAACCAAACTGGAAACATCATCATTATCAAACATCAACTTGAAATCACACCTGAGCCTATATAATGAGGATAAGATTTGAAAAGAGGCAGATGATTACAATACAAGAGCAACACAAAAAAATCTCATACCACTTTCACACTAATACACACACACGATTGAGGAAAGAAAAAAACCCAGAACATACTAAAAAACTCACACATGAAAACCCCCAAAAATCACAGTTTTCACAATAGAAAAACTTCACAGTACTACCATTCTCACAAAAATCATATAACTATATTCACACGAAAACAAATCATCACGCATTCATAACAACACTCAGAAGCCAATCACGCGCAGAGAAGTAGGAGAAGGAAAGATTCAAGCTTAAAAAAGACGAATGTTGAAGAAACATAGAGAACTTACCTGAATACTAGTGTTAGCTCATTGGAGGAGTTTCTTCAAGAGGTACCCTTTAAAAACTCCATCCTCGTTTGATTTTGTTGTCTGAATGACACTATGAACGTTGTGTTGGATTGTTTTCGCTTCGATCTACTTGATTTTGGCTGTGGTTAGTAACTTAGGGTTTTACTTAGGATTGTTTCGATCCAGGCGTGTGAATTAGTTTTCGCAAAATCTAACTTTGGATTCGTGGAGAGGGTGGAGGGTTAGTGTTTAGGTCAAGGTACTTTTAGGTGATCGACTACCAGAGAAGACGACGGTGCCGCCCTATGCCGTCGACCTTCTACAACAAGTGTGTTGCAAAGAAATGGTTAGGAGTGAAGCAAAGAGAACGAGATGAGTGAATAAGAGGTTTAATTCCTTTTGTTATGTTTAATTTTATCAGTTTTTTATCTCTTCCTTGTGCGTTGGATCTTTATTTAATTTGGGATGGTGGCACTTGTCACCATCTAATTCAATCATCATATCATGCTCAAGATCCTATGTGCATATCCTTTCCTTTCCTATGCACCCTCACATCCTAGCTTTAGGATTTGGAGTCAAAGGTTGATTCCCCTTCAGCCAATGTCCCAGATTGGATCTGGTGGTCAACAAAGGTTGAACAAGGACTATCACATAGACCCTAACGTATGGGCTGCCTGTATTTGAGTAACCTTCATTTTCGTACCCCCGTCTTTGTTTAGCCCAATGGGCCCTGACTGTTTTCTTTTGTTATGTTCATTACTTTTACACCCCCTGTCATTTACTTATTTTATTTCTTTTATGTTCCTCACATTTATTTTCTGTTTTTTTTTTTTTACATTAAAAAAAAATCTACAAAAAATATTTTTAGATACTTTCTTGTTTCAAGATTTTATTTTTATTTTCATTTTTATTTTTTTTCTATTTTATTTTTAATTATTTAGGAAGGTGGTTTTACGAAACTATCCTTGTTTTGGTTTATTTGTTTTTTTATGCTTTAAACACCTTTCCATGAGCCAATCTTTTGCAATATTTTGACATATGATGTGATGATATTTGTGTGATTTTGTGGGGCTTTGGTGATTTTGTGTGAGTTCTTGTGCACTTCTTTTAGAGACCTTTTACACACACATACTTGAGTCTACGACCATGAGGTAGAGCCTTTTATTTGAATTTATTTGGCTATTTTCTCATTTTTCATTGATGCCATAAGTCAGAGTTAGTTTTGAACACGTTCATGCTTTGTTTTGACCTAATTTCTGAACATTGTTGCTTGTATCCTAATTCCAAAGGAAATGATCCCTTGTTGACTGCCACGTCATACTTAGGAAAACTTTAGGTCTTCCCTTTTATCCTAGCCTTAGGATTAGAGTCGTCGTACTCTATGTAAATTCCTGCCACAGACAATTCTTTCCTTGTTTATCCTAGCCTTAGTATCAGAGTCGTCGTACTCTATGTAGGTGTCCTTCCATGGAAATTTACTTCCTTTCCTGTTTAACCTAGCCTTAGGTTTAGAGTCGCCGCACTCTATGTAAGTGTCTTGCCACAGACGCTTACCTCCCCCTTGGAACCTTGACCACAGTCAAGAGTTCCTCACCCTTATTGAGGGGAACTACGAATGCTCTGATTCCATTCCCGTCAGGATACGTAGACATGAGATGCGATGTCTTGGCGAGCATACTTAGAAATAAACCCCTAGGCCTTTATCTTAGCACATTCCCATAGCAAGCAAACAATAACATCACACAAATACTAACAAGAGGATCATGTAATGTACTACATATACTTAGGATGCTAACACCTTCCCTAGGTATAATCAACCCCCGAACCTTAGATTCTCTTAGCATTGTTTTTACATTGCAATTAGGGTTTTCTTCGATCGTTACCATTTCCTTTGGATAAACCAAAGCTCGGTGGTGAATATTTAAGATTTGTGATTCAAGTTAATCAATAGCTTGATATTTGATTCTCACCGTAACAGAAATGGCGACTTTACTGGGGAGCTTCAGCAGAGGGTTAAACCTAAATTGCTTATTTGTGATATTTATTTGCTTGCTTGTTATTTTGTTGTTTCATGGGTTTGTTACCTTGAGTGGTGATATAAGTCCTAACCCGGACTTGAGTGTACACTTATGATAGGATTGTGGTATAATCAATAGTTAATTGTTGGGAGTAGTCTTAACATGATTAACATATGATATAACCATGCTCAGTGGAGGCCCCTTTGGGATTACTGATGTCATGGGAGTAGTCGTATTGGCATTACTTTTTCTGACCTGGGACTCCATGAAGCTGAGGACCTTTAGTATCCCTTTACCCCTCTAAGCCTTTTAGGATGTAGTGCAATGATTATCTAGGTGTAGACTTGTGATTGCTGTCATGCGATACTACACTCAGACGAGTTTATCTTGAGAATATTATTAGCCTGCATGAGTAATCGTGCAAACCGATAATATTCGAAAGATTTATCGATGACTCTGGGAACCTCTTAGAATCTTGTTCTACAGATACAAGAACCCTTAGTACACACCTTTTGGGATGGGTAGACCATGGCTTCATGTTCGTGATCCTCAAACCTAGGCCCTTGTTTGTTTGCATGTATATATGTGTATTTGTGTATATTTGTGCATACATTCATCCATACATTCATGCATTCATGAATAACCCATTGGTTTCAAGGAACTCAGTTGTTCATTCCTTTGCAAAATCAATAGAGATCATGGATTATAAAATGAAACTTTTTTAGTCTTTTCAAAATGTTTGCAACTTTCTTTTGAGTTCCTTGAAATCATTGCATTGCATTTATGTCATTGCATGTGCATTTTCCTTTCGCATTTTGCTCATTCTATTGTCTCGTCTCTATTTCTTTCACCCTGAATCCTCTGCACCCATACAACACCAGAGCTCAAGCTCGTTGAAGGATGGCGGAACATAGTCAAAAGCTTGATCGCGTCAACAATGAATTAGAAGACCTACGTGGGAATGTAGGGCAAATTATGGAGATACTACAGGTTATACGCACGAAGATGGATACTCAGCCCACTGTTGTTTCTGAGATTGTCGATACAATTGTGGAGCCTCAACCAGCAATTGTTACTACAGCAAATGTACCTCCATACAGTCTTCCACCATGTTTTGTGCCTGCACGTGTGTCGCTCCCGAAAAGATTCGCATCCAACGGTACAAACGCGAAAATGGCGCAAAAGAACACAGAGTCGCCAGCAAAGTGTATTTATCCCAAGGGAGGGAAAGGAAACACTGCGTAAACCTGAAAGAAGGGAAAGAGCATGGTCTCACGACCAAGAGAACGGTTACGGGAGTCCGTTACGCGAAGGGAAGGTGTTAGCACCCAACACGTCCATCGTACTCGATGGGATCCACGCTTGCTGTCTGCATCAAAGGGTGTCGTCGTCTGGAACTCCACTGCTACTGGACCGAAGAAAGAACGAGAACGGGAAAGAACGGAGAAACGAAGAAGAAAGGAAAAGGAAGTGACTCGATAGGACGGTATCGTTGTCCTAGGCCTACGTACTCCCTCAGTGCAATGGGAAAGTCAGAGTCAACGTAGTTCGGACGGGAACTGTGGGGGAAGGTTGCTCGCCAAGACAATCGCTGTCTTGTGCCTACGTATCCTCAATCAGACGAGAGAGAGGAATCAGAGCTGACGTAGTTCGTGGGTACGACCACGGATGGGTAAGTGTTTTTTATGTGAGCGACGAGTTCTTTCTGAAAAAAGAAGTTTGAAACCCAACAATCCCGAAGGATAAAAATATTTGAATTTGTTTGGTGTTTTTTAGACAGAAGTGTCTTTTAAGTTGTTTCGTAACTTGCATTGAACCCAAGTCTTGAATACAGGAACGAATACTTTCGCGCATCGTCCCCAACAGGACAAACACTAGGTATCCTAGAAGAATGAGAGGAAGCCCCTCACTCCCCACTTCCCACATAGAAGGCTCAAGCGCAATACACGTTAACTTTTATTACGTGTCTTAAAGAAGTTTTGAGATGAGAAGAGAGACGACACAAAGGAGAACTCTAAAGAGGAACTAAGAGTCCTAATGTTATCATGCATGGATGTCCTATGGTTAGTGAGGTTTAGGAGAGACGACTACCTAACCTAATGCTAATCCTACTCCAAGCTTAATCAAAAATTAAGTTGGACTAGGTAGCCCTAACGGGAGAGAGTCCAAGACTTAAACAAGTCTCGAGACTCGAGGGATGAAAAGAGTGAAAGAGATGAAGAAGAAAGAGAAGGAGAAGATAAGATACAAGATGGGGTAGCAAGTACATCATATCATAAATGTCCAACTCATAACAATCAACATGTTTCAAAGATTAATGTAAATCACTTCAAGTAATCATGCAAAGGTAAACATGGAAGGATGCAAGCACACTTGAATTAAATGCACAATTAAACACACATGGATCTCATACCAAAGTGAAATGAAAGAGACAAGATGAAAATGAATCAAGACCAGAACTCACATCATATCATCATTAACAATCCACATATGCAAACTAGGTTCATATTATGCAATACGATGCACCAAAGAAGTTACAAAGCAAAAGGGATGATATGCATCACATAATTCAAACCAAATGCATCCAACAATGCTCAAGTAACATGAAAATCAAATATAGAACTCAAGAGGCAGTAGCATATACATCAATGTCATATCAAACCCAAACTCAAGTCATACAAGATTAATCATCAAGCAACACATTCAAAGCATGCACCAAAAGTGAGAAAGACATCCACAAAACTCAAGTCAAAATAACAACACTTTGTAAAATCAAGACCAAATAGAAAAATGAGTGAAAAGAGATAATTCCAAGGCCACAAGTAAGCTCAAACAGTACATGATCATACCATAAAAACATATTAAGCATCACTCCATCACAAGTAAGCAAATGCATCCAAACTAGATCAAGTACCAAAGTATACCTCAACCAAACTTGCATCACAAACAACACTCAACCAAAAATAGTAAAGTGGATTAATAAAATCCTAAAAAATATCCAAACAGGAGCTAACTCAGTCAAGTAACAAGTGCAAAAATATCAAACCAAGTATCTCAAACAATTGGACAAAGGTCACATAAGAACAATGATTCAACATGCAAAAGAAAGGGACCAAAATGCAATATGGAAAAGTTTTAAAAATGAAACAAAAATGTTTTTATGTAGTTTAAAATGTCACCTAACAGATACAAAAAGAATGGATCAAAAATGAATTGTGGATGAGGAGAAATAAATTTCACAAGTTGGTGTGTGCAAGTGAAACAAATAAGAAAAGGAAATAAAACAATTAATTAAAACAGATGCCAAAATAAAAATAAAATGAGAAATTAAAATATGAAAAAAAAGATAAAACTAAAAATAAGTTCCATGATTTTTTGTATGATTTTTCGATGCATAAAAGTAATTTTAAAAATTAAAATTCAAAGCAAATGATTAAATGAAAATAAAGATGAAGAACATGGGCTAGGGGGTGTGATAAGCAAGGAAATCCAGTTCAAATGTGGATTGGGCCATGAAGCAGGGGTGCGCATAGAAAAGCCCGTGGAAAGGGGTCCAAAAACTCAGTCAATGAGGGAGCATGGTAATAAGTCAAAAGTCAGCATTAATCTCAGCCAATTAACTAATCCAATGCACGAAAACAAGCCAAACCACATCCACATGATCCAATTAAGTGAAAACGCACGGTCCAGATCATAAAGGAGCACCACGCTCCATCTTCTCACGCGACTACACAAGCAAGCCGGTACACCATGGACCAGCCACATGCCTAGCATGTGACTCATTAAATGAGTTGGCAAAAATCCAGCCGTGTGATTAAATATCAAACATGATCAACAGCCACGGTTTGAGGGCTCACGAAAGAACTCACGGAATGGAAAGCATACAATTAGTAATATAAAACATAAAAACCAAGGACACATGGCGCACTAAGAGACGCACGATCTGGAAATCAACGGTCAGATTGTGTCTTCTCCACTTATCTTCCTCCGCCGGACTGGTATTCCGGCAGCCGCCGGAGCTAGGGCTCCGGCCACCCTCTCTGGTGAGCTGTAACGTGAAATTTTCCTGAAAATACAAATAGGTACACTATTTTGACCAGAAAAACGCCAGGATCTCAAATATGCAGTCCATTTTAACAAACAACAAACACATAAAGAGAATCGAACGAAAACAAGTTTAGATCTAAAACTTTAAATCCACATATCTCACAAATTACACGTCCAAACTTCAAATAAAATATATCAGCATGTTCAGTGCACATCATAGATCATTTTGCATATCAAAAATTCAAGTTCTGTGATGGTGAAAAAATCACTAACCTGAGATCTTGAAGAACTTAAAATATCTCAAGAACGCCTTCCAAAAGCTGCAGATCAAGTCCTTGGAACCTCTAATTGCAAAATAAATGCAACTAGAGCTTGGAATCGTGCTAGATCTTGAGTTTTAAACTTGAACCCTCTTGAATGGAGCTTGGTGAAAACCTCAGTATGAGCTTCAGATGATGGTTGATTCTAGTTCTACTCTCTTCACTGATTCCAAATATGAAAGAATTTCTCAAAAACACCTTATGGAGAGGGAGAAACGAAAATGAGAAAGTGGAGAGTGAAAAATGGAAACTGAGCAAATGTGAGTCTCTACCCTAGCTGTGAGAGCATGAGTAAGCATATATACTCCTCATTAGTTCACTGATTGAGATTAGGAAGTGATTAGAGCTCTTGTTAACGAGATTTGAGTGAAATTGCAAAAAATGCATTTTGCACCACCACCACTAATTTGCACGTGGGAAGCCCTTGTTCTCAGCATAATCCACCTCCAATTTACTCCCATACCACTTCTGGATTGATTTTGGGCCTTGCACTTTCTTGGTTTGCAAGCTTTGAATTAATTTGGCATTTTTGCACTTTGTGAGAATAATGAGAAATATGGCATGGCATGAATTGATTCAAAAGCCACAAATGATCTTCTTGACTTGTATTTTGATATTATAATGTGACATGAAACAATTGGTAACATTACAAGTCCATTTGTGCAAAAATGCAAAACGTGGAAAATTTGACATATAAGGAATCCATGAAAAGCACCTTGCATTGTTTTGGCCATAACTAGAGTTCCACCAATGATATGGAAATGGTCTAGTACTTTTTGGAAATGGGAGAGAAAGATCTTCAACTTTCATGTTGGAGGAAAATTCATTTGGAGCTTCCTTGATGATGAAAAGTCAAGTTGAATGTGGAAGAAAAATTGCCAAAAATGGAAAGTTTCAATTATGGGTCATTTTCCAAATTTAGTAACCTTTGTACAACCTCTTGATTCTTGATAAATGGAACAAATCTTGACAATTGGAGGCCATATGAGGACGTGAGACCTTGAAAACCATGAAAAGAACCTCAAAATTCCACAGTTGACTTTCTCCTTTACAGTTGACTTTCTCCTTCACAGTTGACTTTTGCTTAGTTCACAAGCAACTGATCCACTGAACATCCTCCACAATGAATCAATAACCAAACCCTCATCTATGAGCACTTGTGAGCATAAAGAAAACCACAGGAGTATGCTTGAACACACCAAGCCTTTCAAGAAGTCCTCTTGGTCTTAAAAACCCTAATTGGCCCCCCTGATCAGGAGGGAAGGAATCACTTGAAATTCTTTGCCAATCTTGATCTCATGAAGATATAATGAACCCTCTGAACCACCTTGAAGCTAGAGACTTGAGAATATGGACCAAGTACCTTGATCCCATGCTAAGAACCAATGCTATGCACAAATGCTAATGCAAGAAATGAAAAGAAATATAAGCCAGTTAGCTAAAAACAACAAGGCAAATTTTGGGGTGTTACAGCTGCCCCTATTCAATCAACTTGATCCTGAAGGTATGATAGTGATGGCTATCATGTATTCCAAGGATTCACGGAGATTGAATACCAAAAGAAACCAAAAATTTGCAATCCTCAAGGGAGGGACGACTCCACTGGGGAACAAGCAAAAAATGCTGCACTGTCACAACACGTACGAGTGTTGGAAACCAAAACTGTATTGAAAAGTCCTGAAATAAACACAAACGAGTGTTAGCTATGCTGGGGATGAACACGGACGGGTGTCAAGGAATCCAGGATATCAAATACGGACGGGTATTGAGAAGATACACGGACGGGTGTAAAATGTCAATGCGGACGGGCATTGAAACAAAAGTTCAAACACGGACGAGTGTAAAAAGATTCAAGGCGACCTCTCTGGGGATTGAAATGCAACACGGACGGGTGTCAGAAGTTCAATACGAACGGGTATCGAAAAGGTACACGGACGGGTGTAAAAGGTTTCAATACGGACGGGTACTGAAAAGGATACACGGACGGGTGTAAAAGGTTTCAATACGGACGGGTACTGAAAAGGGTGTAAAGCAACTTTATCGGGAATTAACCTCGCTGGGGGAATGGAAGGTAACACGGACGAGTGTCATCCGAAGGTCAATACGGACGGGTATTAAAATCAAAGGTTCAAACACGGACGGGTGCTGAAGGAAACACAGACGAGTGCCAAATGTCAATGCGGACGGGCATTGAAACAAAAGGGTCAAACACGGACGGGTATTGAAAAAGTTCAAACACGGACGGGTGCTGAAGGAAACACGGACGAGTGTCTGACGGTAAAACTCTTGAGGGGATAAACCAAAGGACCACCTGGACGAAGGGGTAAAAATGAAATCAAGGATAAACAATCCTGGCAAAACACTCTGCCGGGGTACTGTCAAATATTGCTTAACCCAACACCTGTGGAGTAAAGTCAAAAGATATCTTCCTGAAATCTGGCTTTCCTGACGAAGGAAAACTCAAACCTGGCTTATGCTTCAGATGCACATGTTTGAATTTTTCCGTAATGCTCCACACGAAGTGGAAATGCTACGCATTTGGGAGGATGCTATGCAAAACAAATGCTTATGCAATGCAAAAGAGACGTCCCAACAAAATAAATGCTGAAGACCAGAAGCAACTCCGCTGGGGATGGCAAACTAAATTGCCACTGAAACAAAGGAAAACTTGTTGAGGAAAACTTCTCCCTGCTAGGGAAGATCACAATCACCAATTCTGTCGGAGATGGACGAAACTCCAAGAGAATATCCACTCTGTTGGGGAATATCAAGATCAACTACTCTGCTGGAGATGGACGAAGCTCCGAGAGAATACCCACTCAGCTGGGGAGGGATATGAATACTGAAGATGGAAATTCCACCGCTGGGGACGACCAACTATTTCAGAACTTGGCTTCGGTGCCTGCCAAAAACGATCGGCCTTAAGACCTGCTGGGGATACCACTCACCACCAGACTCTGCTTGGGGAAATGAGCTTAATCTGCTGCTAGGGAAGTAACTTTACCCTCACCCTGCTGGGTACTAGATCAAACCATTGTCGTCGAGACTATACTTTCTGACCAACCGAGGAAAGTAGACACCAGGACCCTGTGGGGATAATAACATCTTCGTCCACAAACTTCCTGCTGGGGGCACGACAACACTCACCTTAAAGCAATCAACTTCTGAGTACTTGCTGGGGAATAATAATCCAAACACGACTTCGGCTGGGTATATAATCCTCAGTACTTTGCTGAGGAAGACGCTCCTCAACGACTCCGCTTGGGAGAGAAAGTAATTGTCAACATCCACCCTGCTAGGGGATAACACATGCTTCCTGACTAGATGGGGAACAAATAGCTGCCCCATGCTCCGTGGGGAGACATCACTTGCTGAAGAAAGATGAGCCAAATCACAACTCTGGCCGGAAAAAAACCTTTTATATCCTACTAGGGAGGACGATCCTTAACGACTCCGCTTAGGGAATTACTTCTTTACACTCTGGTTGAGGAAGACGACCCTCGATACTCTGATGGGGAAGAGTAAAAACCTGCTGAGGACGATCAGACTTCAAAGTTGAGGAGAGCTCTACTCTACTGGGGAAAGCATCCAACCGCTGAGGACGATCAGACTTCAAAGATGGAGAGAGCAACTCTACTGGGGGAGTACATCTGTCATCCTGTAAAACCAACAAAAAGTCTACGTGCAAGAATGAATACATTGATTATCATCAAAGTGACTGTCGACTAAGCAATTGCCACTGTTTTCCAACTTGTGTCATAAAGCTCAACGTTTTAGCATGTAATGTTTTTCATCGAAAATATCGGACATTTTCACAAACAAAACAGGTAAAAACAGAAAACAAAAGCTCTTTACTAAAATGCAAACTTTATTGAATGAATTGGCCTGTAAATAGGCATTTACATCTGGAAGCAATTCCTGAAAAGAGGTAATTGCGCAAAAAGCAAAAGAAAATACAAATGTCGGCAATGTGGGGAACAGACATCCACCATGACTCAACTCAGCTATAACCCATATGACTTGTTCATCCGCAGATACTTTGGCCTTCGAAGACGACTAACTGGACTGATTCCTTTCCTCCGAATTTTCCAAGTGCGAACAGTGATCACAGATCGACCGCGGATCATAGTCTTTGCTTTAAAATCCCTAACTTTTGCCTGGATCGCCCTTCTCGGGTTTTCAATCCACCGGGATACCCATTTTTGCCAAGGTTGCCTTTTCAGGTTTTCAACCTTGCGGGTTTATTTCTTTTTCTTTTTATCCCTAATTTTTTCCCGAACCTTTTCTTTTTATGGTTCGCCAGGATGCCCCATTTTTGCCTGAACCTTCTTTTTATGTTCAGCGGATCTCTTTTATGCAAAGTATTTTTTGACTACATCCGCGTTCACAGGGGACGTAAAATCTTCGCCATCCATAGTTGAGAGTAATAAGGCTCCACTAGAGAAAACCTGTCTTACTACATATGGCCCTTCGTAATTCGGAGTCCACTTGCCCCTGTGATCTGTTTGAGGAGGAGTGATCCTTTTCAGAACTAATTCACCAGCTTGAAAACACCGAGGATGCACTTTCTGATCAAAGGCTTTCTTCATCCTACTCTAATACAACCGGCCATGCGCAATGGCTTTCAGTCTCTTTTCTTCAATGAGGTTCAGTTCATTCAGCCGGGAACGCACCCACTCAGCTTCATCCAGCTTCACATCTGTCAGAATTCTCAAAGAAGGAATCTCAACTTCTAATGGCAGGATGCTTCCATGCCATACACCAATGAGAAAGGAGTTGCCCCAGTTGATGTACGTACCGAAGTACGATATCCATGCAAAGCGTAAGGCAACATCTCATGCCAGTCTTTGTATGTCACTACCATCTTCTGCACAATCTTCTTTATGTTCTTATTAGCCGCTTCAACAGCCCCATTCATCTTCGGACGATAGGGAGAAGAATTGTGATGTTCGATTTTAAAGCTCTGGCATAGCTCCTTCATCATCTTGTTATTCAGATTTGAACCATTATCAGTAATGATTCTCTCCGGGACTCCATACCGGCAGATGATGTCCTTCTTAATAAACCGGGCTACCACTTGTCTGGTAACGTTGGCATACGAGGCTGCTTCCACCCACTTCGTGAAGTAATCGATGGCAACCAGAATGAAACGATGCCCGTTGGATGCAGTTGGCTCAATCTTTCCAATCATATCAATGCCCCACATGGCGAAAGGCCAAGGTGACGACAAAACATTCAGAGGAGTAGGTGGTACGTGCACCTTATCAGCATAAATCTGGCATTTATGACATTTCCGGGCGTATTTGAAACAGTCAGACTCCATAGTCATCCAATAATACCCCGCTCTCAACAATTTTCTTGCCATAGCATGCCCATTGGCATGAGTACCGAAGGAACCTTCGTGAACTTCTTCCATTAACAGGCCTGCCTCGTGTTCATCAACACAACGTAGCAAGACCATGTCAAAGTTTCTCTTGTACAACACATCATCCTTGTTCAAAAAGAAGTTTCCTGATAACCTCCTCAATGTCTTTTTATCCTTGGAAGATGCCCCAGCTGGGTATTCCTGACTCTTCAGGAAGACTTTAATGTCATGATACCAAGGCTTGCCATCTGATACCCCTTCAACTGCAAATACAAAAGCAGGTCTATCCAAGCGCATGATTCTGATTGAGGGAGCTTCATTCCAAAGATTCACTTTATACATTGATGACAACATTGCCAACGCATCAGCCATCTGATTCTCTATCCGGGGAATGTGATGGAAGTCTACTCTGTCAAAGAAAGGTAACAATCTTCTGGCATAATTGTTATATGGAACGAGATTTACTTGACGAGTCTCCCATTCTCCTGTAATCTGATTCACCACCAACGCAGAATCACCATAAACATCGAGGTTCTTGATTCTCAAATCAATTGCTTCTTCTAACCCCATGATGCATGCCTCATACTCCGCCTCATTGTTGGTGCATATGAACGCTAATCGGGCAGTAAAGGGTATATGAGAACCCTGTGGAGTCGTAATGATTGCCCCAATTCCGTTGCCATATGAATTAACAGCCCCATCAAAAACCATCTTCCATTGAGATCCAATCTCAGGTCCTTCATCAGGTAAAGGCTCTTCACAATATTTCATCTTCAGATACATGATGTGCTCATCCGGAAACTCAAACTTCATCAGTTGATAATCCACAATTGGCTATTCGGAAAAATACTCTGACAACACACTTCCCTTAATGGCCTTTTGGGAAACATACTGAATATCATATTCTGTCAGAACCATCTGCCAACGGGCTATTCTACCAGAAAGTGCTTGCTTCTCAAACTCATACTTGATTGGATCCATCTTCGAAATCAAAAGGGTTGTATGGTTTAACATATACTGCCTCAAACGCTTAGCGGCCCAAGCGAGTGCACAACATGTTTTCTCCAGTATCGAGTATCTTGACTCGCAATCAGTAAACTTCTTACTCAGGTAATAGATGGCGTGCTCTTTTTTACCTGACTCATCTTGTTGACCGAGCACACAACCCATTGAATTCTCAAGAACTGTGAGATACATAATCAAAGGCCTTCCTGGCACTGGCGGCATAAGGACCGGAGGTTCCTGCAAGTATTCTTTAATCTTTTCAAACGCCTTTTGACAATTTTCATTCCACCTGACCGCTTGATCTTTTCTTAGCAACTTGAAGATTGGTTCACACGTGGCTGTGAGATGCGAGATGAACCTAGCAATGTAATTCAATCTCCCCAAGAAACCACGAACCTCTTTTTCTGTTTTCGGCACAGGCATTTCTTGTATGGCTTTTACCTTTGCAGGATCAACCTCAATACCTTTTTCACTAACAATAAACCCCAGCAATTTTCCTGATTTCACCCCGAAGGTGCATTTGTTTGGATTCAACCTCAGTCTGAATTTCCTTAACCTTTCAAATAACTTCTGAAGATTCACCAAATGTTCTTCTTCCGTCTGTGACTTCGCAATCATGTCATCAACATAGACTTCAATCTCTTTGTGAATCATATCATGAAAGAGAGTCACCATCGCCCGCTGGTAAGTTGCCCCTGCATTTTTCAATCCAAAGGGCATCACTTTGTAACAGAAGGTTCCCCACGGTGTTATGAATGTTGTTTTCTCCATGTCCTCTGGGGCCATCTTGATCTGATTGTACCCGGAGAATCCATCCATGAAGGAAAACACAGAATACTGAGCAGTATTGTCAACTAACATGTCAATGTGAGGGAGCAGGAAATCATCCTTTGGGCTGGCTCTATTCAAATCCCTGTAATCAACACACATCCTGGCCTTCCCATCCTTCTTAGGTACAGGCACGATGTTAGCAACCCAGGGAGGATAATTTGTTACGGCAAGAAATCCGGCGTCCAACTGCTTCTGAACCTCTTCCTTGATTTTGACAGACATCTCCGGTTTAGTTCTTCTCAACTTTTGCTTGACCGGAGCACAACCTTCTTTGAGTGGTAGCCGGTGTACAACAATATCAGTATCAAGTCCGGGCATGTCTTGGTAAGACCAGGCGAAGATGTCCACATACTCACGGAGCATTTCAGTCAATCTTCCCTTGACACTGTCTTCCAATGCAGCCCCTACTCTTACTTCCTTTCTGGCGTCCTCGGTTCCCAGATTCACAATCTCAATTTCCTCCTAATGAGGTAGGATGACTCTCTCCTCTTGCTTCAACAATCTGGCCAATTCTTCGGGCAGTTCACAATCTTCGTTAGCCTCTTCTTCAGCCTGATAGATTGGATTGTCAAAGTCATACCGAGCTATAGCTGAGTCATGATCGGTGTCATCTGAACAAAAAGACCTGCAATGATTTATGACGTATGTTTTATTATGATGCAACAAAAGAAACACATTGCCATTTTGATGTGGGTTTTTAATGCATAAAAATAAAAACAGAAAGACAGAGATCAAAATATTTGAGTGTGAAAAGTCCTTTATTAATGATAAAGCAAAACATGCAACAGTTAAAATCCCTACAAACAGAATCACTACGTCTTGGGCAGAACGTAGGATTAACAAAATAGGAAAACAAAGCAATTACTCGAAGCCTGTCACTTGAATGACTTTCTCGGAAGACCAGTTGTGCAGACTTTCCCCTGGGACACAAGGACGGATCCAACTATCCATGTCGCAATCATTGTCTCCTTCTTCATCAATAACATTAACTCTGTCGAAGAAAACTCCAGCGCTAGTGAACCGGACAGGGCCATAGAATTTTGGGGGATCCTCATCTCTCTTGGATGGCTTGTATCCCAATCCATAAGTATCCTTCTTTTTCTGGACTTCAACCACCTGGCCCCACCTCTGTGAGCTACCCGCTTCAACCACAGCTTTGGCATCTTTTAACGAAGACATGGAACCCTCAGGTTGATTTGCCACTACAAGCTGCACTACAGCTTCAGACTGAACAACTTCTTCAGAAACTTTCACCTTCTCAAATCCCTGGCACAACGTCTCATGGATTTCCCTATCCATTTCCACGTATTTGAAGGTTAATAGCTGACTGATCATTATGTCTTCTTCTCCGCATACTGTCACTACGTGACCATCAACCATATACTTCAGCTTTTGATGCAAAGTGGAAGTTACAGCACCTGCCCCATGGATCCAAGGACGACCCAATAAACAGCTGTACGCTGGCTGAATATCCATAATGTAAAACGTTGCATTAAAGATTTCCGGTCCAACCTTGATTAAAAGCACAATCTCGCCAAAAACAGATCTCTTCGAGCCATCAAAAGCTCGCACCACCAAGTCGCTTGGTGTACAAATAAGTCCTCGAGTATCCAACTTCATTAACGCTTTCTTGGGCAATACATTCAACGATGAACCAGTATTAACCAAGACATGTGACATCAGCGAGCCACGACATTCGATCGAAATATGCAGGGCATTGTTATGATTCCTGCCAGCAGAAGTCAAGTCAAGATCTGTAAAACCCAGGCCGTTACCCGCATTCACGTGCGCTACAACCCTTTCCAGCTGATTAACAGAAATCTCTTGAGGAACGTATGCTGCATTCAAAACCTTCAAAAGAGCATTCCTGTGAGCCTCAGAACACAAGAGCAGAGACAGAATAGAGATCTTGGACGGGGTCTGATGTAATTGGTCCACGATCTTATAATCACTTTTTCGGATGAGCCTCATAAATTCCTCTACATTTTCCGAAAAAGCATCATCAACCGGCTTCACTGTAGATTCCACAATCACTGGAGTCTGAACAAAACCATCCATCGCCTGTTTTCCTCTATCTTGCCTAGAGGTACTGGGTTGATCGTTAACCGGAGGGAGCACTCTACCACTTCTGGTTAAAGCATCAGTCTCAACTTTAACCCCTGAAATAGAACCCACTGGTGAAGTATTCATTAGCTCTTGCTTTTGCCCATTGACAAACACCTCTGCACCATAATTCCACGGAATAGCCTTAGAACTCTCATACGGAATGGGTCCATCCCTTATAATAATGACTGGAGGTGGCCTTGCTGGACCAGAAATAGTAATTGTTTTGAACGGAATAGTGATAGTGGCAACCTTCTCACTAACAACCTCTTCTAGCTGATTACCTCTGTCAAACTGTAAACAGCCCTCATCAATCAGATTCTAAATACCCCTCTTCAACGAATCACAACCATTAACCTTTATCAAACAATCTGAGCAATTCTCACCACAACCCGGATAGACATCACCTTTCAATAATCTGTTCTTAACCACCACCAACGGAGTCTTCAGTTCCTCCACATCCATGATCAAATTCAAAGTTTCACAGTCCTCAATTATAGCATTCACCCTTGGTCCATTGTGATTAGGCATCGGGTTTTGAATAACATTGGGTCCGTCATTCGAGAAATTGATGGCTTTAGAGTCCACAAGGTCCTGCACCTTGTGCTGAAATGCCCTGCACTTCTCCACCGTGTGCCCAGGAGCACCAGAATGAAAATCGTAGTGTGCGTTAGCATCGTAGCCTCGTGGGAGTTCCCCTGTTGGTGGAGCCAGGGTACGAAGCTCAACTAGACGCAACTGCAGTAAATGTTGCAACAACTGTGCATACGACATTGGGGGTTGATCAAAATGCCTCTCTGCATTCCTCTGTCTGTTCTGATACTGACCCTGCTGCCTATTCTGATTAGCATTACCCCTTTGTTGCTGTGGTGGAGGTAATGTTGCTGGAATGGTTACTGATGCTACCTGTTGATTGTTAAACTGGCGCTGTTTCCCTTTTCCCCTGTGGGATGATACAGCGTTGGTCTCTCCTTTCTTCTTATACTTATCAAACGGCTTTTTTCCCTGTCCGGAAGACGATCCATCACCGCTAGAAACCTTCCCAGCCTTAATTCCGACCTCTATCTTCTGCCCAATAGCAATCACATCTGCAAACTTGCCTAGAGAACAAGGCAAAAGCTTCTCATAGTAGTGCTTAGGCAGTGTGTCCATGAACATATCCAGCATCTCTTTCTCTAGCATTGGTGGCTGCACCCTAGCCGCCAATTCACGCCACCTTTGCGCGTATTCTTTGAAACTCTCATCATTCTTCTGGGACATGCTCAACAGCTGAGTTCTGTTGGGAGCCATGTCCGTGTTGTACTGATAATGCTTGATGAAAGCTGCAACTAGCTCTCTCCAGGTACGAACATCTCTACTTTCTAGCCCCATGTACCATTCCAAAGACGCGCCAGACAGGCTGTCTTGGAAGAAGTGCATCATTAACTTTTCATCCTTAGCGTGAGCAGCCATCTTCCTGGTATAGGCCTTCACATGAGTCCTTGGGCAGGTAGAACCATTGTACTTTTCTAGCGTAGGAATCTGAATCTTGTGTGGAATAACAATATCAGGGACCAACCCTAGGTCGTCCAAATCAATCCCCAAATCATCCTGTTTCACCACTCCTTTCAATTGAGCTTCGATTAAACGGATTCTTTCATCACTGACCACAGGAAGGGCAGCATCTAAACTTCTGACCGAGAACACATCGTCCTGTTGATCATCAAAATGATGGCCATGGATAGCCCGAACAGTATTTCCCTCTCCAACCACTGTAGGAATTATGCCCTGTCCACCAGCACCAACTCCGCCCGGAGGGATATTACGGTTAATAAGACCACCGTGTAGGATACCATTTTTGTCGACCTGCGCCACTAACGGCTGAACCAGAGTTCTGAACTCATTCTGACTTTGCACCACACCCTGCATCATTTCCATGAACTGGTCGATGCGAGCTTGCATAGCGGCCATATCTGCCTGAACTTTGTCCATCACTCTGTTTTGATTGAGCCGAGTAGAATAACGATGAGTTGGTTGATTAATCCTGACTGAAAGAAAGAGAGAACATAAGAAAACCAGAGAAACCCAAGAGAACCTGCAATGCAAAGAATGAATATGATTATGCAAATGCAAATGCAACAAACATATTTGAACATTTCCAAGGTATATCCGCTTTGATTCCATTCCAAGCAACCGGGCCAAGGATTAGACGCAATATCGGAAAATAAATCCGAACCCAGAGATACCACCGGATCCAACCACAGGCAACCAATCACAAAAATAAAAAACTACCAAGGCAAAAATATCTGAATCAAACATTCTATTATCAAGATGGAAGAATTCATACAAACAAAGTCAATCGTAACCAACGGTGATTCCATCAACAATCCTGATGGTAACCACATAAAAAACAGATACAAATAAACTATAATTCTACCCCAAACAGGCTAGCCTCCACTTCTTCCAGAAGATTCAAAGTGTCAGGATGTGTCGGTCGCGAGATTAGCCCTTTGATTAACCTGTTTCTCTTTGCAATCTCTTGGTTCAGCGTTGCAATCTGTTCTTCAACGTTGCTACTTTCATGTCTCGCCTTCTTGATTCCAACTTGTAATTTGAGCTCTTCAATCTCCTTTTGGGACTCTTTCCACTTGTTGAAGAAATGCTTCCCCTTTTCTTTCGCCTTTTGCAGCTCTTTGTTTAGTACCTCGTTTTCAACTTGGACCTCGCTCCACATCTCTTGATAAACATCAAGCTCGGTTTCAGTCTTAGCCAAAAGCTTCTTAGTTGTCCTGGTGATCTGGCTTGAAGTCTCTGCTGCCATGCTGATCTTCTTGAAATGCTGAATTCTGCTATCCAGATCATTTTCTGTCTTCTTCAGACGCTCATTCGACTCTTTGACCTGCCACTTCAGCTCCAAATTGTCATGCAAAGCTCCTTGCAGCTGACTACTCATACCGGAATTCTCTGCTCTCAATTCTTGCACCAACTTCTGTTGCTTGTTGAACTCTTCAATAGGCACAGTAAGTCTTTCCTCCACACCTTCTGGGTATAGCATAGGTGCTCGATCAAAGGGCAAGTAACACTCCTTAACTCTCTGTTTTATCCAATCCACATAAGAAAGGAAAGCCCGATTGTTAGGTTTGCCCAGAACGGCCTTGCCTTTCTTCAGTATACTACCCCAAGCTTCAGAAGCTCTCTGCGCCTCCTCTAATCCTTCAGATGAGTGAAAATACAAAGATTCTTCCACATCTCTCTTAATAGGTGGGCCCACCAGAGCATAACCAAACTGTCTGACGGCCAAGGAAGGGTTATAATTAATTCCGCCCTTCCTCCCTATCAGAGGAACATTAGGATATTGACCACAACTGTGAATGATGTTCTTGCCAAGCAATCCATGATTTATCCACACAATGTCTTTACTGACCAATCCCATCAGGCGCTGGCTCCACTCTAGAGAATCTTTAGAATCAACAAAGGCACCAGATTGAGGTAGACGACTTGTGAACCATTTATAAAATAATGGAGTGCAGCAATGAACCATTCTCCCTCTCTTCTTCTCATTCCTGTTGTATAAGGCATAATGGAGATCTCCCAACAGGGTTGGCACAGGATTCCTCGTTACGAATATCCTGATAGCATCTTCATCGATGAAATCTGGCTCATTGGGGAACAACACAATGCCATAAACACAAAGAGCTAACAATGCATTGAACACAATCCAGTCTTTATCCTCTTCTGCTTTTTGAGCCTTCTTCGTTAAATACCCCAGCTTGAAACCACAGATCTTTCCTTTGGTAGAAAGGTTGGCTTCCAACTCTGACTTGCTCAAATAAAGAGCACCGGCCAATTTCCCACAATCCAGGTCTCCTTTAGAGCCAAAGAAAGGAGGAACTTCCTTGATATCAATCCCTAGCATGTTAGAGTATTCCTCCAAGGTAGGTACCAACAAATAATCCGGGAACAAGAAACACCTCAGTGGAGGGTCATAGAACTGCATTAGAGTATGAAGACCTCGGAACTCATAATCGTCGATGTTGCGAACAAAAGACAGAATCCACCCATACTTCTCTGCAAAAGCATTCAATACATCAGGACTTGCCATTCCCTTCAGAATAGTGAGAGGACCTATTGCTGGCTTGTGAAACTTGTAGATGATAATATCCTTCTTACCCCTTGGAACATCCATCCCTAATACTGCCCTCTGACTGGAATCACGGATTCAGATACAACCTGGAAATGCAAAAATATGAATGTCAGAGAAGAAGAATGAAATGCAATGCAAAACATGGGATCAAGGCACCAAGCCTCTGCACTGAACTGGCTGGCCAATCTTAAGGCTCTGTACAAACTCTCGAGTCAAACCAGAATAACAGAATAACCAAACTGATACGGCTGTAGAGACAAAGAATCCAAAAATACCAGGTAGGTAGAAGGTCACGGTTACCTGCAAACCTGTAAACAACCCGCCCCTCTCAAGTGTGGGTACTAGGATGTTCAGTATCACGGGCTCTCAGGTCGAGAAATGATGATACGTTCACCATTTCTGGTTTGGCATCATCATCAATCGAGGAGGCCTCAACTGATTCTCCAAGACGAAAGGTCATCAGCTTCAGAGGTTTGAGAAGCAATAGCACATTCAGCCCGAAGGATACAATGCTACCGCCAATCAAAGAGGTCGTCCGCTGATTCCCCCTCACAAAAGGAAAACCTATAGCAAGTTCCCAGCATTGGGTCCTCGGGTCGAGAATGTGCAATGGGTTTGCCACATAGCGTGGTCTGCCACTGTCACATCACGGGAGGAGTGTCGCAACTGAGTCCTCGGGAATGGTCTCCAGAGTCGACAATCCCTCAAGAGAATACCTACTGGCCTGTACCAACGCACAGTAGCAGGTAGCTCCTGATAGAACCTCGTCTGGTTGTGGGTCTCATGAACAACAATACATGGCCACCCCCATGCAAGCGTCACGACTATCCACTCTAAAACCTGTGTATGCTCGAGCCTGGGTAGTGAGCTCATCTCTCAGAACATCCCAACCCGCCAAACAGAAAACCAGCCAGTACAACGCAGTAATATCCAGTATGACAATAACAAAATGCAATGCAATGCAGTAAAAGCTGTAAATACAGTAAAGCAGTAAGACAAAAGTACGGTAAACAACAATACAGTTATATACAACAAAGCAAAGCACCACAAAAACACCCAAAGAAAACAAACAAATAAGCGCTAGGATTGATTCGCTAAAGGGGAAGGACCAGCAGTAGGTCAACCAGTCCCCAGCAGAGTCGCCAGCTGTCGCTCCCGAAAAGATTCGCATCCAACGGTACAAACGCGAAAATGGCGCAAAAGAACACAGAGTCGCCAGCAAAGTCTATTTATCCCAAGGGAGGGAAAGGAAACACTGCGTAAACCTGAAAGAAGGGAAAGAGCATGGTCTCACGACCAAGAGAACGGGTACGGGAGTCGGTTACGTGAAGGGAAGGTGTTAGCACCCAACACGTCCATCGTACTCGATGGGATCCACGCTTGCTGTCTGCATCAAAGGGTGTCGTCGTCTGGAACTCCACTGCTACTGGACCGAAGAAAGAACGAGAACGGGAAAGAATGGAGAAACGAAGAAGAAAGGAAAAGGAAGTGACTCGATAGGACGGTATCGTTGTCCTAGGCCTACGTACTCCCTCAGTGCAATGGGAAAGTCAGAGTCAACGTAGTTCGGACGGGAACTGTGGGGGAAGGTTGCTCGCCAAGATAATCGCTGTCTTGTGCCTACGTATCCTCAATCAGACGAGAGAGAGGAATCAGAGCTGACGTAGTTCGTGGGTACGACCACGGATGGGTAAGTGTTTCTTATGTGAGCGACGAGCTCTTTCTGAAAAAAGAAGTTTGAAACCTAACAATCCCGAAGGATAAAAATATTTGAATTTGTTTGGTGTTTTTTAGACAGAAGTGTCTTTTAAGTTGTTTCGTAACTTGCATTGAACCCAAGTCTTGAATACAGGAACGAATACTTTCGCGCATCGTCCCCAACAGGACAAACACTAGGTATCCTAGAAGAATGAGAGGAAGTCCCTCACTCTCCACTTCCCACATAGAAGGCTCAAGCGTAATACACGTTAACTTTTATTTCGTGTCTTGAAGAAGTTTTGAGATCAGAAGAGAGACGACACAAAGGAGAACTCTAAAGGGGAACTAAGAGTCCTAATGTTATCATGCATGGATGTCCTATGGTTAGTGAGGTTTAGGAGAGACGACTACCTAACCTAATGCTAATCCTACTCCAAGCTTAATCAAAAATTAAGTTGGACTAGGTAGCCCTAACGGGAGAGAGTCCAAGACTTAAACAAGTCTCGAGATTCGAGGGATGAAAAGAGTGAAAGAGATGAAGAAGAAAGAGAAGGAGAAGATAAGATACAAGATGGGGCAGCAAGTACATCATATCATAAATGTCCAACTCATAACAATCAACATGTTTCAAAGATTAATGTAAATCACTTCAAGTAATCATGCAAAGGTAAACATGGAAGGATGCAAGCACACTTGAATTAAATGCACAATTAAACACACATGGATCTCATACCAAAGTGAAATGAAAGAGACAAGATGAAAATGAATCAAGACCAGAACTCACATCATATCATCATTCACAATCCACATATGCAAACTAGGTTCATATTATGCAATATGATGCACCAAAGAAGTTACAAAGCAAAAGGGATGATATGCATCACATAATTCAAACCAAATGCATCCAACAATGCTCAAGTAACATGAAAATCAAATATATAACTCAAGAGGCAGTAGCATATACATCAATGTCATATCAAACCCAAACTCAAGTCATACAAGATTAATCATCAAGCAACACATTCAAAGCATGCACCAAAAGTGAGAAAGACATCCACAAAACTCAAGTCAAAATAACAACACTTTGTAAAATCAAGACCAAATAGAAAAATGAGTGAAAAGAGATGATTCCAAGGCCACAAGTAAGCTCAAAAAGTACATGATCATACCATAAAAACATATTAAGCATCACTCCATCACAAGTAAGCAAATGCATCCAAACTAGATCAAGTACCAAAGTATACCTCAACCAAACTTGCATCACAAACAACACTCAACCAAAAATAGTAAAGTGGATTAATAAAATCCCAAAAAATATCCAAACAGGAGCTAACTCAGTCAAGTAACAAGTACAAAAATATCAAACCAAAATTCATAAACCAAGTATCTCAAACAATTGGACAAAGGTCACATAAGAACAATGATTCAACATCCAAAAAGAAAGGGACCAAAATGCAATATGGAAAAGTTTTAAAAATGAAACAAAATTTTTTTTATGTAGTTTAAAATGTCACCTAACAGATACAAAAAGAATGGATCAAAAATGAATTGTGGATGAGGAGAAATAAATTTCACAAGTTGGTGTGTGCAAGTGAAACAAATAAGAAAAGGAAATAAAACAATTAATTAAAACAGATGCCAAAATAAAAATAAAATGAGAAAATAAAATATCAAAAAAAAGATAAAACTAAAAATAAGTTCCATGATTTTTTGTATGATTTTTAGATGCATAAAAGTAATTTTAAAAATTAAAATGCAAAGCAAATGATTAAATGAAAATAAAGATGAAGAACATGGGCTAGGGGGTGTGATAAGCAAGGAAATCCAGTTCAAATGTGGATTGGGCCATGAAGCAGGGGTGCGCATAGAAAAGCCCGTGGAAAGGGGTCCAAAAACTCAGTCAACGAGGGAGCATGGTAATAAGTCAAAAGTCAGCATTAATCTCAGCCAATTAACTAATCCAATGCACGAAAACAAGCCAAACCACATCCACATGATCCAATTAAGTGAAAACGCACGGTCCAGATCATAAAGGTGCACCACGCTCCATCTTCTCACGCGACTACACAAGCAGGCCGGTACACCATGGACCAGCCACATGCCTAGCATGTGACTCATTAAATGAGTTGGCAAAAATCCAGCCGTGTGATTAAATATCAAACATGATCAACAGCCACGGTTTGAGGGCTCACGAAAGAACTCACGGAATGGAAAGCATACAATTAGTAATATAAAACATAAAAACCAAGGACACATGGCGCACTAAGAGATGCACGATCTGGAAATCAACGGTCAGATTGTGTCTTCTCCACTTATCTTCCTCCGCCGGACTGGTATTCCGGCAGCCGCCGGAGCTAGGGCTCCGGCCACCCTCTCCGGTGAGCTGTAACGTGAAATTTTCCAGAAAATACAAATAGGTACACTATTTTGACCAGAAAAACGCCAGGATCTCAAATATGCAGTCCATTTTAACAAACAACAAACACATAAAGAGAATCTAACGAAAACAAGTTTAGATCTAAAACTTTAAATCCACATATCTCACAAATTACACGTCCAAACTTCAAATAAAATATATCAGCATGTTCAGTGCACATCATAGATCATTTTGTATATCAAAAATTCAAGTTCTGTGATGGTGAAAAAATCACTAACCTGAGATCTTGAAGAACTTAAAATATCACAAGAACGCCTTCCAAAAGCTGCAGATCAAGTCCTTGGAACCTCTAATTGCAAAATAAATGCAACAAGAGCTTGGAATCGTGCTAGATCTTGAGTTTTAAACTTGAACCCTCTTGAATGGAGCTTGGTGAAAACCTCAGTATGAGCTTCAGATGATGGTTAATTCTTGTTCTACTCTCTTCACTGATTCCAAATATGAAAGAATTTCTCAAAAACACCTTATGGAGAGGGAGAAACGAAAATGAGAAAGTGGAGAGTGAAAAATGGAAACTGAGCAAATGTGAGTCTCTACCCTAGCTTTGAGAGCATGAGTAAGCATATATACTCCTCATTAGTTCACTGATTGAGATTAGGAAGTGATTAGAGCTCTTGTTAACGAGATTTGAGTGAAATTGCAAAAAATGCATTTTGCACCACCACCACTAATTTGCACGTGGGAAGCCCTTGTTCTCAGCATAATCCACCTCCAATTTACTCCCATACCACTTCTGGATTGATTTTGGGCCTTGCACTTTCTTGGTTTGCAAGCTTTGAATTAATTTGGCATTTTTGCACTTTGTGAGAATAATGAGAAATATGGCATGGCATGAATTGATTCAAAAGCCACAAATGATCTTCTTGACTTGTATTTTGATATTATAATGTGACATGAAGCAATTGGGAACATTACAAGTCCATTTGTGCAAAAATGTAAAAAGTGGAAAATTTGACATATAAGGAATCCATGAAAAGCACCTTGCATTGTTTTGGCCATAACTAGAGTTCCACCAATGATATGGAAATGGTCTAGTACTTTTTGGAAATGGGAGAGAAATATCTTCAACTTTCATGTTGGAGGAAAATTCATTTGGAGCTTCCTTGATGATGAAAAGTCAAGTTGAATGTGGAAGAAAAATTGCCAAAAATGGAAAGTTTCAATTATGGGTCATTTTTCAAATTTAGTAACCTTTGTACAACCTCTTGATTCTTGATAAATGGAACAAATCTTGACAATTGGAGGCCATATGAGGACGTGAGACCTTGAAAACCATGAAAAGAACCTCAAAATTCCACAGTTGACTTTCTCCTTTACAGTTGACTTTCTCCTTCACAGTTGACTTTTGCTTAGTTCACAAGCAACTGATCCACTGAACATCCTCCACAATGAATCAATAACCAAACCCTCATCTATGAGCACTTGTGAGCATAAAGAAAACCACAGGAGTATGCTTGAACACACCAAGCCTTTCAAGAAGTCCTCTTGGTCTTAAAAACCCTAATTGGCCCCCTTGATCAGGAGGGAAGGAATCACTTGAAATTCTTTGCCAATCTTGATCTCATGAAGATATAATGAACCCTTTGAACCACCTTGAAGCTCGAGACTTGAGAATATGGACCAAGTACCTTGATCTCATGCTAAGAACCAATGCTATGCACAAATGCTAATGCAAGAAATGAAAAGAAATATAAGCCAGTTAGCTAAAAACAACAAGGTAAATTTTGGGGTGTTACAACGTGCTGCAATTCCCATTGTTCAACAAGTCTAACAAGTTGTTCCTTTGGTTAGTGAAGCTCCTCATATGATTCCAATTGTTGCACCAGCTGCTGTGCATACCCGTGTGCAACCATACTTCAATGAGCATCAACTAGTATATGGTGTCCCAGACATGCCGGAAGATGGGGATAAACATCATGAGAGACTCAGAGAAAATGTGGAAATTATTGATAAAAAGTTAAGAGCAATGGAAGGAGATCAAGTCTTTGGTGTTGCTGCCAGAGAAGTGTGTCTTGTATCTAGTCTGGTTATCCCTCCAAAGTTTAAAACTCCTAGCTTTGATCACTATGAAGGAACTACATGCCCAAAGAGCAATCTGATCATGAACTATCGAAAAATGGTCGCTCATGTTGATAATGATAAGCTGATGATTCGCTGTTTCCAAGACAGATTGAAGGGTGCTTCGTCGAAGTGGTATTTAAGTCTGGATCAGTCTCGCATTAAGAGTTTCCAAGATCTATCAGATAATTTTATCAAGCATTATAAATACAACATGGACTTGCCTCCCGACCGAAGGCAACTGTTAAGTATGTCCTAAAAGAATTCTAAGTCGTTCAAAGAATACGCTCAGAGATGGACAGAGACTGCTTCACAAGTGGAGCCTCCTTTGACTGGAAAATAATTGGCTGATTGGTTTGTCGACCCTGTTCGTCCTGAGTTTTATGAAAGAATGTTTGGAAGTGTGACTGCAAATTTTTTTGATATTGTTGTTGTAGGTGTGAAGGTAGAATTGGGTTTGAAAAGTGGAAAAATGTCAAGCACTGTTGGTAGTTCAAGCTCCAACAAAGACCATGCTAAGAAGCCTTCCAATAGTTCTCACAAGAAAAAAGAGGGTGAAACTAACGCCGTCATATCCAGCAGAAGAAGAAATTAGCCCTGGAAACACCAACAGAACTATGCTCAACAACAAGATTACCCTGTCCAGTTTGCTTAACAACCGTATGTGGCTGCTATTACACCCGCTTTTAATCAACAAGTTCCTGCATACCAGCCTGTACAACCGGCTCCTGTTTATCAACCAGTTGTGGTACAACCACCTCCTCTTCATCAGCCTGCCCAAGCTCCACCCAATTATCAACGAGCGTCCAACGCTCCTACCTATCAGCAACCAAAAAATAAGCACCTCGCCAGAATGCTCCCAACAGAAGACTATATAAGCCTCCAGTTCCTCCTATTCCGATGACCTATACCGAGTTGTACTCTTCATTGGTACAACGATGTTTGATAACTACAAGGGCTTTGGGTCCACCTCCTAATCCACTTCCACCTAATTATAATCTAAATGCTCATTGTTTGTTTCATGAAGGTGCACCTGGCCATGATCTAGAAAGTTGTTATGCTCTCAAGCACCTTGTAATAGAGTTAATAGAGAAGAAGATTCTGTCTTTTGGTGATTCTCAACTTAATGTTAAGAACAACCCTTTGCCCACCCATGGGTTTGTTAATGCTATTGATGAGGTATCTGACAAGATTTTAATTCTTGATGTTTCCGAGATTAAAACCCCTCTCCGAGTATTCTATTCAAAATTGTTTGAGGCGGGTGTAGTGAAGGTTTTCCATGACGATTGTAAAGATTGTGATGTCAGTGCCAAAGGATGTATGTTGGTTCAGAATGATATTCAAAATTTGATCAATGGTGGTTTTCTACAAGTGAGTAGTTAATTGAAAAAGGATGAAGTTGTCGTGATTGAGCCCATTTTCAACTTGCCAGAACCGAGTGATAAAGTCCCCATTTTTAATTTGTCGGAATCAAGTTCTGCAGTACCTATTTTTGGTGCACCAAAGCCTATGTTCAACATACTAGAATCAGTTATTGCTTCTGCAGTTAATCCATGAAAACTGGTGATCATTCAAAAGCCTAATCCTTTTCATTTCAGAGACTCTAAAGTCGTACCTTGGAAGTACGATGTGACAATGATTGACAAAGAATATGGGAAGTTATTTCGAGAGAAGAAGTGAAAAGTGTTAGTGGAGATGTGACTAATATAGTTGGGGCAGGCAAGATGACTTGAAATGGTCGTATATATACTCCCCGTTTCAATGAGGCTCTGCTTAAGGAAACTTTTACCACTGTTTCTACCAAAGACAAAGAGAAAAAAGTGGTTGCAAATGATGAAAATGCTGAGATCTTGAAGATTATAAGAAAAAGTGATTATAAAGTCATTGATCAGCTTCACCAAACTCCCTCCAAGATCTCAATTCTGTCTCTATTGATGAGTTCACCTGCTCATTGACCTGCATTGCAAAAGTTGTTGGCTCAAGCTCATGTCGCCCAAGATATTACTACTGGCCAGTTTGATAGTATGATTGCAAATATTACTGCCTGTAACACCCTTAGCTTCAGTAAAGAGGAGTTACCAATAGAAGGTCAGAATCACAACCGTGCTTTGCACGTTTCCGTGAAATGTCAGGACGACGCTTTGTCAAGAGTACTTGTGGATACCGGTTCCTCTTTAAATGTTTTACCTAGGAGGACTCTTGCAAAGTTGGTTTACAAAGAGACTGAGATGAGACCTACTTCTTTGATAGTTAAGGCTTTTGATGGTTCCCGTAGAACTGTAATGGGAGAAGTTGAGCTACCGATCTTAATCGGTCCACATATATTTGAAATCACATTCCAAGTGCTGGATATAAACCCTGCTTATAGTTGTCTACTTGGAAGGCCGTGGATCCATGAAATTTGTGATTGATGATAAGTTGGTAATTATGCATGGTGAGGAGGACTTTATGGTAAGTAACTTGTCTTTGTTCCGTTATATAGAGGCTGACGATGATGCTTTGGAAACTTTTTTCCAAGCACTCGAGATAGCCAACGATGTTCTGTTGGAAGTCAATGAGCCAGTGGTCAAGAGTAATCCGTCTTTTGCGTCTTTCAAGAGTGCCAGATCAACAATAGAAGAAGGTGTACCCGAAGGTTGGGGGAGGGGTGATAGATGTCAAGACAAAGATGAGTCGCCATGGGTTGGGTAATAAACCAACTAAAGATGGAGCATCAACATCTGCCAAAGGTCGCCCGAAGAGCTTTCAAGAAGTGTTTATCAGTGGAGGTTTCCAGATCAATGTTGTTGAAGATGATAATGAGGATGAAGACTTGAGAAATTTGGTGTTCAAGTGCGATGCTGCTCTAGGCAACTGGGAAGCAATAGAGATCCCAATGATGTTTCCTTCGTCAAAGTAATTTATTGTCCTTTGTTTAGTGTTTTAAAAATTCCATAGCTATCCCCAAGGCTATTGGATTATTTTTTAGGGCCCCCCTTTTACTTTCAAATGATTATCAATGAGTGCATTTTGTTAAACTCTTGTTGTTTCATTTACTGTTTTTCTCTTTTACCTTCAAAAGAAATTGGCAATATTTCAAAACTAAAAAAGAAGAACATTTTTCTCTTGCATTTTTCTGTGTGCCTTTAATAAAATAAGCCATTCCAAACATGTAGAATAATCCCAAACCACGTTGAATCCAATGACCCTACTTTAACTCCTAACTTTGATTCACCCATTTATCAAGCTGAGGATGAGGGTGAGGAAGGTTTCAAAGTTCCCGCTGAACTGGTGAGATTGGTGGAGTATGAGTGAACTTAACTTCAGCCGCACAAAGAGCGAGTATAGTTGATTAATCTTGGCACTGATGAGGAAAAAAAGAGGTCAATATTGGTACAACACTTGGGGCTGATGTCAAACAGAGGTTGGGCAAGCTTTTAGAGGAATATGTTGATGTGTTTGCATGGTAATATCAAGATATGCCCGGTCTAGACACTGATATTGTTGTTCACAAGTTACCGCTTAAACTAGAGTGCCCACCTGTAAAACATAAACTTAGAAGAACTAGACCTGACATGGCTTTGAAGATTCGATATGAGGTTAAAAGACAACTTGACGCAGGTTTTCTAACAATCGCGAAGTATCCTGAATGGGTGGCCAACATTGTGTCGGTGCTCAAAAAGGACGGTAAGGTCAGAATGTGTGTAGACTATAGAGATTTGAACAAAGCAGGCCCAAAGGATGATTTCCCTCTAGCGCATATTGATACACTTGTGGATAATACAACCCGTTTCGCAGTCTTCTCTTTTATCGACGGCTTCTCCAATTATAATCAGATTAAGATGGGCCCTGCTGATAGGAAAAAGACTACATTCATTATTCCTTGGGGAACCTATTCTTATAAGGTCACGCCCTTTGGTCTGAAGAACGCAGGGGCAACATATCAAAGAACAATGGTCGCTCTCTTTCATGACATGATGCATAAAGAGATCAAGGTGTACGTCGATGATATGATTTCCAAGTCCCAAAGTGAGGAGGACCATTTGGATCATTTGTTAAAGTTGTTTGAACGACTCAGGAAATACCAGTTGAAATTGAATCCTGCTAAGTGCACTTTTGGTGTTAGATCTTGGAAGTTACTTGGATTTATCGTTAGCCAACGAGGAATCAAAGTAGACCCTGATAAAGTCTGAGCCATTCAAGAAATGCCCGTTCCACAAACTGAAACACAAGTCAGAGGTTTTCTTGGACGCCTGAATTATATTTCAGGATTCATTTCCAATATGACTGCTACCTGTGAACCAATATTCAAGTTACTCCGCAAGGATCAGATTATTGACTGGAATTCTGATTGTCAGCAAGTGTTTGAAAAGATCAAAGGTTATTTGCAAGAGCCTCCTATCTTGATTCCTCCTATTCCTGGAAGACCATTCTTCATGTATCTGATTGTTCTCGAGAGGTCTATAGGCTGCGTATTAGGCTAACATGATGAGACTAGACGAAAAGAGCATGCCATCTACTATTTGGGCAAGAAATATACCGATTATGAATGCCGATATTCACTTATGGAAAAGACTTGTTGTGCTTTAGCATGGGCTGCTAAGCGTCTAAGGCAATACATGATTTGTCACACTACTTTGTTAATCTCGAAAATGGATCCAATAAAGTATATTTTTGAGAAGCCTGCTCAGACGGGGAGACTGGCCCGTTGGCATATGTTGTTATCCAAATACGACAAACATCCAATACGTGACTCAAAAAGTTATTAAAGGAAGCATCTTGTCATATTACCTTGCAGACCAACCGGTTGAAGATTATGAGCCTCTAAAGTTTGACTTTCCTGATGAAGACATTATGTTGGTGAAGAAAGACTGTAAAGAGCCAGGTCCTGATGAGGACTGTCATACCCCAAATTTTGACCACCAAGATTTCCCATCATTGTGCAAATCATCACCACAATATGGATGAACCATTATGCCTCATCAATCTCCTCAAAGATGATCGAGCATTCACCACAATCAAGAATTAGGGTTTCAAGCCCTCTCTGTGCGCTTAGACAGGATCAATCAAGAAATGACATGATCTTCAACTTGTCTAACCTCTCAAACACCTATAAAGGATCAAGAAGACTCCCACATCAAGAATCAAGAACAAGGTTGCAACATTCCAAGTGGATTAAGCCTCAAGATCGCCAGTGTCACCAAATTAGGGTTTTGGTCGACCAGGGCCTCCAGATGGGAATGTTCATCTGGGCATGAGCCAATGCTTCAAAACATAACCTAATATACTCCATGGGACCTCATGGACCCAATAATCAAGTCAATTTAACCTCAGGGGATGCATTCACCAAAAATCAGGAATTAGGGTTTCTTGACCTAATTCACCCCTAAGTTGACTTTTGGGACAAAACATGAGCCAAGACCTCAAGACATGATTTGAGGATCTCCAATACACTACATTGATCCATTTGCAACAATGGATTGATCCAAGAAGCTTGATTCACAAGTTTCAATTTCATCTGGACCACAATTAGGGTTTTGAGGAAAAAGTCAACTGTACCTTTGACTTTTCACCAAGACATGCTCCCAAACTTGGGGACATGATTCAATACACTCTACAACACCTATGTAATCCATCTATTAAGTTTGATTTAGGTCAAGGACTTAATTTCATAGAGGATCGCGCAGTTTAAAATTCATCTGATGAAAAAGTCAACTGCACAAAAAGTCAAAGTTTGACTTTTTGATTTTTTGGTCAACCAAAGTTCCTTAACCCTAAAACAATGTTAATGTGTGATTTGAATCATCATTCATCAAGAAAAATCAAAGAAAGTGAGTTAACTTGTAAAAGGGGTAACCATAAAAAACTTAGAACTTTTCAAAGTTATGGAACAAAGTGGCTAGGGTACCAACTTTCAAAGATCATAACTTGAGATCCAAGCAACCATTTTGGATGATCCAAAGATGGATTTTTAGCTCTCATGGTATACTTTAAAAGTGTCAACTACACCTCATTCCAATTCCTCATGGATTTTTAGTTATGGAGTGATCAAAATGGCTGAAAATATGAAATGTCACTTTTTCCAAATGTTGGGGCATTTTTCACTTGGATACAAAAAGTTTCAAGACAAACTATTATCACACATGTGTTGTATCATATGAGAGCTTTAAAAAATGACCAAGAACTCCATCAAACTCCACTTGAGCTAGGAGTTATGACAGCTGCAACATGCCTTCTGCAAACTGTCTTGGCAAGGCAGATTTGTGTACAAGAGCTCGATTTCTCCAAATTGTGCAATAACAAGCATGGTTATCCATCTACACACCTCAAAGGGGAACAACCAAAGGACAAACATTGATTCATCTACCTCCAAAGTCCCAAAATTTATAAGTAGCATGCCAAACCTAAAAAGGCTAAAGATGCTTCAAGACTCCAATTTTGTTTTGGAGCATTTAATGGATGCTTAGAAGTGGCATGTATTAGAGCAAGAATGAACGCTTCAGTCAAGCCTTATCCTTGAATCAAAGAACCATAGGCATGTGCTCTAACCTCAAGTCAATGGCTAGAGGAGACTTGAGATTCCATTTGATCCACATTAGCCAAAGGCCTACTGCAGTTGCCATTCCCTATTCCTTGCAAAACAAACTTGCTCTACTATAAATAGAGCTCAATTGTGATCAGTTTGAGTACACCAAAGCAACCAAACTGATACTTTCCTCAAAATCTCCATTTTCACTCCAATTTTTCCTTCTAAAGCAAGTCACTATCGGGTTTTGAGTTTGAGAGCAATTCCAACTAAACCAATGGTTCACACACCTCACATATAACATATAGAAGTGATCCATAACACAAAATCACATCTGGAACATCTGAATCACAAAATCACCATCCAACTTCTCAAGTTCTTGACAGAGTTGCAGTTGAGGTACCAAATCAAGTTCCAGCTCAATCCAATCCATTCCAAGCATTCAGACACACTCCATAGCACCTAGGGAAGCTGTCCACATCATTGGAACCAAGTTGTAACACCTCCAACACAAAACACGATCACTAGCTGCAAGAGGTAAGCCTCAACTTGGTCATCTCATGATTCAAGCATGTTTCCTCGCAGAATAATTTTGCCATATGTTCATAATCATGTATGGAGTGTTTTCCCTCAATTAATTGCTTTGTTTGGATCGTGTATCAAATTTTTTAGCCTTCATGCATAAATTAGGGTTCTTGAGGTTTCTCTTTGATTTCATATTCCATGCTTAAAATAAATGAAATTAAAGACCATAGACATGATCGTGAGGTGAAAACGAGCAGATTGATATGTGGATTGTGTGATTTCATCAAGTATTCAGTGAGATTGATGAGAAAATGTAAATCTGGGCAAATCAAAACATGCGCGTGTTCTTGGTGTTGTTCTTGGCGCCCTTTTTGAAAATTCAAATATTTGAATTTTGTGATTTTATTTAATTGATTCAAAAATTAATTTCTCTCTGAATTTTAATGATTTTGAGTTGATTGTTTTTTTTAATAATTCACAAAAATGTTAAAATATTTTATTTTACAAATATTTCCCAAAAATATTATTTATTTCATATATTTGATATTTTTGCAAAGAATTAATTTTTATTTGTTTTTCAACATTTTGAAAATTTTCTTTCTCTTGATTTTGCAAACTTAAATGGTTTTCAATCATTTTGTGGACAAAAACATAATTTTAGAAACATTGATCCAAGATCACCACTCACTTTTCACATGTTTTCAATAATTTTTATTAATTTTTTGACAAAATTAGGGTTTTGGTTAATTCCACCCTCATCAATCTTTTTCAAACTCTTTGGGCCTCTAATAGAGTGTAAGACCCATTCCTTGTAAATAAGATACTGTTGGTTCTTGGATTGGCTAGAATTTTGGTAAAACAAAGTTTTGCAATGTTGATGTCACATGGGTGATGTCTTAACATTGAGTCTTAACATTGGTTTATGTTAAGTGTTTAAGTTGGATGTCTGATGTCACATGCGATGTTGTAACATCAGGTCTGCAGAAGATTAATAACATCAGGTTTAGTGATGTTGTTAGGGTTTGTGTTTTAGTTGGATATTGGGAGAGCTGTTAGTCTCGTTGGATGCGGATATCTTGGGATAGATATTTTCTGTTACAAACATATTTGATGCAGATTTATGGGAGGTTTAAAGACTGAGAGTTAAAAAGATTTTAGAGAGAAAATCTGTTTTGAAGATTCAGTTTTAAATAACAAATCAGGTCAGATATTGTAGCAGGTCCAAGCCCGATTCAAATAGCTATATAAAGCATATCAATCCTTTGAAGAAAGTAACGAAGAAAGAGAGCTAAAGACTGAGAGTCATTTTGTGTCTTCGTGTATGTGTTGTAAACCATTCTAGTGTGAATTGGTGTTATTGTTTTGAGTTGTTCTTGATCAAAGCTGTGAAGCAGAATCAAGTTGTGTTATTCAAAGTGTGTGATCTTTGAATTATATCACTGAAGTGATTTAGGGATTGAGTAGTGTTCTCATACCTAAGTGTCTCTTAGGTAGAAGGTTCATTAAGTAGAGTTTAAGTTTAGGAGATGTCAACTGGGTTGTTGAGTCTGTAAATTAAATCTACTAATAGTGAAATTCATCCCTGGCTTAGTAGCCCCCAGACGTAGGTAGTTAAACCAAACTGGGTGAACAATTCATTGTGTTGATTTATTGTTGTTTTAAATTGTCCATTGTAGAGTGTGTTGTTGTGACATCACACGTAACATCACATATCTGGTACCAGAATTTCAATTGGTATCAGAGCAGGAATCCTGTCTGTCTCTGGGTGAGATCTAGGGAAGTTACTTTCTGGTGTAAAGATGGACAAAGAAGTTGGAGGATTTGTCAACAGACCCCCTATTTTGGATGGCTCTAATTATGTTTATTGGAAGCCAAGGATGATTACCTTTTTGAAATCCTTGGACAGCAGGGCTTGGAAGGCTATCATAAAAGAATGGAAAACACCTGTTGTGTTTGAAAATGATGATGCTAGGAAAGATAAAGAGGGCACCTCAAAGCTGAAACCTGAAGAAGAATGGACCAAGGAAGAAGATGAACTTGCCCTTGGTAACTCTAAAGCCTAAATGCTATCTTCAATGGAGTTGATAAGAACATCTTCAGGTTAATCAACTCATGTGAAGTTGCTAAGGAAGCATGGGATATTTTGAAGGCTGCACATGAAGGAACATCTAGAGTTAAGATGTCAAGACTTCAGCTTCTAACATCAAAGTTTGAAAGTCTGAAGATGAAGAAATGTGAGACTATCCATGACTTCCACATGAGTATTCTTGAGATGTCCAATGCATCCAGTGCTCTTGGAGAAAAGATGTCAGAAGAAAAGCTTGTAAGGAAAATCCTTAGGTCCCTTCCCAAGAGGTATAAGATGAAGGTGACTGCAATTGAAAAAGCTCAAGACATCAGCAAAATGAGAGTTGATGAGCTAATTGGATCTCTTCAAACTTTTGAGTTAGGGTTGAATGAAGAAGAACCTGAGAAGAAGACCAAGAGTATGGCTTTGGTTTCCAGTTCTGAAGAAGCCAAGAAAGGGAAAGAGGATGATTCTCAGGAGGAGCTGTCTCAGGCCATTGCTTTGCTGGGAAAACAGTTCAACAAAGTTATGAAGAGGATAAATAGGAGTTATAATCCCAATGTCAAGAACATTACCTCTGACATCAACAGATCAAGAGAACAAGGGAAGAAGTCTAAAGATGAAGAAAAATCCAGTAATGACAAAGGGATACAATGCTTTGAGTGTGAGGGGTATGAACATGTCTAGAAGGAATGTCCTACTTTTCTAAAGAAGCAGAAAGGGTTATCAGCTTCTTGGTCTGACAGTGAGAGTGAATATGAAGAAAAATCAACTAAACTTGTTAGAGCTATGATTGGGGTTTATGAGTCAGATGAGGAGTCTTGTGATGATGAGGTTTCTTACGATGAACTTGCTGTCACTTATAAAGATCTTTTCGTGAGAAGTGAACAAGTGTGTCTTGAAGAAGAAGAGCTGAGGAAAACCATAGTACAGTTAAAAGCTGAAAAGACTGAACTCGAAGCTGAAGTCAGTATGCTTAACTATAAACTGGACTCTATGACCAAAACTGTCAGAATGTTGAACAATGGTACTGATGCTTTAGACAACATTCTTAGTATTGGGAAGATGGCTGCAGACAAATGTGGTTTGGGATTCACCAATGATGCAGGTTCTAATAATGTTATCACCTCCAAACCAGTGATGTTAAAACAGATGTTAAAACATCATGACAGAACTCCATCCAAGAAGAAATAGAGGCACTGGAGATGTCACCATTGTGGATGTTTTGGACACATTAAGGCTTATTGTTATAAGCTTCATGGATATCCACAGAAGGCTCATAAGATTGTTCCCAGACAGAACTGTCACAGAGGATGGCAGGTTACCAAGCCTAAGAAGCAATGGGTCCCTAAAGTTAAGGTTACCAGCTTGATAGCTCACACTTCTTTAAGGGTTTCTACCAAAGAAGATTGGTACTTTGACAGTGGGTGTTCAAGGCACATGACTGAAGTAAAGAATCTGTTGGTAGACGTGAAGCTTCATTCTTCAGGCTATGTTACATTTGGTGATGGGGTCAAAGGAGAGATCAAGGGGAGTGGTAAACTGAACTGTGTTGGTGCTCCCAGACTGGAGGATGTTCTTCTTGTTAAAGGACTGACAGCAAATTTGATTAGCATTAGTCAACTTTGTGATCAAGGATTCAAAGTAGACTATACAAAGTCTGAATGCATTGTCAAAGATGATAAAGGAGAAGCCATTATGAAGGGAGCCAGGTCTAAGGACAATTGTTATCTTTGGGTGCCACGAGACTCAAGTTCTTCCACTTGTGTTTTTGCTAAAGAAGAGGATGTCAAAATCTGGCATCAGAAGTTGGGACATCTTCACCTAAAGGGAATGAAGAGAATTATCTCCTCAGAAGCAGTCAAAGGAATTCCCATACTTAATATTAAGGAAGGAAAGGTGTGTGGAGACTGTCAAAAAGGGAAGCGGACAAAGATGTCTCATCTGAAGCTTCAACATGACACCACCTCCAAGGTCTTGGAACTACTTCATATGGACTTAATGGGACTTATGCAGGTGGAAAGTCTGGGTGGAAAGAAATATGCATATGTGGTTGTGGATGACTATTTTAGGTACACCTGGGTGAGCTTCATCAAAGACAAATCAGAGGTGTTTGATGTTTTTAAAGATCTTTGTCAAAGACTCCAAAGAGAAAAGGAGAGTAACGTCATCAGGATAAGAAGTGACCATGGAAGAGAGTTTGAGAATAGCAAGTTTGAAGAATTTTGCTCTACTGAAGGTATAAGTCATGAGTTTTCATCTCCTATTACTCCTCAGCAAAATGGAGTAGTTAAGAGAAAGAACAGAAGTATCCAAGAGTCTGCTAGAGCAATGATCCATGCCAGGAAACTTCCCTATCATTTCTGGGTTGAGGCCACGAATACTGCCTGTTACATTCACAACAGGGTTACCCTGAGAAGAGGCACTTCATCCACTCTGTATGAACTATGGAAGGGAAGAAAACCTAATGTTAAATACTTTCATGTTTTTGGAAGTAGATGTTATATTCTGGCTGATAGAGAACAGAGAAGAAAATTGGATTCCAAAAGTGATGAAGGAATATTTTTGGGATATTCTACTAACAGCAGAGCATATAGGGTTTTCAACTCTAGAACCAAGGTAATGATGGAGTCAATCAATGTGGTGTTTGATGACAATGACAAGCAGGAAGATGATGATGTCCTAGATGATGTTGGAACATCAGTTGGTGAAGTTGCACCTGAAGCTGAAGACAGAAGTCCAACTCCCAGTGTTGCTACTGCTGAGGCTGAAACTGAGCAACCTCATAAAGATCCCTCTATCAGAGTGCAGAAGGACCACCCAAAGGAGCTTATTATAGGTGATCCAAATTCTGGAGTGAGAACTAGGTCAAGAGATGTTATAGCAAGTTCATGTTTTGTCTCCAAAATTGAGCCAAAGAATGTCAAGGAAGCTTTGACTGATGAGTTTTGGATAAATGGAATGCATGAAGAGCTGGAGAAATTCAAGAGGAATGAAGTATGTGAGCTTGTACCTAGGCTTAATGGAGTTAATGTGATTGGCACCAAGTGGATCTACAAGAATAAATCTGATGGACAAGGAGTGGTCACCAGAAACAAGGCCAGATTAGTTGCTCAGGGATACACTCAGATTGAAGGAATTAATTATGATGAAACCTTTGCTCCTGTGGCAAGACTGGAATCTATCAGATTGCTATTAGGTATGGCTTATAATTTCAAATTCAAGCTTTTTCAGATGGATGTTAAAAGTGCCTTCTTGAATGGTTACTTAAATGAAGAGGTGTATGTTGATCAACCAAAAGGATTTATTGATCCAACATTTCCTAACCATGTGTACAAACTAAGGAAAGCTCTATATGGTTTGAAGCAAGCACCAAGAGCTTGGTATGAAAGACTTACTGTTTCCTGGTTGTGAATGGCTACAGAAAAGGAGGGATTGACAAGACTTTGTTTGTTAAAGAGGAAGGAGGAAAACTGATGATAGCTCAAATCTATGTTGATGACATAGTATTTGGAGGGATGTCAGATGCAATGGTGAAACAGTTTGTAGAACAGATGCAGTCTGAATTTGAAATGAGTCTTGTTGATGAGCTAAACTATTTTCTTGGTCTACAAGTTAGGTAAATGGAGGACTCCATATTCATTTCTCAGAGCAAGTATGCAAAGAACATAGTGAAGAAGTTTGGTCTAGAGAATGCTAATCACAAGAGGACTCCTGCTCCTACTCATCTAAAATTATCCAAGAATGAACATGGTGTCAGTGTGGATCAAAGTTTATATAGAAGCATGATTGGGAGTCTATTGTATCTCACAGCTAGCAGACCTGACATTGCTTTTGCTGTTGGAGTTTGTGCCAGATACCAATCTGAGCCTAAGGTTAGTCACTTGAATCAAGTAAAGAGGATCCTGAAATATGTTAATGGCACTAGTGACTATGGGATGTTGTATAGTCATGGATCTGGGACTGAGTTAAGGGGATATTGTGATGCTGACTGGGCTGGGAGTGCTGATGATAGGAAAAGCACGTCAGGAGGCTGTTTCTTCTTTGGGAATAATCTGATATCATGGTTTAGTAAAAAGCAGAATTGTGTGTCCCTTTCTACTGCTAAAGCTAAGTACATAGCAGCAGGGAGTAATTGTTCTCAACTTGTTTGGATGAAGCAGATGTTAACAGAATACAATGTCAAGCAAGATGTCATGACATTGTACTGCGATAATTTGAGTGCTATCAATATCTCTAAGAATCCTATTCAGCATAGTAGAACTAAGCATATTGATATAAGGCATCATTTTATAAGAGATTTGGTTGAAGACAAAGTTGTTGTCTTGGAACATGTAGCTATAGCTAAGCAACTAGCTGATATTTTCACTAAATCCTTAGATGCAAACCAACTTGAAAGTTTAAGAAGTAAATTAGGAATTTGCATTTATGAAGATTAAGTGTGCTGGAGAGTGTATTGTGCAGTTGTGTACTTTATAGAAAATTGATTCAACTGCTGAAGGCATACAAGATTGGAGTACATCAAGTTACAAACAAAGAGTTTACAGATTGTCCCAACCCCCTGAATCTAGAAAAGTTTTCCAGTCTTCATCCCATTCTTCATCAGAAGCATGTTGTTGCACTGGAGGTTTCCTGCTGGTTTTCATTCTTGTCTCTAAGGTCCTGCAGGCTCTTGTTGCTCCTGAAGAAGTTCCAGCTGGTGTCTGTGTTTTTCTCTTCTTCTTCAGTGGATATGGTTTCTTGTCCTCCTGCTTGATGTTCTTTGCTGCATCTTTGGTGTTTGACTGGCTCATTCTTGGTTGCTGAGTGGTGCTGCTAGAAGGAAGAAAGGCGTGTTTTTGTAATGCACACAAGGAGCATAGTTTGTATCGACTGAACAGTCATTGTATTGGAACTTGTGTTTTTGGGAAGCTTGGTGTTTGACCATGTATTTATGTATGTCAGGACATTGTGTTTGGTGTTTGTCCAATTGTGGCTAAAAAAGGGGAGAGTTAGCCTAGGTGCGTAGGGTGTTTCTAAGATCTGGTGTGGTGCAGATGTTGAGGGGGAGTGTGCATGATGAACAGCTGGTTATGCTGGTTCTGGTTTTGAGGGGGAGTTTTCCCTGTGTTGATGGGAGCTGTTTGTTTTAAAATTTTTATCCGCTGCTGAAGTCTCTAATGTTGCAGAGATTATTTTAGCCAAAATTAGCCAAAGGGGGAGATTGTTGGTTCTTGGATTGGCTAGAATTTTGGTAAAACAAAGTTTTGCAATGTTGATGTCACATGGGTGATGTCTTAACATTGAGTCTTAACATTGGTTTATGTTAAGTGTTTAAGTTGGATGTCTGATGTCACATGCGATGTTGTAACATCAGGTCTACAGAAGATTAATAACATCAGGTTTAGTGATGTTGTTAGGGTTTGCGTTTTAGCTGGATATTGGGAGAGCTGTTAGTCTCATTGGATGCGGATATCTTGGGATAGATATTTTCTGTTACAAACAGATTTGATGTAGATTTGTGGGAGGTTTAAAGACTGAGATTTAAAAAGATTTTAGAGAGAAAATCTGTTTTGAAGATTCAGTTTTAAATAACAAATCAGGTCAGATATTGTAGCAGGTCCAAGCCCGATTCAAATAGCTATATAAAGCGTATAAATCCTTTGAAGAAAGTAACGAAGAAAGAGAGCTAAAGACTGAGAGTCGTTTTGTGTCTTCGTGTATGTGTTGTAAACCATTCTAGTGTGAATTGGTGTTGTTGTTTTGAGTTATTCTTGATCAAAGCTGTGAAACAGAATCAAGTTGTGTTATTTAAAGTGTGTGATCTTTGAATTATATCACTGAAGTGATTTAGGGATTGAGTAGTGTTCTCATACCTAAGTGGTCTGTTAGGTAGAAGGTTCATTAAGTAGAGTTTAAGTTTAGGAGATGTCAACTGGGTTATTGAGTCTGTAAATTAAATCTACTGATAGTGAAACTCATCCCTGGCTTGGTAGCCCCCAGACCTAGGTAGTTAAATCGAACTGGGTAAACAATTCATTGTGTTGATTTATTGTTATTTTACATTCTCCATTGCAGAGTGTGTTGTTGTGACATTACACGTAACATCACATATCTGGTACCAGAATTTCAGATACCTTGTTGGGCCTCAGATATTGTATAAGACCCACTGTGTTTTCAAAAACCTCGGCGCGATCGCCGTTTGCAAACAAACCATCTGGGCCTACCCTCGTGTTGTAAGTCCCATATTTCTTTTTAAAAATAATCTTTGGGCCTCTCCTTGAGTTGTAAGACCCATACCTTTGTACAGAAAACCTTTTGGGCCTTAGACGTTGTATAAGTCCCAGTACAATCTTTTCAAAACAACCTCCCTTTTGATTTTGATTCAAATATACAGTTGTTATCAAAACTTTCTTTAATTTCTTAAAACAACTAAAAATACAGCATGGAAGCTTGCTCGCTTGGAGTTTTATTCGCTTTCATTTACTTGCTTTAATATATATAACTGTGTTGTGGGAAGCTGCGCATGGTTAGTCTTCTTTCATTCTTTTAAATACACGTCAAATATATATAACTGTATTATGGGAAGCTGCGCACGGTTAGTCTTCTTTCATAACCTTTTACATACTTGTCACATATCAATTGTATATATACTAGTATAGTTATTTAAAGTTTTTCCTGGCAACTAGGTCTAGAACTAGGTAAAGCTCATTTGGTCACTCTTAAATACAGTCAAAACTAGATCCCCATAGAATTTCCAGATACAGTCTTGCCTTCTCTTGGGCTTAAATAATATGGAACAAAGAGAAAGGCAGTATTCCTCGTGAACCTTTTCTCAGACTGTCAACCCTAGAAATTGTCAAAGAAATTCTACTCCCCGGAGTTGATCTATTCTCGGTGAATAGCATCTCTTGAGTTTCTTCAAACCTCAGAACTTTCACTAAATGATTTATTCTCGGTGAATAGAATTTCTTGAACTTTTCTTGGTTTGGGACCCACAGGCTTCCTAAAAGCATCCCCACCTCCTCTTGGGCTTTGTACAAGGACCCGTCGGCTTCTTAAAAGTTCTCATGCCTTCTCTTGGACTTCATACAAGGACCCTCACGACCTCTTAAAGGTATAGGACAGAACTTAGTCATCCTTTGCTAGAGTTATCTTTCTAAAAGGAGCCACAAAAGCCCTCAGACCAATTTTAGGGTTAATACTCATCCCTTAAACGAGTCGGCCTCCTCTTGGTCATTGTACAAAGATAGACCTTTCCAATAGACTTAGACAGTCTAAATCTCCTTGAGTCTCAAAGACATTCTCAAGTTCCTTACACATATAGGAGAAACCCAGAAATCTGGATTACTCTCCAGCAGAGCTAAAACTTGTGGGGTTCTAAAACCCAGTCTCTCTCCTAAAAAATCCCCAACCAGGGTCAGTTTATCGTCATATAACACTATCTCAAATCAGAACCTCTAGGTATTTGATCCATCAATTCTTCTGCATTCCCCTGCAAGAGTTGGTTTCCCCATTTGGACATGCCTCGAGATCTCAAGAATCCCCAACATAAGATAGCCTCCTCTTAGACTTTGCATAATGATCCTTTCCTCAGGAAAGTCAGCCTCCTTTTGGGCTTTGCATAATGATATTCTCCCCAGCAGAGCTAACCTTTTTAGACTCTCATGTTGAGTCAATCAATTACTTCCCAGACTCTCTTGTTGAGTCAATCACTCTCATAGACCCTCTTGTAGAGTCAATCACCTTTTAGCACTCTCTTGTTGAGTCAACCCTTTTTAGCCTTAATCTCGGGCTTCGTACGAGACAGATAAAAAAATACTCTCTTGTTGAGTCAATCCTTTCCTGCCTCCCTTTGGCTTGGTATTAAGATTTCCCCTAGCACAAGTTAGCCTCCTCTTAGGCTTTGTATAATGATTTCTCCAGCTTGTTCAGCCACAATCTTGGGTTTTGCATAGGACAGATAAAAGCACTCTCTTGTTGAGTCAAACCCTTTTCGCCTCAATCTTGGGCTTTATACAAGACAGATAAGTACCTCCCCAGCGGAGTTAGCCTCTTCTTAGGCTTCACGTAATGCTATCCCCAAAGAGTCAGTCTCTTTTTTGCTTCCGTCTTGGGCTTTGTACAAGACACCAATATATCCATTCTCTTGCTGAGTCGGTCTCATATAGCCTCCTCTTAGGCTTTGTATAAGGACTTCCCCAGTAGAGTCAATCAACCTCTTAGCTTCAACCTTGGGCTTTGATCAAGGCGCGCATAAATCAACCATCCCTTCTTTAGAGATGACAAATTCTCTTTCAGTCAATCTTTTAGCTTCAATCTTGGGCTTTGAACAAGACACAAATACTCTGTTTAGCCTCTGTCTTGGGCTTTGAACAAGACACCAAAACATCTTTTTCCTCCCATAGAATAGGAGGAACTACGATTGCTCTGACTTCCCTGTTTCATTTAAACGGGAATACGTAGGCATAAGATTGCGAAATCTTAGCGAGCATACTAATCAAAAACTCTAGGTCCAATACCTTCATACATCAATAAAAAATTTGGTCCAGCACCTTACCAAAACCAACAAAAAACCCACTCTCCCTGTCACATTTCCCAAGAAACTTTCCCAAACTCATTAATGGATAAACACCACCAAGTACAAAGTAAAACCTAAAGATAATATCCTGTGGATAACCACATATAGGATGGGTAACTGACAACTGCCCATTGTATAACCTGACCCCGGACCCCCCAATCTCTTTAAGCGTTTGTTCAGTTAAACATTCGCGTGCAAGGTTAGTTTTAGATACCTTCCCTTTCCCTTCTAGATTCATGGGATAAATAAGAAATCAGAAAGTAGCACCCCCCCCCCTTTTCTCCTCGAGGAGGAAAACCCAACTTCAGTGATAAGGTGGTCGCGTCACCGACAAAAATCGCTCGCTACAGTAAAATGGCAACTTTATTGGGGACGCATTTTATTGTTTAGGACTAGGATTATTATAGCTACTAAGGGGTCTAGGATGTTAGCTTTAGGAATGAATATATATATATATATATATATATATATATATATATATATATATATATATATATATATATATATATATATTGCTTTTCCTACTTGATATCCGTATTTATTTTTCTGCTAATGGGACTGCGGGTGATGCCGCATCTGGAAAGTTTGAGAACCACCTACGATAAGTGATGGCATGAGACGGGTAATCTTATAGGGAGTGACTCCCAAATAAGAGGTCCCGGTAGACTATCGAATCAGTGGAGATACCCTTTGCGGATTCAATGCCTATACGATTTCGGTTGTTGAAAGTAGATTGTTCGATTTGGGCTGTCCATGAAACTGAGAATTTTAGAAGACTAAGACCATGTTACTATTTTGTAGTGCGGAAGCTATAGGAAATAGTTGTCACGCAATACTACCCTTATTTGAGATTACTCTAAGATACATCAGCTCGCTCGGGTGAACCAGCCTGCTGTTGTTATCCCAAGAGGGGTCAATGATTTGCGGACAAGTACAAAAAATCACCAATATAACCTTTGGGGATGGGTAGAGCCATGACTACATGACATCGAACCTTTGACCCCATATTTTTTCTATGTTTTTGTGTGCTGCATTCATGCATTCATTTCATTAAAAAACTTAAAACAAAAAAAAATTCTCTTCTAGCCTCCTTTTTCAAATTAAACTGAGACAATGATTGCAAATCTCAGAGAGAAAGATTGTGTTATAGATTTCGGTAGAAGGAAGACTCACAAGTACACCTTCAAGGTTCCAAAACTAGAGGATTTAAGAGGGTTGGCAAGGATGATCACCAACCCTGATGCTTTTAGAGCTAAGTATGGAGGACTGCTGTCTCTGTTAAGGTCCATGTAATTAAAGGAATCCTGTCCACGCTAATCCAGTTCTACGATCCGGTCTATCACTGTTTCACATACCCGGATTATCAGCTAGCACCAACACTGGAGTACTCTCACCAGACTGATTTACCTATCACTGATCAAGCTCCCTTTTCTGGACTAGAACAAATTCCAAAGGATCAAACCATTGTAAGAGCAATCCATTTGGACGAGTCAGAAGTTAGGACTCGCATGATCATTAAGGGTGGAATCCAAGGTTTTCCAGCCCAGTTTTTGATAAAGAAAGCCCTGTACTTTGCTAGTATATGGAATGTTCCTGCTTTTGAAAGCATATTTGTATTACTCACTTATGGGCTATTTTTGTTTCCTAACATTGATAACTTCGTTGATATCAATGCCATTAAGATTTTTCTGATTGGAAACCATGTACCCCTGCTATACAAATGGAAGAGAGTCTCTAGGAAAACCAGATTGTATCTCTATAGAGCCTTATCTCCACTGGGTACAAACTAGAGCTCTCAAACTGAGGATGCCTTACCCTCGTCAAGAAGTTCTTCCGTTAAAGGAATTTGTCCTTTATTTTACGTCTGATACGGAAAAACTTCAGGTTACTCTCAATAAGGTTCAATAGGAGAAGAGGTATTGGAAGAACAAGTATCGTATTCTCAATGTGGAGTGTAACAAAATACAGCAACTGTTAAAAGAAAAAGATGCTCTGATCGAGATTTTAGAGCAACATGTTGTAGAGAATCAAGAAGACCAAAGGAATTTACTCGCTCCTTTCACTTGGAAAAGGATTGACAACCTGACAACGGCTCAAAAGCCCCGGTCAAAGAAAAGGAAAGTACCAGAACCAGCACCTGAGCTCCCCTCAGAGAGGACTCGGGATCCATAAGTTTAGACATTTCCTTCTAGAGCACTTTGTAAATTACTATATTTCCATTTCCGCAATCTTTGAATTCAATAAAACGGGGTTTCCCCATTGTATGATATTTGCAATCCAATTGTTGATGTTTCTTTTGATTGAAAAATATTAATAATTAATATAATCATTACATATCATTCATCATTCGCCCATAACGCATTCTTCTTCCCTACGAATCTCACGTTTGTGTCTCGATTCTAGAGTCAAACTGTCTCATTCGTATAATACTCGGGCCAATCGACAAAAGAAAATGGATGATCTCGAGGAAGAGAACAAAGAGTTGAGAAAAGAAATCGACACTCTGAAAGAAGATTTGAGGAAACTTCACAATGACATGCAATCTCTGGCAGCGGCCCAGATACAACAACAAAGGACTGTGATCTCAGAGATCACATCGACCCCGATAGTGGAAAAGTATGATCCTAGGTATAACATGCCAAAAGATCGTCCCTGGGGCATACCACCTAACTAAATCCCAGAAGGATATATTCTGCCGGTCAGGGAAGATCCGGAAACTGCAGCAGGAGCCGCTGGGCCTGAAGGTTACAAACTTCTGGAAAGCGAAGATGCAAGGGGCATGACAGCAACTCCTGAAGGTTACAAACTTCGGGAAAGGGAAGCACCAAGAGTCACTACCGTAATGACTCTACCACCACCCATGGTACACGCTGTCCCGGAAGGACAGATTCCACAGATACCTTCTGGTGGAAATGAAAGTATGAACGATAAAATGTTGGAATTCCATGAACAGTTCCTAGAGATGCGGATAGAACTGCAAGTCATTCGCGGTCAGGATTTATTTGGAAAGGACACCGCGGACCTTTGTTTGGTCCCCAGTGTGAAAGTTCTGCACAAATTCAAGGTGCCCGAATTTGAAAAATACAAGGGTAACTCTTGCCCTCAAAGTCATTTGGTGATGTACGCTCGGAGAATGTCAATACAGACAGAGAAACAAGAGCTACTGATCCATTACTTCCAGGATAGTTTAACCGGTGCCACACTCAAATGGTACATGGGTTTAAACCGCACTAAGATCGTCACTTTCAGAGATCTTGGTGTGGCTTTTGTTCAACAGTATAAGTATAACCTGGACATGGCACCAGACAGAGATCAACTTAGAGCCATGTCGCAGAAGGATAAGGAAACCTTTAAGGAATATACTCAGAGATGGCGTGAAATTGTCGCTCAGATTTGTCCACCTCTTGAGGAAAAAGAGATGACAAAGATCTTCTTGAAAACCTTGAGTTCATTTTACTACGACAGAATGGTCGCCAGTACGCCCAGTGACTTCACCGAAATGGTGGGCATGGGAGTTCGTCTTGAGGAAGCTGTCCGAGAAGGACGTTTAGTCAAAGATGATGGACCATCAAGCAGTACCAAAAGATACGGTAGTGCTCTCCCTAAGAAAAAAGAGCAAGATATTGGCAATATCTCTCTCGGAAAGCAAAGCCGACGGTGCCAACTAGTAGCAGTTGTAACTCCTGTTATCAGCCCTGCGCCTGTTCCAACGTATCAACCTCAGGTTGCTCAGAGCCAACCGAATTAACAATAATATCAGCAAAGGACACAACAGCCTCTTCAATAGGCTCATCCTCAGTACAACAACAACCGTACAACGCGACCACCAGGGTTTGACCCTATACCAATGTTGTACGCTGAACTGTTTCCACTACTACTGGTCAAGGGGCACTTCCAAACCAAGTCACCTCTTACAATACCAAAGAATCCGCCTTTTTGGTTCAAGGAGGATCAGACTTGTCCTTACCATCAAGGAGGACCAGGGCATAACATATAAAACTGCCTCAGCTTCAAATCCGATGTGCAAAAGCTTGTCACGAGTGGGGTCTTATCCTTCAAGGATACAAATCCAAATGTTCAGACGAACACGTTGCCTCAACATGAGAAAGTTGTAGTCAATTTGATAAAGGAAGAGTCTAACCATAACTTTCAAATTCACGATGTACTCTTATTGGGAACCAACCTGGTCAAGATGCATTACAAATAGAGTGGAAACGATCATGTACCGTCTCATAATTATCATCGGTGTGATATCTGCTCTAAAGACAATCAAGGATGTTATGTGGTGCAATCAGCTTTACAGGAACAAATGGATCTCGTTTGGATCCAGGATCACAAAATTCGTGGGGTCAACATGACTTATACAAATTCCAACATCATTCAAAACCACGACATCTGCGCGATGAATGTTAACTTGGTGGCAATGCACTCAAGGTAAAGCCAACATCATAATCTGCCTCGACACGATTATGATTCCTGTCTGATTTGCTCGGTAAGCAATTAGGGATGCTCTTTTGTACAAGAGGCCCTCTAGCGTCAGATAGGTCTTGGATGGATCTAAGATTACCGCGATAGAAGTCACTACCAAGTCAATATGATTCAAATCTTTGATATTCGCTTGATGAATACTAGCTTAGTGGAATTACACGCTAAGCAAGTCCAGCTCGGTTTTCTAACTTCGCATGAGTATCATAACTGTAGAGTATGTCGTGAGAGTGACCAAGGATGTGCACTCGTTCAAAGAACACTGCAACACTTGTTAAACCACTGGTGGCTTCCGATCTATCTAGATGAAGACACACAACAAGTCATTATGATCGATGGGAACCCTACTAGGCATCAAAGTCAGGATGTTCGATCAATGGAAACATACCTAGTGAGGTTACACTGCATTCAAAACAGACGTGGCCGGGTGCCACCACACAACTACGAGCGCTGTAGAGTTGCTCAGAGAATAATCAAGGATGCTACCTCGAGCGAGCAGCCCTTCAAAGTCAGTTGGACCAAAAGGAGATTCAACCATGGTCAAGCTCTGATTGAACGTCAAACTATCATCCTGATCAAAGCAGAGATGTTGTCATAATCCCTAAGCGAGAAGTGGCCAAAGATATATGCGCCATAATCCCTTTACTCCATGAATCAAGAGCCCCTCTTGATAGTGGAAAGGTTCTTAACCTCGAACCAATTGAGGCCGGCTATGATGGTCAGAAAAATCAGAAGGCTCTTGTAGTTATCTATCTGCCGGGACCAATACCGTACAAATCTAATAAGCCCTTACAAGTACGGTGCAACAACAGTTGAGAATGGAAGAGAAGTTCCATTACCCTCCATCGTGAATATTGCAGACATCAGTCAAGTAACACGGAGTGGTCGAATCTTCAACCGAGGAGTTGGAGAACCTAACAAAGAAGGGGAACCTCGAACCAGAGTTCCCATTCAACCAATCGGGCAAACCAGTGATCCCGGCCTTTCAAAGAATGATGATGAGATGCTGAAGCTCATCCAGAAGAGCAAGTACAACATTGTTGATCACTGTTACAAACTCCTTCAAAAATCTTTGTGTTATCTCTTTTACTCAGTTCCAAAGCTCACAGGGAAGCTCTGCAGAAAGTCTTAGAGCAAGCCTTTGTGGAACAAGATGTAACAATAAGACAATTTGGCAACATCATCTCCAACATCACTTCCTACAACAACTTGGGGTTTAGTGATGAGGAACTGCCAGAAGAAGGAAAAAGTCACAACATGGCGCTCAATATTACAGTCAACTGCCAGGACGATGCTTTAGCCAGCGTACTGGTAGACACTGGATCAGCTCTGAATGTTATGCCAAAGTCCACTTTAATGCTACTATCATTCAAAGGATCTCCGATGAGGGGCAATGAGGTCATCGTCAAAGCATTTGACGGATCTCGGAAAACAGTTATCGGTGAAGTCGACCTTCCCATAACTATCGGTCCTCACACTTTCCAAGTCACTTTCCAGGTCATGGACGTCTGGATAGCATACAGCTATTTATTAGGAAGACCTTGGATACACCAGGCTGGGGAAGTCACTTCGGCAGTGCACCAGAAGCTGAAGTTCGTCAAGAACGACCAACTAGTCACATTCTGTGGAGAGCAAGCCTTGATCATGAGTAACTTATCGTCGTCCACTTGTGTAGAACCAGAAGGTTGTTGGAACTCAGTTCCAAGCACTGTCGGTGAACAATGATAATCAATCAGAAAAAGGAACATCAATTTCCTCGTATAAAGATGCTCTCGAATTAATCAAAAGTAACAATACAAAAGGATGGGGACAACTTGTCATTCCTACTGATAACAAAGCAAAGAAAGGTCTTGGCTTTTCCTCAACCTGTACCCAGACTGCTACTAATGATGAAAGTTTTCATCCCATTTAGGATTTATTCCATAATGGAGGTTTCCTTCACCTAGTGCCTCAAGAAGTGCATACCATCAATGAGGGTGATTCCCCCGATACGGATGAAGAGTGGAAGTCCTATCTTAACGAGGATGGTTATATGTCTTAGGAAGAGGTGCCTACGCCATTTTTTTATCTCGCACAGAGTTCGAGATTTATACAAAGGTCAGATGTCAAAATGATATATGGAGATTGTGATCCAGAAGGATGTCGTGCTCCACCAAACTCATTAGAAGAAGACACTCTGATGAAAGACAACTTTGACCACGACTATTATGGCCCAATGGATGGACTGCCTATCTGGCAGTCGTACCTGGGAGACTTGGGGCAAGAAAGTCAATCCAACGACGCTTATCAGCTGAGCATCATAGAAAAGAATACCTGCATCCCCACCATGTCATGGGATCATTATTCAGGGCATTCAGAAAATATCCAGCACGACGATGAATTTGCAAAGCTTGCAGGATTAGAATTCATCAATTATGCTATTTCTGAGGTCAACGTCATCGAAAAGGGATGTCTCCTCTAGTTCCAAAGAAGTGTGGGACACCCTGGGACAACCGAGTGGCAAATTCGACTACTTGGTCAAATACACCGCTCCTGAAAGCTCTAGTATCAGGCTCGAAGACATCTAGCCAACTGGATGGGGATATTCACCTGAGAGTACAAATACTGTGCCAGATACAACAGAAGAGTTCTCCTACGACAACTTTACTTGGGAAACAGATTCCAATGATCCTGCTCCACCAGAAATCCATGTTATTTTTGAAAACAAGTCAAGAAAGAAGGTACCTGTAATACGGTGGAGAACTGACTTTTTAATTTTGTTTTCGCAAAACATGTTGCGGTTAGCAAGAGTCGCCACCGACTTTTCTTTTATCCAATTTATTTAGGAAATGTGAAAAGAACAGGAAAGACCTTTTTGAAAAGATTTTGAGTTCGGGGGGTAAGTTATGAAAAGGGAAGGCGTTAGCATCCTTTTTCATCCGTAGTTATCTACGGGCTCTTAATTGCTTGCTCACTTTAACTTGCTTTTTTTGAAATGTGGTGTGTGTTTAGAAAATATTTTGTAAAAAGTTGACTTTGTAATAATTCGTGTAAGAATGTATACAAAGTGTTTGTTTTTGAGAATATTTTTGTAAAGGTTTGACTTTGTAATAATTCGCGTAAGAATGTATACAAAGTGTTTGTTTTAGAAAATATTTTTGAAAGTGAGATGTGAAAAGTATTTGTTTTTTTTTTAGTTGTGAGCAAGCATTTAAAAGTTACTTACCCTTAATTTATAAGGTCTTTCTTGTACTTATCCTTTTCCTTGAGAGATAGTACTATCCATACCATTAGTGGGTAGGTAGTCCTATCTATTGGATGTGAAGGGACAGCGAAGAGTCATCGAATGGTCATAGAAGGCAACATGTAAGGATACCTTAGCAATTCGAAGGGACTACCATCATTTTTCCGTAGGGTCATCGAGGGACAAGATCAATTTTTGTAGACAACTCGAAGGGTCATCGAGGGACAAGATCATCTTTTCGTAGGCAACTCGAAGGGTCATCGAGGGACTGTGATCATCTTTTTGTAGCCAACTCGAAGGGTCATCGAGGGACTATGATCATTATATCGAAGGGACTATGATGATATTATTCGTAAGCGTCTTTTGCTAAAGTATCCCTACGTTCGAGGGACATGACCATTATTTCGTAAGGCAAACGAAGAGAGGTTACCCTAGAGGTGCATGTGTGTGCATTAGGTCGATGGCGATGCTAAAAAGCAGTCGACTTACAAGGTTAAAAAAAAGGGCTCGATTATTTAATCGAGAATTGTTTGATATTTTTGAAAAAAAAAAGGTTTTAATATTGTAGCAAGATATGAGCAAAATGAAGGAAAGCAACAAAATTATTTTACACATCATGGGAATTGGGATACATTTTGCCAATGGGGATAAAATGAGCGATAAATATATAATTCAAACACGCAATAATTCAACAGTAATTAGCAAAAGTTTTAATCCAAACTTAATAACCAGATTAATAATAAAAAAAATAACAATATTTAAATCTAAATTCAAACAAGATTAAGATTAAAATTGAAACAAGATTCACATCAAGAATTAAGAAAAATGAAATCAAAATTATTCGAGAATTAATAAGAGAATATCGCTAACGCAAAAGATACGATCATCGTAATAGGGATTAAGAGTGCACGGATCTAAAATTATAAAATAGAAATGCATAGAAAAATTAAAATTTTAAACGTCTTAAACAATAATGTTGCTAACGCAAGAAATGCGATCATCGCTACCGGATTAAATTACACTTGAATGTCACGCATCACGTACATAAATATACATATAGCGTATCGACACAATTCGATCCGAAAAATCTAATAAAAAAAGAATTAACAAACAAAAAAAGTAAATTGCTACCGCGTAAGCAGTCATCGCAAATTGGATCAATAAGCCACTACATAATAAAAAATTAAACTAAGGCACAGAGTTGCAAATCGAAACACGAATTGGTTGGTGAATAACAAACGGATTACCGCTAGACCAAACCATTGGACGTGTGTACAAAATTGAAACACAATGATAATCAATTTAAAAGAGTAAAATCGCAAATAAACCAATGAAATTAATTAACAGCTTGCTACCCTTAACGTGATCATCGCAAGAGGGACCAAAAATGGTATGGAACCAAATTTATCAAAAAACATAAAACAAAATGAATTTTAAAACGTATTAAAAAAATAATGATAATGTTGCTAACGCAAAATTGCGATCATTGCAACATGGATCCGAATTGTACAGACCTAATTATTAAAAAGAAACGCAAAGAAACAAGGATTTTAAATGTGATAGAAACTCAACAATGTTGCTAACGCGAAAATGCGATCATCGCAACCAGATCGGACCAATACAAATGTCACGCATAAAACGATAAAACAAATCACTTGCTACACTTAACGTGATCATCGCAAACTGAATCCAAATCGTCGGATCTAAATTTATAAAAGATAAAACGCATAGAAAAGGTAAATTTAGCGTGTTAAAAAAAAAACAATGTTGCTAACGCAAAAATGCGATCATCGCAACCGGATTGAATCAAACTTAAATTTCACGCATCAAGCACACAAATATGCGAACAGCGTATCGACATAATTCGATCCGAAAAATCTAAAATAAATAAATAAGGAATATATTAACCAAATATATATATATATATATATATATATATATATATATATATATATATATATATATATGACAAGACGTGTAAGAATTATATTAAGATTTATTATATTATTTTTGAAAAAGCTAGTGATAAGTTGTCTTGAAAAAAAAACTTATTATATAGTGTAAGAAAGGTACCTGTTATAAGCTTATAAAAAAGAAAATATTATTCCTAAGACATTGACGGTGCCGGCGCTGGCGCTAGAAACAAACGTAAATGAAAGAAACATCCTGACGGGATGTTATGTTTATGACGCTGAATCCACTAAGAAAATAAAATAGCTACATAAATTGTATAATATATGCATCAATTAGTACCGAATAGTAATGGCAATTGAGGTATTGATTGTGTTGTTGAACAGCAGTTTTTTTGTGTTTTTTTGGGTCCTCCTGTTATGTGTAAAACAACCTGTATTTATAGATCTAGAAAATTAGGTAAAAAAGTTTAAAAAGAAAATATAATCAGTCTTAATTTATATTGATAAAAAAAAAGTGAATAAAAGCATATAGTATTTGATTTTTATTTGGTCACCAAGTAGACCAATGACATAAAAAAGGAAATATTTTTTGTATCTATTATGATTTTTGCACTCCTTTTTGGTAAAAAGTGCATAAAATCAAATAAATAATTATTTTTCAAAAATGTCTTAAAATAAAAAACGAAAATTAAAAATAAATAATAAAAAAATACATTTTTTGTGATTTTTTGAAAATAATTTAAAATGGAAAGAAAGTTAGTAACAAATAACAGAAACAAATTCAAAATGTAACATGTGAGATTCGAACCCGCGACCTCATACTTGCAAGCCTTATCTCCTTTCCAATTGTGCCAATTCATTTATTCGAAACCAAAATTCACTTGAAAGCATGTGAAGGTCAAACAACTGTTTGTTATTTAAACAATTTAAAGTAAACTGTTACTTATTTTTGAATAAAAATTACTGTTAAAATGTTAGTAAAATTGAACCAAAAAAAACTTATAAAATCAAAGTTAAAAATAAATTAAATGTCAGAAATAGGGCGGGCAAATTTTGGGGTACAACAGCTGCCCCTGTTCAATCTTCTTAAGTCTGAGGAGTTAGATTGGCATGTCTGCCATTCGTGATCTGAAGGTGGAAGAGGATTGAACACTTAAGTGCCCCGAAATTTGCACTCATGGATGCACGAAGTAACGCTTGTTGGTTGATTGTATTGCTTGAATGGGCTTAAAGATGCCATCCAAAGTAACTGCTGATAGGAGTATCAGAATGAGTCTAGGTTTGACTGTATCTGAGGAATATACTAGAATGAGTCTATGTATTAACTGTATCTATAAGGAGATCAGAATGGGTCTTTGCCTGACTATATCTGAGAGTCGTATTAGAATGAGTCTACGCCTGACTGTATCTGAAAAATTAGTATTAGAATGAGTCTTCGACCGACTGTATCTAAAAGATTAGTATTAGAATGAGTCTTCGACAGACTGTATCTAAAAGATGTACTGGAATAAGTATCAGAATGAATCTGTGTCTTGATTGTATCTGTATGATGTTCTAGAATGAGTCTATATCTTGACTGTATCTATAAGGAGATCAGAATGAGTCTTTTCCTGACTGTATCTGAGAAATTAGTATTAGACTGAGTCTTCGACCGACTGTATCTAAAAGATGTACTGGAATAAGTATCAGAATAAATCTGTGTCTTGATTGTATCTGAACTGTGTCTAGAAGATGTACTGGAATGAGTCTACTCCTGACTGTATCCAAAGGAGTATCAGAATGAATCTTCGACTGATTGTATCTGAAGGATGATAACTGTTGACAATATTTGTCCGCTTGAGAACTAACCTGAAAAAACCAAGTTAGTTTTATGCAATGTCATGATATATGTAATGCATTGCATAATGATGCTATTAAAATAAATGAGAATGTTATATGCGCATTGTATGCATATGCTATGATGTATTGTAAATGATGTATGGGCACGAAATGTCGCTGAAGGTAGCGGTGGCTTTGAATAGTAACGTCTGATTGGAGAAAATAAATCCCTGACTATTGCTGGGGATGGAGAAAATAAATCTTCAGATCCTGTTTAGAATGACTCTACTGGGGATTCAAACTTCCCGTTTGGGAATATTCCGCTGGGGATCTTTGACTTCCGCTTGGGGATAGAAGTATTCTGTCAGGAGAGTTGGTCGTTCGTCGTGCTTTTTATTGAAGGATTTGATTCTTATGTACCCTGACTGGGGATAAAAGAGATGGATAATCCTCCGATGCACTATCTGACCAAGTTTTGGACATGGGTGACCACTCTTCTGGGAGTAACAACCATGGACAAAATCCTATTGGAGAAGAGAACTCTGTCGGGTAATTTGTAGTGTTGGAGAAGCAAACTCCGCTGGGGAATTGAATTCTGTATACTTCCAAGAGGGAATATTATCTTATGGGGATCAAAATTCCATAGGCTATGCTGAGGACATATCTGCAATAGGTTGGGGAATGATCAAATTCCTTTATCTGTCAGGGGATCTATTGGGGAAGATGATCATGTCAAGTCGTCCGTTGGGGAGGTTTCTTTATGTACTCTACTGGGGACGTAATCTCGAATAGACCTAGCTGAAGAGAGAAATTCTGTCGTGAAGGAGATGTTGGAGAAATAAACTCCGTTGGGGAACTCTCTGGAGCGTGCTGTGGAAAGAATCAAACTTCTGTCTTGTTGGGCAATCCTTTGGGGATATCGGAGTGAATTGCTGGAAAGTATCCCAACTGCTGCTTGAGAGTATGTTAATTCTACTGGGGAGTATATCTCTGTTGAGGATGATCTCCACTGGGGAAGCAACGCTGCTGAGGAATAAACTCTATTGGGGACGAGCTTGTGAAAATTGCTCTGTAAGATAGTTCCATGGAGATTGCTCTGTGGGGATATTACCATGACACCGGCTCCGTGGGGGTGATTCTCTTAAGATTTGTTGGATACAGGACTTGCTGGGGATTCCAACCTCCAAGAGTCTTTAGGAAATGCTGATTCTGTGACAGCAAACCGGGTGGAAAAGATCACTTCGGGCTTCAACTCTGATATTGCCCCTATGTCTTCAAGTATTGCATCACTTGCTGTCGGTAGAAAATGATAAGATTGATATACGTTGTTTGAACGAAGTTGGCAATGAAAACTGGTACTAACTCGTAAGTGGATGATCCAACGAGACATAGTCGTACGATTTAATCCCTAACTTCTGCCTGGACCGCCTTTTTAGGTTTTTAGTCCACCGGGATACCCTTTCTTGCCCAAGCCGCCTTTTTAGGTTTTCGACTTGCCGGGTGTATAATTCTTTTGGTATATATATCCCTAATTTTTGCCCGAACCCTTTTGGTTCGCAAGGATGCCCTTATTTTTTCCTAGGCCAGTCAACCTAGCGGGTCTTGTTCATGCGTAGTATTTTTTTGACAATGTCCACGTTCACAGGGTGCGAGAAATCTTCGCTGTCCATGGTAGTCATCCTCGTAGCGTCGTCAGAAAATATCTTCTTGATTACGAATGGCTCTTCGCACGTAAGAGTTCGTTTTCCCCCGAGATCACCTGTATTTAGAACTTTCGATAGTCTCGACTTCCCCAAACAATTTCTAGGAATTATCATGACTGGATCCGAAGACATGATACTGACACCATCTGATACTATTGGCACAGACAAGTAACTCCCACAATGGCTCTTACCGAAACTCAGGATCAATGCCATGTAACAGGAGGAATGTGATTCCAGACTATGGTGGATCGTGTATTCCCTGGTTAATGGTTGAGGAGCTTGCAACTGAACTTGATCTGATCATATTTGAAAAGAAAGTGTTGCCCCTAGCAGAGGATGATTTGCCCCCGAATGGAAGTATTTGAAAAGATCTGCCTCAAGAGAAATAACCGGGATGCCCCATAATAATATGCCCCTTGATTGGAGATAGTGACCATGCCCCTTGTATACATTGGCTTTTAACTAACTGAGTCAGCGCAGGAAATATTTCTGCTTTTCGATGCACCTCTGAAGCAACTTTGTCTGTCGGGAGGACTTTTGTTCATTGAATGTTCATCATGTGAACTTCTGTGCTGTCAAACACTTAGTTATATGCAAACAATGATATTCAAAATGCAACGCTTATGTCTATCTTGAAGTTTTGAAAAAGAATTATTTAGCAAAACCATGTTTGTAAAAACTGTGATGTCAACTCAAGATTTATAATAAGCCCTAAAGGAGTCAGGATACCTTTTGGTAACAGTATGCCTTCGAACTAACCATGCTTCAGCTAGGACTTTTTAAAGGGTTGTAACGTGGCCTGGTTCACGGTTTAAGAAACAAAGGATAAAGGCTCAAAGTTTATTTGTACCCAACCCATTCTCCGTAATGTTCTTCAGTCCTATACTCAGTTAACTATGCATTCAGATTCCTAGAGATTTTGGAATTTTAACCCTGATGTTTGGTGATGGTTCAAAAACCAGAAGTTTATTTGAAAAGGCAGTCATTATTTTTTGTAACATTTTTCTTTTGAGGGTTTGTAGTGACCTCTTTTTGACTTTGTTATCCCTAACTTTTGCCTGAACTGTTTATTTTGAGATCACAGTCAGCGGGATGTCTCAATTTTTACTAAGTCTCCTTCATAGGTTTTGACTTAGCGGGCTTTTCTTTTGATAGATATTGACTGCCTAGCTTAATGATTACAGGGAACCATCACTAATTGTGTACAAAAGATCAACTGGCATAATTGAGTTAACTGAGGAACTACCCTGCCTCAGGTTATGATTAAGGGTTTTAATTTGCATGAGAAGGAAAACTCCTACTTCTTAGGCTAGAAGGGGTTGACTAGGGATTAACTTCCTTATAACTCCACTGTTTAGGATTTGAAACAATGCCTGTACATCGTCAGCACGGTCTGTTCAAAAGCATACCGTATGAAATTATGGTACCATTTTCGTCATCCTCCCTCTAAAGGCTTACAGCTTTAACGAGAGTTAAATATCACAAAAGAGAAGTAAGAAGCATAGTTTAAATATAGTGAAACGAATGGATAAATTCAAGACGAACATACGCAATGCATTAATGTGAAAAAACCAAAGTTTGACATAATAGTAAGTGCTTAAGCCAACAAAAGAAATTACAAATGAAAATTCAAATGATTTCAAAGCTTCCCTTCCTAAACTTGTCACTTCAGACGATGTGTCTTGCAGCTTCGATATTAGATGGGCGATAGAAGAACTCAGTCTGACCATCTGGTGTGAACTCGAGGACTCCTTCGTCAATCAGGTCTTGGATCCTATGTTTCAATGGACCACAGTCTTTAGTATCATGACCAGGACTATTCGAATGATAAGCACATCTTGCGTTAGGTTCGTAACCAGGAGCAGGGTTGGCTGGAGCTGAGTATGAAGGCAACAGAGTTATCAAGTTCTGATTGAGCGATTGTTGCAAAGCCTGAGACAGCGGCATGTACAATGGGGTAAACGGTCGTTTAGGTTTGGATTTCCAAGTACGCTGACCACCATGCTGCCTACGCTAATCTTTATGTTGTTGAACTGGTGGTGCAACAACCCTATAAAGACTATCAGTAGTAACCTGTCTCTTTCCTTCTTTTATCCTCATCTTTTTCTCAACCAAGTCAGCTTGTTTCCTTGGAGGCCGACTGATGATCTGATCCCCGACTCTGTTGTCTTAAGTTTATTGACGAGGACTCTCAGCTCTTCTTGCCCCCGAGCTAAGTTTTGGATAAGAGCCATCTGACCATACATCTGGATTCTCATCTCTGCCATCTCAGCTTGCAGTTGTTCCAATTGATCATCCTTATTGTCTTCAGGATTTTTCTTTTTCGTGTCCTTAGTGAGGAGGGCTTTCAACTCTTCTTGCCCCTTGAATAGGCTCAGGATCATCTCTTGGATTGGGTGTTCTGAGTCTGGAGATCCTTGACAGCTTGTTCTAATGCCATTTTCTGCTTAAATAAATAGCGAGGAGATGAGAAACCCGTTGTGGAAACCTGTTATGATATATATGTAAATGCATATGCAATGTTTTCAAGGATCTTTATGGAATCTAGTTTGCAACATTAGAAATTGAATTTGGTTTCAGCTTTGTCTGAAGAACTTTGACTTTTCATCTTTGAACGTCCTTCTATAAGAATCAAGCTCGCCATATCAAGTGGGTCATAGCCTCTGATTCAGGATACTGTTCTTTTGAGTTTGAAGGCATCTGGCTAGAGGAAAATAAATCCTCTTGCCCCTTGATAGAAATCTGGCTTTTGATAATCCTTCCATAATAGCACCTGCAAATTGTGCGCCATAAATCCCTAAGATCCTTAAAAAGGTTAGTTAACATGCTATGTTATGATGGTATGTGGATGCTATGCATTAAGTAAAAGCATGAGGACAAGTAAGTCCCGTAAAGAGTTCAAGTTGTTAGAGTACAAACAAATCCTGCAAGGAATTCAAGTTGTTAGATAGTGAATACGAACAAGTCACACAAGTAGCCTTAGGTTTAAAGGCTTGCATGAAGTCCAAAGGTAAGTACCCTTCCCATACCAAGGTTTAGTTGGTTCAACCTGTCCTAAAATAGTAACTGTGTTCTAGGAATCTCATATCACGGATCTTTCTCGCAGGCTTTATTTTGGTGTGACACTCGAGCGGCCGACCAAAACATCCCGAAAGTCCAATCTCAATGAGCGTAGTCTCGAGTATCAACCAACTTTGGAACATGCCAAACCGGCTATCTCACTACCTTCTAATGGCCAAGGCTAAGTTCAACTAGGGTTCTAAGGGCAAATTAGTGCTTAATGACACCACGCGGCAGCCTAATGTTATCCCCAATCCAAGCCTCGAGGAACATCAGTACAAACCAAAGTGTTACACTAACGATGGCTACCATATCAACCGTAGCGGTACATGTCGTACAGTCTCCTTGGTCTCTTGCCACTTACCTAAGGTCCTAGATCCGGGTGTAGGATCATTTACCTAAGTAATACCCCCCAAGACAAAACCCTTAAAAGTAAAGCACACAAAACAGATAATTAAAGCAGTTAAAGTGATCTAAACCCTAAGGTAACCCCTCTTTTAAAGACTTCCCCGGCAGAGTCGACAGTTCTGTAATACGGTGGGGAACTGACTTTTTAATTTTGTTTTCGCAAAACATGTTGCGGTTAGCAAGAGTCGCCACCGACTTTTCTTTTATCCAATTTATTTAGGAAATGTGAAAAGAACAGGAAAGACCTTTTTGAAAAGATTTTGAGTTCGGGGGGTAAGTTATGAAAAGGGAAGGCGTTAGCACCCCTTTTCATCCGTAGTTATCTACGGGCTCTTAATTGCTTGCTCACTTTAACTTGCTTTTTTTGAAATGTGGTGTGTGTTTAGAAAATATTTTGTAAAAAGTTGACTTTGTAATAATTCGTGTAAGAATGTATACAAAGTGTTTGTTTTTGAGAATATTTTTGTAAAGGTCTGACTTTGTAATAATTTGCGTAAGAATGTATACAAAGTGTTTGTTTTAGAAAATATTTTTGAAAGTGTGAGATGTGAAAAGTATTTGTTTTTTTTTTAGTTGTGAGCAAGCATTTAAAAGTTACTTACCCTTAATTTATAAGGTCTTTCTTGTACTTATCCTTTTTCTTGAGAGATAGTACTATCCATACCATTAGTGGGTAGGTAGTCCTATCTATTGGATGTGAAGGGACAGTGAAGGGTCATCGAATGGTCATAGAAGGCAACATGTAAGGATACCTTAGCAATTCGAAGGGACTACCATCATTTTTCCGTAGGGTCATCGAGGGACAAGATCATTTTTTGTAAACAACTCGAAGGGTCATCGAGGGATAAGATCATCTTTTCGTAGGCAACTCGAAGGGTCATCGAGGGACTGTGATCATCTTTTCGTAGGCAACTCGAAGGGTCATCGAGGGACTATAATCATTATATCGAAGGGACTATGATGATATTATTCGTAAGCGTCTTTTGCTAAAGTATCCCTACGTTCGAGGGACATGACCATTATTTCGTAAGGCAAACGAAGAGAGGTTACCCTAGAGGTGCATGTGTGTGCATTAGGTCGATGGCGATGCTAAAAAGCAGTCGACTTACAGGGTTAAAAAAAAGGGCTCGATTATTGAATCGAGAATTGTTTGATATTTTTGAAAAAAAAAGGTTTTAATATTGTAGCAAGATATGAGCAAAATGAAGGAAAGCAACAAAATTATTTTACACATCATGGGAATTGGGATACATTTTGCCAATGGGGATAAAATGAGCGATAAATATATAATTCAAACACGTAACAATTCAACAGTAATTAGCAAAAGTTTTAATCCAAACTTAATAACCAGATTAATAATAAAAAAAATAACAATATTTAAATCTAAATTCAAATAAGATTAAGATTAAAATTGAAACAAGATTCACATCAAGAATTAAGAAAAATGAAATCAAAATTATTCAAGAATTAATAAGAGAATATCGCTAATGCAAAAGATGTGATCATCGCAATAGGGATTAAGAGTGCGCGGATCTAAAATTATAAAATAGAAATGCATAGAAAAATTAAAATTTTAAACGTCTTAAACAATAATGTTGCTAACGCAAGAAATGCGATCATCGCTACCGGATCAAATTACACATGAATGTCACGCATCACGTACATAAATATACATATAGCGTATCGACACAATTCGATCCGAAAAATCTAATAAAAAAAGAATTAACAAACAAAAAAATTAAATTGCTACCGCGTAAGCAGTCATCGCAAATTGGATCAATAAGCCACTACATAATAAAAAAATTAAATTAAGGTACAAAGTTGCAAATCGAAACACGAATTGGTTGGTGAACAACAAACGGATTACCGCTAGACCAAACCACCAAACGTGTGTACAAAATCGAAACGCAATGATAATCAATTTAAAAGAGTAAAATCGCAAATAAACCGATGAAATTAATTAACAGCTTGCTACACTTAACGTGATCATCGCAAGAGGGACCAAAAATGGTATGGAACCAAATTTATCAAAAAACGTAAAACAAAATGAATTTTAAAACGTATTAAAAAAATAATGATAATGTTGCTAACGCAAAATTGCGATCATTGCAACATGGATCCGAATTGTACAGACCTAATTATTAAAAAGAAACGCAAAGAAACAAGGATTTTAAATGTGATAGAAACTCAACAATGTTGCTAACGCAAAAATGTGATCATCGCAACCGGATCGGACCAATACAAATGTCACGCATAAAACGATAAAACAAATCACTTGCTACACTTAACGTGATCATCGCAACCTGAATCCAAATCGTCGGATCTAAATTTATAAAATTTTAAACGAATAGAAAAGGTAAATTTAGCGTGTTAAAAAAAAACAATGTTTCTAACGCAAAAATGCGATCATCGCAATCGGATCGAATCAAACATAAATGTCACGCATCAAGCACACAAATATGCGAACAGCGTATCGACATAATTCGATCCGAAAAATTTAAAATAAATAAATAAGGAATATATTAACCAAATATATATATATATATATATATATATATATATATATATATATATATATATATATATATATATATATATATAACAAGACGTGTAAGAATTATATTAAGTTTTATTATATTATTTTTGAAAAAGCTAGTGATAAGTTGTCTTGAAAAAAAAAACTTATTATATAGTGTAAGAAAGGTACCTGTTATAAGCTTATAAAAAAGAAAATATTATTCCTAAGACATTGACGATGTCGGCGCTAGAAACAAACGTAAATGAAAGAAACATCCTGACGGGATGTTATGTTTATGACGCTGAATCCACTTAGAAAATAAAATAGCTACATAAACTGTATAATATATGCATCAATTAGTACCGAATAGTAATGGTAATTGAGGCATTGATTGTGTTGTTGAACAGCAGCTTTTTTGTGTTTTTTTGGGTCCTCCTGTTATGTGTAAAACAACCTGTATTTATAGATCTAGAAAATTAGGTTAAAAAGTTTAAAAGAAAAATATAATCAGTCTTAATTTATATTGATAAAAAAAAACTGAATAAAATCATATAGTATCTGATTTTTATTTGGTCACCAAGTAGACCAATGACATAAAAAAGGAAATATTTTTTGTATCTAGTATGATTTTTGCACTCCTTTTTGGTAAAAAGTGCATAAAATCAAATAAATAATTATTTTTCAAAAATGTCTTAAAATAAAAAACGAAAATTAAAAATAAATAATAAAAAAATACATTTTTTGTGATTTTTTTAAAATAATTTAAAATGGAAAGAAAGTTAGTAACAAATAACAGAAACAAATTCAAAATGTAACATGTGAGATTCGAACCCGCGACCTCATACTTGTAAGCCTTATCTCCTTTCCAATTGTGCCAATTCATTTATTCGAAACAAAAATGCACTTGAAAGCATATGAAGGTCAAACAACTATTTGTTATTTAAACAATTTAAAGTAAACTGTTACTTATTTTTGAATAAAAATTACTGTTAAAATGTTAGTAAAATTGAACCAAAAAAAACTTATAAAATAAAAGTTAAAAATAAATTAAATGTCAGAAATAGGGCGGGCAAATTTTGGGGTACAACAGTACCAGACTTTGTGATTCACCGAGGAGTTCGCCGCCAATGGGCTGATGTCAATGTTCCGAAAGTCGTTCATAAGTCTAAGTAATTGCCGTCTTTATCTTAACCTTTCACCCTGCCCAGGTGAAACGGATGTTTTGATAGGGCTTACTTTCTGTAAATGAACCTCTTCGCTTTGCCCAAAGCGACAGAGTTTTGTTTTATAGGGCTGTAGTTTCAAGAATCGACAAGATCATAAATAAAATAACGTCGTTCTGTAATTTCTGCATTTATTACTGTTTTCTCTTTTCGCTTCTTCAGAAAATGGTAATCCTTAAAAACAACTCAATAATAAAAACAAGCAGTTTTCCAAAGAAAATACACTACACACACTCTTGCATTCTCTCTATCTCTTCTAAAACAAATCATCACGTCATGCAGATTGCTTGTTTTAAACCCCATTGAAACATACGATCCAATGCCTTCTCCCAACTTTGAATTCCCGGTATTTGAGGCTGAAGAAAAAAATGACGAAGAAATTCCAGAGGAGATCTCCCGACTACTCAGGCAAGAGGAAAGGTCCATTAAACCTCACAAAGAGCCGTTGGAAACGGTTAACTTGGATTCAAAAGAAGAGAGAAAAGAAGTCAAGATTGGGGCACTGCTCAGTTCAACTGTCAAACAAGATTTGATAAAGCTTCTCAAAGAATTCCCCGATGTATTCGCTTGGTCCTATCAGGACATGCCAGGGTTGGATACCAGCATCGTGGAACATCATCTACCATTAAGATCAGAATTTTCGCCAGTGAAACAAAGACTAAGATGGACTCATCTAGACATGGCCATCAAAATCAAAGAGAAAGTACATAAACAGATTGACACGGGTTTCCTTGCCACATCAGAATATCCTCAATGGTTAGCCAACATCGTACCAGTTCCAAAAAAGGACGGAAAGGTCAGAATGTGTGTGGATTACAGAGATCTAGATAAGGCCAGTCTAATGGACGACTTTTCTTTACCACACATTGACATGTTGGTTGACAATACAACGACGTTCAAAGTTTTATCCTTCATGGATGGATTCTCGAGCTATAATCAGATAAAAATGGCGCCGAAGGACATGGAGAAAACTTCGTTCATCACCCCATGGGGTACTTTTTGTTAAAAGGTAATGTCGTTCGGTTTGAAAAACGCCGGGGCAACCTATCAAAGGGTCGTGGCTACTCTCTTTCATGACATGATACACAAAGAAATCGAAATGTATGTCGATGATATGATTGCCAAATCAAAGACAGAAGATGAGCATATGACCCACCTGTCAAAGTTATTTGAGCGTCTGAGGAAGTATAAACTCCGCTTGAATCCCAACAAGTGCACATTCGGTGTCCGTTCAGGGAAACTTTTAGGGTTCATCGTAACCAAGAAAGGAATTGAGGTTGATCCTGACAAGGTCAAGGCCATTCAAGAAATGTCTTCTCCAAAGACTGAAAAACAAGTCAGGGGTTTCCTGGGACGTCTGAACTACATTTCCAGATTTATATTCCTCATGACCGCGACGTGTGCGCCGATCTTCAAATTACCCAAAAAGAATTAGGACCGCGTTTGGACAGAAGACTGCCAAACCGCCTTCGACGGTATCAAGGAATAACTGTTGAACCCACCAATTCTATCACCTCATGTAGAAGGAAGACCACTGATCATCTACCTAACAGTCTTGGAAGACTCCATGGGCTGTGTACTTGGTCAACAAGACGAAACCAAAAGGAAAGAATCTGCCATTTACTATCTAAGCAAGAAGTTTACCGACTGTGAAACTCGGTATACTATGCTTGAGAAAACTTGCTACGCTTTGGCTTGGGCAGCCAAACGTCTTCGCCAGTATATGATTCATCACACTACTTGGTTAATCTCCGAAATGGATCCAATCAAGTATGTCTTTGAAAAGCCTGCTCTCACAGGAAGGATTGCCCGTTGGCAGGTGTTGTTATCCGAATAGGACATCGAATACCACGCTCAAAAAGTCGTTAAGGGAAGTATTTTAGCTGATCATTTGGCTCTTCAACCGATTGACAATCAGGAATCAATCGGGTTTGACTTCCCAGACAAAGATGTCATGTACTTGAAAATGAAAGATTGCGATGAACCGCTACCCAGTGAAGGGCCAGAACCAGGTTCCCAATGGGGACTAATCTTTGACGGAGCTGTTAATCATTATGGAAATGGAATTGGGGCAATCATCATAACACCTCAGGTTGCCCATATTCCTTTCACCGCCCGACTGACATTCAAGTGTACGAACAACGAGGCCGAATACGAAGCTTGTGTCATGGGTCTCGAAGAAGCGATTGACTTAAGGATTAAGAACTTGGATGTATATGGTGACTCGGCCCTGGTTATCAATCAGATCAAAGGAGATTGGAACACCTACCAATCAGGACTGATTCCTTACGAAGATTACGCGAGAAGGTTATTACCATTCTTAAACAGAATCGAGTTTCATCATATCCCTCATGAAGAGAATCACATGGCTGATGCATTAGACACTCTCTCTTCCATGATTATTATGGGTCAATGGAACGACATACTTAAGATTGACATAATGCGCCTTGAGAGGCCCGCTTACATCTTCACGATTGAAGAAGTTATAGACGACAAACCTTGGTATCATGATATCAAATGCTTCCTTCAGAAACAAGAGTACCCACCTAGGGCACTAAGGAAAGACAAAAAAACCCTCAGAAGGCTAGCAGGCAGTTTCTTTCTGAGCAGTGATACTCTCTATAAGAGAAACTTTAAAATGGTCTTGCTCCAATGCGTAGACAGACTAGAAGCAAACATGCTGATAAAAGAAATTCATGGAGGCTCCTTTGGCACTCATGCCAATGGACACACAATGGACACACAATGCGTAGCAGTCGTATTGGTTGACCATGGAATACGACTGCTACAAGTACATGAGGAAGTGTCACAAGTGTTAGATATACGCTGACAAAATCCATGTACCGCCAATGCATCTCAAAGTTCTCTCTTCCCCATGGCCTTTTTCTATATGGGGAATCGACATGATTGGCATGATCGAACCCAAGGCTTCAAATGGACATCGGTTCATCCTGGTAGCCATTGACTATTTCACCAAGTGGGTCGAAGCAGCATCGTACGCCAATATGACCCGACAAGTGGTGGTCTGATTTATCAAAAACAATATCATCTGCCATTATGGTGTTCCTAGCCAGATCATTACGAACAATGGATCTAACTTGAATAACAAGATGATGAAAGAGTTGTGTGCTGAGTTCAAGATCGAACACCATAATTTCTCTCCCTACCGACCTAATATGAATGGAGCGGTAGAAGCGGCTAACAAGAATATCAAGAAGATTGTTCAGAAGATGGTCGTAACCTACAAAGACTGGCATGAAATTCTACCTTATGCTCTTCACGGTTATCGCACATCTGTCCGCACTTCAACAGGGGCAACCCCTTTTTCTCTAGTATATGGCATGGAGGCAGTGTTTCCCATAGAAGTAGAGATCCCATCAATCAGGGTATTGATGGAAGCTAAGTTTACAGAGGCTGAATGGTGTCAAAGTCGGCACGATGAACTGAATCTGATCGAAGAAAAGCGAATAAAGTCTCTATGCCATGGTCAGTTGTACCAGTAGAGAATGAAGAAGGCGTTTGACAAAAAGGTCCGACCTCGCGTCTTCAGGAAAGGAGACCTTGTGCTCAAGAAGATACAATCATTTCTCACTGATTCCCGGGGCAAATGGACTCCAAATTATGACGGCCCCTATGTGGTCAAGAAAGCTTTCTCAGGCGGCGCCTTGAGACTTGCAACCATGGATGAAGAAGAGTTTACCTACCCTACGAATGTTGATGTAGTCAAGAAATACTTTGCCTGAACTAAAAAAAAAACATCTCGGTGGATTGAAAACCCGAAAGGGCGGTCTAGGCAAACATTAGAGACATAAGCAAAAAAAAATCATCCCGATGGATTGGAAATCTCAAAGTACAATCCAGACAAAAATTAGGGATTCATGGCAAGTAACTACGTCTGACCAGGTTAAATCCCTCAGTAGCAGACATGTTATCCATCAGGAAAATTCTAGTTAAGGTCATCTTCGACGGAAGCTCAGGATGTCCAGAATTCAAAGTTGGTAGAAGGATAACGGTCGTTATGTTTCAATGTAGCCCTTTTCCCTTAAATTACCATTTTCTAAACTTTGTAAATACTCTATGGAATCACGCGTTTGGCTGATTTCCATCCTATCAATAAAATTTGAGCCCTTGTGCCTTTGTTTGTAATTCCTGTTTGCTTTAGCTTTACAGAACGACATTTTAACATGATTAACGATTCTTGAAATAAAACAAAAATGAATTTACTTGTCAAACTTTTTCTACTTTTTAAATAAAGATGGCAATTCTTTTGACTGTTGAACATCGAAAGAACAGCGATCGCTTCTCCGGAAGCAATTGAGCTTCAAAGTGCAGAATCAAAGTACTCCTTCTAAGCTAGTGCGCCTGAATGAAAGATACGCTATGTCAGATGTGAATATTCCATCTGACATCCTCGGCAGAATTCTTATCTCCTAAGCCCGACCAACGGTTGTTCTCCACAAGGACTATCTCTCCTAAGTAGGGTATAATTGCTATTTTCGGACCAGATGATACTTTCCATCCCCTGCATTGGCCGAGTATCCAGTCGTGTTCATCTATTAGTCTATATGCCGCGTCAGTTTTGTCAGCATAAACATACATACATCATGCATTATTGATTTACATTCATACATATTGCATCACTATCACTCTAGTCGGTCTTATCCCCTAGTGATAAAAGTCCTCTCAATCGAGTTGTCAGTCCTTTCCTCGTCAGGAAGCAAATCATCTAAGCAATCTCTCCTCCAGTTTATTTCTGGATTGGAGACGGCCCTTGACCACTTTGATAACTTAAACCTCTAAAAGACAAGAAAACTTTCGAAAAACGTCACTCTTCGCCATTGAAGATGATATCTTCGCTTTCCCGAATCAAGGAAAATCCTCAGAGAAAGCCTCTTAATCAAAGATTCGGTAGTATAGCAGTTTTTCTCTGAAAGATTCGCTGAAAAAGAGGTCATCGGCACCTCAAAACGGGATTACATCACATGGCATTTCTTCGAAAAGATCTCGAGGAAAAGTATGATGTAATATCCCCAAACGGAAACAGCCTCTCAAGAGACTCGTTTTCCCCAGTAGAGTCAACAAATGGCATCTCCAAACAGTGAAGTTTGCATACCTCTACAACTCAGACGAATGGGTTCCCCAGCAAGTCTGACATCAAAAGTTTTTCCCATCAAATGGCATCTCCCCAGTAAAATTCGGTGAGAAGTTTGGGGAAAACCGCTGCGAATAGCGTCCCTTGTCAAGAAAGTTTATTGACAAACGAAACTTAGACCAATTCTGTTAGTTCTGTTATTGGCTGCAATTTTGGTAAAACAAGGTGTAACATCAAGATGTCATGTTTGATGTCAAGACATGTGGCTCTATGTGGCTCTAACATGTATTGCAGGATTGTGGTGTATGATGTCAAGGCGGATGTCTTAACATCTTTTGACAGAACTTCCAGTTCTGTGTTTTTATGTGCTGCGTGTTATTTGATATATCTTGGAAGATTTTGTTTGAGAGATTGCAGGCGAATTTATTGGAGAAGAGTTATTCTGATACAATCAGTTCCTATTACTTTGTGGAGTATGTTTTGTTACTATCTTAGGGCAAAAATATTTGGAGTTTTATCAGTTTTAATTGAGAATTAATTCTGAAAATTATTATTGCCCAGGCCCAAGAATCTGTTTCTTTTTAAAGAAGTCTCAACCCTGCTTGGAAGATACGAAGACAAGAGATTGTGTACTGAGTGTCAAGTATTAGGGTTTGTGATTTCGTCTGTGTATTGTGAGCCATTCATTCATCTATTTTGATGTTTGAATTGGACTGATTTAGTTGAGTTGTATGTTGTCCACTCTAAGCTTTTAAGCACGAGTGTTTGTTCTTGATTGAAGCTTTTAAGCAAGATCGAGTATTGTCTTTGAAGTGTGATCTTCTAATATTCGTAATTTTTCTGTTTTCATCACTGCTGTGATTGAGTAGGAGTGAGAGGGTTCTCATATCTAAGAGTGTCTTAGGTAGAAGTGTCATTGGGTAGTGATTAAGTGAATAGATTGTCAACTTGTATGTTAATTGTAGAGTCTATGAATTAATACTACTGATAGTGAATTTCCTCCCTGGCTTGGTAGCCCCCAGACGTAGGTTGTTAGACCGAACTGGGTGAATAATTCTCTGTGTTTATTTATTGCTTTCAAGTGTTGTTCTTTTATTGTCTTATTCATATAGCAGATATTGATGTTGTGACATCTCACTTAACATCACATATCTGATACCAGAATTTCAATTGGTATCAGAGTAGGTCATCCTGCTCTGTATCTGGGTGAGATCTAGGGCTGGTACTTTCTGGTGCAATGAACAAGGAGAGTGGTGGATTTGTGAATAGACCCCCTATTCTAGATGGATCTAATTATGACTATTGGAAAACTCGCATGGTTGCCTTTTTGAAATCCTTAGACAGCAGGCTTGGAAGGCTGTTCTGACAGAATGGAAACATCCTGTCATTGTGGAAAAAGATGGTGTGTCAAAGCTGAAACCTGAGGAGGAGTGGACCAAGGAAGAAGATGAACTCGCTCTTCGGAATTCTAAGGCCTTGAATGCTTTATTTAATGGTATTGACAAGAATATTTTCAGGCTGGTCAACACATGTGAAGTGGCTAAGGAGGCTTGGGATATCCTGAAAACAACTCATGAAGGAACTTCCAAGGTCAAGATGTCAAGACTTCAGCTACTAACAACAAAGTTTGAAAGTTTGAGGATGAAAGATGAAGAGACCATTCATGATTTTCACATGAATATACTTGAACTGTCAAATGCTTCTAGTGCCCTAGGAGAGAGGATGTCTGATGAGAAGCTGGTAAGATAAATTCTCAAATCTCTTCCCAAGAGATTTGATATGAAGGTGACTGCTATAGAGGAAGCTCAAGACATCAGCCAGATGAGGGTAGATGAATTGATTGGTTTACTTCAGACATTTGAATTAGGGTTGAATGACAGATTTGAAAAGAAGGTCAAAAGCATAGCTTTGGTGTCTAGTACAGAAGATGATGAGAAAGAGTGTGGTCCTGAAACTCAGGAAGAGCTATCCAATTCCATTGTTCTACTGGGTAGACAGTTTAATAGGGTTTTGAAAAGAATGGACAGGAGCTATAAACCTAATGTCAAGAACATCACATCTGACATCAACAGGTCAGGTGATCAGATGAAGAAAACAAGAACTGAGGAGAAGCCTAATCATGACAAAGTAATCCAATGTCATGGATGTGAGGGTTATGGTCATATCAGAGCTGAATGCCCTACATATCTTAAGAAGCAGAAAAAGGGTTTATTTGTGTCCTGGTCTGATACTGAAAGTGAGGAAGATGAAGAGACTTCCAAGCAGATTAGGGTTTTGACTGGAAGGTGTACATCTGATGATGATTCCAGGGATGAAGAGAGCACATATGATGAGCTTACCGATTCTTATAGAGAGCTATGCATTAACAGTGAAGAAGCCTGTCAAGAACGGGAGAGGCAGAAGAAGATCATTGCTCAACTCAAGGCTGAAAAGACAGAGCATCTGGAAACCATTGCCAAGCTGGAAGATGAAGTATTTGTGCTAAACTCTAAACTTGAATCTATGTCCAAGTATATCAGAATGCTGAATAGTGGAACTGATGTTCTAGACAAGATTCTTGATGTTAGAAGAACTGCAGGAGACAAAAGTGGGTTGGGATTCAATAGTGGTCTGCTTCAAATGATGTTATTCCTAGTTCCAAGCCAGTGATGTTGAAACAGATGTTGAAACATCCTGACAGGACTCCCTCTAGGAAGAAATTCAGGTGCTGGAGATGCCATCATTGTGGGAGATTTGGACACATAAAGGCTTTCTGTTATAAGTTGCATGGGTATCCTAAGAGTACTTCTAATTGTGCACCCAGATAGGTCATTCATAAACGTAATCAAGTCATCAAGCAAAAGAAGCAATGGGTCTCCAAAACTGATGTTGTCAGCTTGATAGCTCATACTTCTCTTAGAGTCTCTGCTAAAGAAGACTGGTACTTTGACAGTGGCTGTTCAAGACACATGACAGGAGTGAAGAATTTGCTGGTGGATGTTAGACTTCATTCTTATGGCCATGTGACCTTTGGTGATGGTGTCAAAGGAGAAATCAAGGGTGTGGGAAAGCTGAATTGTGAAGGTACACCTAGACTTGATGATGTACTGCTAGTCAAGGGGTTGACAGCAAATTTTATCAGTATTAGTCAACTATGTGATCAATGACTCATAGTTAATTTTACAAAATCTGAGTGCATTGTCACTAATGAGAAAGGTGAAGTTATCATGAAGGGTGCTAGGTCTAAGGACAACTGTTACCTATGGGTGTCACAAGACTCAAGTTCATCCACATGTGTTCTTGCAAAAGAAGATGAAGTCAAAGTATGGCATCAAAAATTAGGACATCTACATCTGAAAGGAATGAATAGAATCATATCTACAGAAGCAGTAAGAGGAATCCCAGAGCTCAAAATTGAAGAAGGAAGAGTGTGTGGAGACTGTCAGATAGGGAAGCAACCAAGATGTCACATCAAAAGCTTCAACATCCCACTACTTTTAAAGTGTTGGAACTTCTTCATATGGACTTAATGGGGCCTATGCAGGTGGAAAGTCTAGGTGGGAAGAAATATGCTTATGTAGTTGTGGATGATTATTCCAGGTACACTTGGGTGAATTTCATCAAAGACAAAACATAAGTGTTTGATGTGTTTAAAGATCTCTGTCAAAGACTCCAAAGAGAACAGGAGAGCAATGTCATCAGAATAAGAAGTGATCATGGAAGAGAGTTTGAAAATAGCAAGTTTGCTGAATATTGTTCTACTGAAGGCATCAGTCATGAATTTTCTTCACCTATTACTCCTCACCAAAATGGAGTTATTGAAAGGAAGAACAGAACCATTCAAGAATCTGCTAGAGTAATGATTCATGCCAAAAAGCTTCCTTACCATTTCTGGGCTAAAGTTATGAATACTGTATGCTACATTCACAACAGAGTTACTTTGAGAAGAGGTACTTCAGCTACTTTGTATGAGTGTGGAAGGGAAGAAAACCAAGTGTGAAGTACTTTCATGTCTTTGGAAGTAAATGTTATATTCTGTCAGATCGTGAACAGAGGAGAAAAATGGATCCTAAAAGTGATGAGGGAATCTTTTTGGGATACTCTACAAACAGCAGAGCTTATAGGGTATTCAACTCCAGAACCCGAGTCATGATGGAATCTATAAATGTGGTTGTTAATGACTATGGAATTAAGGTAGTTGCTGATGTCCTGGATAATGTTGGAACATTTGTTGATGATGTATCAACAGAAGCTGAAGACAGAAGTGGAAATCCCAGTCCTACTGCTACTGAACCTGAACCAGAGCAGCCTAACAAGGAACCATCCATCAGAGTGCAAAAGGACCACCCAAAAGAGCTTATCATAGGTGATCCAAACTCAGGAGTTACCACTAGGTCAAGAGAAGTTGTGTCAAATTCTTGCTTTGTATCCAAAATTGAGCCTAAAAATGTTAAAGAAGCCTTGAAAGATGAATTTTGGATTAATGCCATGCAAGAAGAGCTGTGACAATTCAAAAGGAATGAAGTGTGGGATCTTGTACCAAGGCCTGATGGAATAAATGTGATTGGCACCAAGTGGGTTTACAAGAATAAATCTGATGAACAAGGAGTGGTCACCAGAAATAAGGCTAGACTGGTTGCCCAAGGTTACACTCAGGTAGAAGGAATTGATTTTGATGAGAATTTTGCTCCTGTGGCCAGACTGGAATCTATCAGGTTACTCTTAGGTGTAGCTTGTAATCTCAAATTCAAGTTATTCCAGATGGATGTAAAGAGTGCTTTCTTGAATGGGTACTTAAATGAAGAAGTTTATGTAGATCAACCCAAGGGGTTTGTTGATCCAACATTTCCTAACCATGTCTACAAACTAAGGAAAGCTCTTTATGGATTAAAACAAGCACCTAGAGCTTGGTATGACAGGCTTACTGAATTCTTGGCTCTGAATGGTTACAGAAAATGAGGAATTGACAAGACATTGTTTGTCAAAGAGGAAGGAGGAAAACTGCTGATAGCTCAAATATATGTTGATGACATAGTGTTTTGTGGGATGTCAGAAGCAATGGTTCAACATTTTGTGAAACAGATGCAGTCTGAGTTCGAGATGAGTCTTGTTGGTGAACTCAACTATTTTCTGGGTCTGCAAGTTAGACAAATGGAAGACTCCATATTTATCTCTCAGAGTAAGTATGCAAAGAATATAGTCAAGAAGTTTGGTCTGGAGAATGCTAATCACAAGAGGACACCTGCTCCTACTCACCTGAAGTTGTCCAAGGATGAACATGGAGTGAGTGTGAATCAAAGCCTATACAGAAGCATGATTGAAAGCCTACTGTATCTCACAGCTAGCAGACCTGATATCTCCTTTGTTGTAGGAGTTTGTGCCAGATATCAATCTGAACCTAAGGTTAGCCACATGAATCAAGTGAAGAGAATTCTGAAATATGTGAATGGTACTAGTGACTATGGTATACTATACAGTCATGGATCAGGTACTAAACTGAGTGGATATTGTGATACTGACTGGGCAGGGAGTGCTGATGATAGAAAAAGTACTTCTGGAGGATGCTTCTTCTTAGGGAACAATCTTATCTCGGGGTTTAGCAAAAAGCAGAACTGTGTGTCTCTCTCTACTGCTGAGGCCGAGTACATAGCAGCAGGAAGTAGTTGTTCACAACTGGTTTGGATGAAGCAAATGTTAACTGAATACAATGTCAAGCAAGATGTCATGACATTGTACTGTGATAATCTGAGTGCTATCAATATCTCCAAGAACCCAATTCAACATAGCAGGACTAAGCATATTGACATACGTCATCACTTTATAAGAGATCTAGTTGAAGATAAAGTGGCTGCTTTGGAACATGTTGCTACTGAAATGCAATTAGCTGATATTTTTACTAAAGCCTTAGATGCAAATCAATTTGAAAATTTAAGAAGCAAATTAGGGATTTTCATATATGAGGATTAGTAGATTGTTGTTGGAGTGCAGGAAGGTGATTTTTGGTGCAGGTGTCTTATGTGAAAGTGGCAAAATAAGAATGTTTGGAAACAATCAAGAACATTTTTATTAATGCAAGTACTCATCATTAAATTTTTTTTGGAAACTACAAGCAAAGAGTTCTCATGTTTGGATTCAGCTATTCATTCCAACCACCTGAGTTAATGAAAGTAACCCAATCTTCATCTACCTCATCCTCAGAATCATGTAGTTGCACCTGAGCTTTCTTGATGGTCTTCATCCTTGTTTCTGTCTTTCTTCCTGTCCTTCTTGCCCCTGTAGAGGATCCACCTATTGTCATTTCTTTAAACTTCATCTCCTTTGGTTTTGTGCTCTTGTTCTTTTGGTCTTGCTTCAACTGACCCTGGTGTGTATCAACTGTCTTGGAGGACTGACTCATGTTTCCTTCTCAGATTGGCTGTAGTAAGAAGCAGTTTGGTGTAGTTTTTATAATGGAAACCCCTTGTTTGTATCGCTTGGTCAGTCAAAGTTGTTTGGTGTCTGTGCACCTCTCTCTCTCTCTCTCTGTTGATTAATGTGTCACTCTTTCCAAGCTTGTGTGGTTCCTTGGTATTTGACAATGTTTGAATGCGTGTCAGAACATTGGGCTTGGTGACTGGTTCTTCTGGATTTAATCTGCTAGTTGTCAAATTGTGGTTAAAAAGGGGGAGAGAAAGGCTAGTTGTTGCTTAATTAAGATTTGTGGTTTTCTGATTTTCTGGGAGAGTTTTTGTTTGGCTTGTGTGGTTCCTTGACTTAAGGGGTGTTTGAGTTTTGATTAGGGTTTCTGCTGAATGTTAGTGTTGTTATGTGTTATTTTCTGCTGCAGGTATCTCTGATGTGTGCTGATATTGTTTTAGACAAAATTAGCCAAAGGGGGAGATTGTTAGTTCTGTTATTGGCTGCAATTTTGGTAAAACAAGGTGTAACATCAAGATGTCATGCTTGATGTCAAGACATGTGGCTCTATGTGGCTCTAACATGTATTGCAGGATTGTGGTGTATGATGTTAAGGCGGATGTCTTAACATCTTTTGACAGAACTTCCAGTTCTGTGTTTTTATGTGTTGCGCGTTATTTGATATATCTTGGAAGATTTTGTTTGAGAGATTGCAGGCGAATTTATTGGAGAAGAGTTATTCTGATACAATCAATTCCTATTACTTTGTGGAGTATATTTTGTTACTATCTTAGGGCAAAAAAAATTGGAGTTTTATCAGTTTTAATTGAGAATTAATTATGAGAATTATTATTGCCCAGGCCCAAGAATCTGTTTCTTTTTAAAGAAGTCTCAACCCTGTTTGGAAGATACGAAGACAAGAGATTGTGTACTGAGTGTCAAGTATTAGGGTTTGTGTTTTCGTCTGTGTATTGTGAGCCATTCATTCATCTATTTTGATGTTTGAATTGGACTGATTTAGTTGAGTTGTATGTTGTCCACTCTAAGCTTTTAAGCACGAGTGTTTGTTCTTGATTGAAGCTTTTAAGCAAGATCAAGTATTGTCTTTGAAGTGTGATCTTCTAATATTCGTAATTTTTCTGTTTTCATCACTGCTGTGATTGAGTGGGAGTGAGAGGGTTCTCATATCTAAGAGTGTCTTAGGTAGAAGTGTCATTGGGTAGTGATTAAGTGAATAGATTGTCAACTTGTATGTTAATTGTAGAGTCTATGAATTAATACTACTGATAGTGAATTTCCTCCCTAGCTTGGTAGCCCCCAGACGTAGGTTGTTAGACCGAACTGGGTGAACAATTCTCTATGTTTATTTATTGCTTTCAAGTGCTGTTCTTTTATTGTCTTGTTCATATAGCAGATATTGATGTTGTGACATCTCACTTAACATCACATATCTGATACCAGAATTTCAAGTTCCTTGGTAGAAAACCAGGATCAAAGGGAAGTTTATTTAAGAAACTTAGACCAATTCCTTGTTAGGAAACCAGGATCGAGGGGAAGTTTATTTCAGAAACTTAGACCAGTTCCTTGGTAGGAAACCAGGATCGAGGGGAAGTTTATTTCAGAAACTTATACCAGTTCCTTGGTAGGAAACCAGGATAAAGGGGAAGTTTATTTCGGAAACTTAGACCAGTTCCTTGGTAGGAAACCAGGATCGAGGGGAAGTTTATTTCAGAAACTGAGACCAGTTCCTTGGCTGAAGACCAGGATCGAGGGGAAGTTTATTTCAAAAGAAAACTGAGACCAGTTCCTTGGTAGGAAACCAGGATCGAGGGGAAGTTTATTTCGGAAACTTAGACCAGTTCCTTGGCTGAAGACCAAGATCGAGGGGAAGTTTATTTCAAAAGAAAACTGAGACCAGTCCCTTGGCTGGAAACCAGGATCGAGGGGACGTTTACCTTTTCTAAGCATCATTGCTTAAGCAGAATAAGATGGATGGGCAAACTGCCATTCATAACCACCATCAAAATTTCAGGTATTCCGATATTTAATCCTTTTGCACCCCGAATGCCCAAATACCTTCGCCATTCACACCTTCGAGTTCAAGAAGATTAAATAGGGGCATCTGTCATACCCCAAATTTTGACCACCAAGATTTCCCATCATTGTGTAAATCATCAAAACAATATGGATGAACCATTATGCCTCATCAATCTCCTCAACGATGATCGAGCATTCACCACAATCAAGAATTAGGGTTGCAAGCCCCTCTCTGAGCAATTAGACAAAGGATCAATAGAGAAATGACATGATCTTCAACTTTTCTAACCTCTCAAACACCTATAAAGGATCAAGAGGACTCCCACATCAAGAATCAAGCACAAGGTTGCAACATTCCAAGTGGATTAAGCCTCAAGATCGCCAGTGTAACCAAATTAGGGTTTTGGTCGACCAGGGCCTCCAGATGGGAATGTTCATCTGGGCATGAGCCAATGCTTCAAAACATAGCCTAAGATACTCCATGGGACCTCATGGACCCAATCATCAAGTCAATTTAACCTCAGGGGATGCATTCACCAAAAATCGGGAATTAAGGTTTCTTGACCTAATTCACCCCTAAGTTGACTTTTGGGACAAAACATGAGCCAAGACCTCAAGACATGACTTGAGGGTCTCCAATACACTACATTGATCCATTTGCAACAATGGATTGATCCAAGAAGCTTGATTCACAAGTTTCAATTTCATCTGGACCACAATTAGGGTTTTGAGGAAAAAGTCAACTGTACCTTTGACTTTTGACCAAGACATGCTCCAAAACTTGGGGACATGATTCAATACACTCTACATTACCTATGGAATCCATCTATTAAGTTTGATTTAGGTCAAGGACTTGATTTCATAGAGGATCGCACAGTTTAAAATTCATCTGATGAAAAAGTCAACTGCACAAAAAGTCAAAGTTTGACTTTTTGTTTTTTTGGTCAACCAAGGTTCCTTAACCATAAAACAATATTAATGTGTGATTTGAATCATCATTCATCAAGAAAAATCAAAGAAAGTGAGTTAACTTGTAAAAGGGGTAACCATAAAAAACTTAGAATTTTTCTAAGTTATGGAACAAAGTGGCTAGGGTACCAACTTTCAAGGATCATAACTTGAGATCCAAGCAACCATTTTGGATGATCCAAAGATGGATTTGTAGCTCTCATGGCATACTTTAAAAGTGTCAACTACACCTCATTCCAATTCCTCATGGATTTTTAGTTATGGAGTGATCAAAATGACTGAAAACATGAAATATCACTTTTTCCAACACTTAGTGAATTTTTCACTAAGTCAGAATCTGTCTTGTTTTTTTTCAAAATGTAGGGGCATTTTTCACTTGGATCCAAAAAGTTTCAAGACAAACTATGATCACACATGTGTTGTATCATATGAGAGCTTTCCAAAATGACCAAGAACTCGATTATTGAGCTAGGAGTTATGACAGCTGCAACATGCCTTGCTGCAAACTGTCTTTGCAAGGCAGATTTATGCACAAGAGCTCGATTTGTCCAAATTATGCAATAACAAACATGGTTATCCATCTGCACACCTCAAGGGGGAACAACCAAGGGACAAACACTGATTCATCAGCCTCCAAAGTCCCAAAATCTACAAGTAGCATGCCAAACCTAAAAAAGCTAAAGATGCTTCAAGACTCCAATTTTGTTTTAGAGCATTTAATGGATGCTTAGAGGTGGCATGTATCGGAGCAAGAATGAACACTTCAGTCAAGCCTTATCCTTGAATCAAAGAACCATAGGCATGTGCTCTAACCTCAAGTCAATGGCTAGAGGAGACTTGAGATTCCATTTGATCCACATTGGCCAAAGGCCTACTGCAGTTGACATTCCCTATTCCTTGTAAAACAAACTTGCTCTACTATAAATAGAGCTCAATTGTGATCATTTTGAGTACACCAAAGCAACCAAATTGATGCTTTCCTCAAAATCTCCATTTTCACTCCAATTTTGCCTTCTAAAGCAAATCACTATCAGGTTTTGAGTTTGAGAGCAATTCCAACCAAACCAATGGTTCACACACCTCACATATAACATATAGAAGTGATCCATAACAGAAAATCACATCTGGAACATCAGAATCACAAAATCACCATCCAACTGCTCAAGTTCTTGACAGAGTTGCAGTTGAGGTACCAAATCAAGTTCCAGCTCAATTCAATCCATTCCAAGCATTCAGACACACTCCATAGCACCTAGGGAAGCTGTCCACATCATTGAAACCAAGTTGTAACACCTCCAACACAAAACACAATCACCAGCTGCAAGAGGTAAGCCTCAACTTGGTCATCTCATGATTCATGCATATTTCCTCGCACAATAATTTTGCCATATGTTCATAATCATGTATGGAGTGTTTTCCCTCAATTAATTGCTTTGTTTAGATCGTGTATCAAATTTCTGAGCCTTCATGCAGAAATTAGGGTTCTTGAGGTTTCTCTTTTATTTCTTATTTCATGCTTAAAATAAATGAAATTAAAGACCATAGACATGATCGTGAGGTGAAAACGGGCAGATTGAGATGTGGATTGTGTGATTTCATCAAGTATTCAGTGAGATTGATGAGAAAATGTAAATCTGGGCAAATCAGAACACGAGCATGTTCATGGTGTTGTTCTTGGCGCCCTTTTTGAAAATTCAACTATTTGAATTTTGTGATTTTGTTTAATTGATTCAAAAATTAATTTCTCTCAGACTTTTAATGATTTTGAGTTGATTCTTTTTTTAATAATTCACAAAAATGTTAAAATATTTTATTTTACAAAAATTTCCCAAAAATATTATTTATTTCATATATTTGATATTTTTGCAAAGAATTAATTTTTATTTGTTTTTCAACATTTTGAAAATTTTCTTTCTCTTGATTTTCCGAACTTAAATGGTTTTCAATCATTTTGTGGACAAAAACATGATTTTAGAAACATTGATCCAAGATCACCACTCACTTTTCACATGTTTTCAATAATTTTTATTAATTTTTTGACAAAATTAATTACATTTTAAACAAAATTAAGGTTTTGGTTAATTCCACCCTCATCAATCTTTTTCAAACTCTTTAGGTCTCTAATAGAGTGTAAGATCAATTCCTTGTAAATAAGATACCTTGTTGGGCCTCAGATATTGTATAAGACCCACTGTGTTTTCAAAAACTTCGGCGCGATCGCCGTTTGCAAACAAACCATCTGGGTCTACCCTCGTGTTGCAAGTCCCATCTTTCTTTTTCAAAATAATCTTTGGGCCTCTCCTTGAGTTGTAAGACTCATACCTTTGTACAGAAAATCTTTTGGGCCTCAGACGATGTATAAGTCCCAGTACAATCTTTTCAAAACAACTTCCCTTTTGATTTTGATTCAAATATACAGTAGTTATCAAAACTTTCTTTAATTTCTTTGAACAACTAACAATACAGCACGGAAGCTTGCTCGTCTGTAAGTTTTATCCGCTTTCATTTACTTGCTTTAATATATATAACTGTATTGTGGGAAGCTGCGCAAGGTTAGTCTTCTTTCATTCTTTTAAATACATGTCAAATATATATAACTGTATGGTGGGAAGCTGCGCACGGTTAGTCTTCTTTCATAACCTTTTACATACTTATCATATATCAACTGTTATTTAGAGTTTTCCCCGGCAACTAGGTCTAGAATAGGTAAAGCCCGTTTGGTCACTCTTAAATACAGTCAAAACTAGATCCCCATAGGATTTCCAGATACAGTCTTGCCTTCTCTTGGGCTTAAACAATATGGAACAAAGAGAATGGCAGTATTCCTCGTGAACCTTTTCTCATACTGTCACCCCTAGAAATTGTCAAAGAAATTCTACTCCCCGGAGTTGATCTATTCTTAGTGAATAGCATCTCTTGAGTTTCTTCAAACCTCAGAATTTTCAATAAATGATCTATTCTTGGTGAATATTATTTCTTAAACTTTTCTTGGTTTGGGACCCACAGGCTTCCTAAACCCATCCCCGCCTCCTCTTGGGGTTTGTACAAGGACTCGTCGGCTTCTTAAAAGTTCTCATGCCTTCTCTTGGGCTTTATACAAGGACCCTGACGACCTCTTAGAGGTATATGACAAAACTTAGTCATCCGTCGTTAAAGCTGTCTTTTCTAAAGGGAGTCACAAAAGCCCTCAGACCAATTTTAGGGTTGCCACTCATCCCTTAAACGAGTCGGCCTCCTCTTGGGCGTTGTACAAAGATAGACCTTTCCAATAGACTTGGACAGTCAAAATCTCCTTAAGTCTCAAAGACATTCTCAAGTTCCTTAAAAATATAGGAGAAACCCCGGAATCTGGATTACTCTCCAGCAGAGCTAAAACTTGTGGGTTCTAAAACCCAGTCTCTCTCCTAAAAACTCCCTAACCGGGGTCAGTTTATCATCATATAACACTATCTCAAATCAGAACCTCAAGGTACTTGATCTATCAATTCTTCTGCATTCCCCTGCAAGAGTTGGTTTCCCCATTTGGACATGCCTCGGGATCTCAAGAATCCCCAGCATAAGATAGCCTCCTCTTAGGCTTTGTATAATGATCCTTTCCTCAGGAAAGTCAGCCTCCTCTGGGGCTTTGCATAACGATATTCTCCCCAACAGAGCTAACCTTTTCAGACTCTCTTGTTGAGTCAATCAATTACTTCCCAGACTCTCTTATTGAGTCAATCACCTTTTAGCAATCTCTTGTTGAGTCAAACCTTTTTAGCCTCAATCTCGGGCTTCATACGAGACAGATAAAAAATACTCTCTTGTTGAGTCAATCCTTTCCAGCCTCCCTTTGGCTTGGTATAAAGATTTACCCTAGCACAAGTTAGCCTCCTCTTAGGCTTTGTAAAATGATTTCTCCAGCTTGTTCAGCCGCAATCCTGAGCTTTGCACAGGACAGATAAAAGCACTCTCTTGTTGAGTCAAACCCTTTTCGCCTCAATCTTGGGCTTTATACAAGACAGATAAGTACTTCCCTAGCGGAGTTAGCCTCCTCTTAGGCTTCACATAATGATATCCCCAAAGAGTCAGTCTCTTTTTTGCTTCCGTCTTGGGCTTTGTACAAGACACCAATATATCCACTCTCTTGCTGAGTCGGTCTCATACAGCCTCCTCTTAGGCTTTGTATAAGGACTTCCCCATTGGAGTCAATCAACCTCTTAGCTTTAACCTTGGGCTTTGATCAAGGCACACATAAATCAACCATCCCATCTTTAGAGATGACAAATTCTCTTTCAGTCAACCTTTTAGCTTCAATCTTGGGCTTTGAACAAGACACAAATACTTCGTTTAGCCTCTGTCTTGGGCTTTGAACAAGACACCAAAACATCTACGATTGCTCTGATTTGCCTATTTCGTTTAAACGGGAATACGTAGGCATAAGCTTGCTAAATCTTAGCGAGCATACTAATCAAAAACTCTAGGTCCAATACCTTCATACATCAATCAAAACTTAGGTCCAGCACCTTACCAAAACCAACAAAAAACCCACTCTCCCTGTCACATTTCCCAAGAAACTTTCCCAAACCCATTAACGGATAAACACCACCAAGTACAAAGTAAAACCTAAAGCTAATATCATGTGCATAACCACATATTGGATGGGTAACTGACAACTGCCCATTGTATAACCTGACCCCGGACCCCCAATCTCTTTAAGCGTTTGTTTAGTTAAACATTCGCGTGTAAGGTTAGTTTTAGATACCTTCCCTTTTCCTTCCAGCTTCATGGGATAAATAAGAAATCAGAAAGTAGCACCCCCTTTCTCCTCGAGGAGGAAAACCCAACTTCAGCGATAAGGTGGTCGCGTCACTGACAAAAATCGCTAGCTACAAGGGTCCCGAGCCAGGTTCCTGTTGGAAGATGATGTTTGACGGTTCCTCTAATTACAGTGGGCATGGCATAAGTGTCGTTTTAATGAATCCCGATGGCAGTTATACCCCATTCACAACAAGGTTAGATTTTGAATGTACAAACAATGTTGTCGAGTATGAGGCATGAATTCTAGGCCTTGAAGCAGCCATTGACCACTGAATCAAAATTCTTGAAATGAGCGAAGATTCAACTTTGGTGATCTCCAGTACATGTAGCAGTGTTGGAACATGGGGCCCAGGTTTGGCATACACAGTAGTAAATAACATTTTTATTAGTAGCATTATTATTGTTTTAAATTTATTTTGACTTCATTATGGATTCCGAATTTATTCTTTTATATATGGCATTTTCATTTTATTTGATAAGTGTATGGTTTAATTTATATAAAATTTAATATGATAGTATAGCTATAATACATCATCAATTACATTAGCGTATATCTAAAAAAAAGTCAAAATTTAATGTCTAGTGTGAATACGAAAATACATCTATGTATTCTGTCTGAGGTGAATATGGAGATACATCTCCGAATCAATTTATCTCAAAATGAATGTGGTTTAGTTAGGAATGCATGAGTTACGTATATGGTGTGGGTTCTGAGATGCATCTCCGGACTAAGTTTTAAAAAAAATATAGAATGAGACTCACTTATAACATGTTTTGGTGCGAAAAGAGTGCGTACAGAAACACAGTTCTGATTTTGAAGGACATTTTTAGAATTTCTTAAGCTCTTTTTCCACCACTTAGAATGGAAATAAGCAAATCCAAATAAAGAAGAAGAAAAAGTATGGATTTTGATTTCAATTTAGTAGGTAAATTAAGCCCAAAGACTTGATATTGCATAGTGGGTTTGATTTTGAATTCCGAAACTTTTGTTGTATAGAATCATAATATAAAAAATAAAACTGTAGAATCGTAGAATTATACATGATTTTTACACGAAATAAAAAACATTATTTAAAAGATAAAAAAACTTAAGAAACAAATATGTATTCATTTTATTGTGATTACTACAATACACACATCCTTAATGTGATTACCACTCAAGCTTCAAGGCATGAAAAGAATATATATATATATAATCCATGGCTAAGTTTTTTCTCTTTGGATATAGGTAGTGATCTTGTTTTGATATGGTGGAGATTTAGTTAGGATATGTTTCTCTAAAACAGCTCCACAAAAATATTTGGTTTCATTTGAATTCAAATTTAAATCTCAGTGATTTAAATTTAATTTAACTAAATAATCAAATAAATCAGATTGCTAAAAGATAGCAACAATCCTTGTTGCACACATCAGAAGAATAGTGCACTACAATCAGTTCAAAAACGCGTGTACATAGCAATAACCTTGTCTTGCAGACAAGGGACAGATGTTGCACTTATGTGTCCTTTCAGCACCAAAACATCTTGAATACTCCATTCCTATTTTTGCATAATGTAGCCAATCACATAAAATAAAACCAGTTATGTAGATGTGATTTACTTGAGATACTTCACTGACTTTGAGCAGATTCATGAGTATAATTTGGGGGCCGCTTGTTTGGTCTACCTGTACTCCAAGTTAGTTGAAGGTTGTATGTAGAAGCCCAAATAGATGACAGACAACTGCACATTGTTAACGGTAATATATTTGCATCATTTAGTGTTTGTGTATCATTTTCATAAGAACTTGGCTACACCATTACTAATAATTCATATGTACCATTTTTCAGGCTTGGATCCTCCAACACTTCTCACGCATATCCAACTGGTCATATGTTCCAACCTAATCACGCAACGGAGCCCTTCAGAGTGTATTTTAATCGCTTGGCAGTAGAAGATATACATTTCTAGGCATACACGATCACCGCCAAACACGTTCCTTGGACAAAATAACCTTCTACTCTTGATGGTTGGCTTACGGGTCACGTCTGATATATCTACATCTGCCTGAGCGCGCCATGCGAAAATTCGGCTACATGCATTTTATTCCTAGGGACCCCTCTGATTATGCTCTTCCTGCTTTGGCACATAGAGATGTAGATACCATATATGATGATTTCCTTAATCATTTGGTACTGGATGAGGCACAACATACCTAGCTTCTAACGACTGGAGTACTTCATACGACTACATCTAGTGGTATTTTAGTTTGTCACATCCTTATATGACACCGGATGCTCTGGGAGATCCACCTAGGACAACTCATCAGGAGATATTAGAGAAGAAGCATGTTAGGGTTGATCATATTGTTGATGTGTTGTCTAGATGTCAATATATCATAGATATTTCACAAGCGAGTATAAACAGAGGAGTCTTTCAGGAAGGCTCTAAGGCTAGGGACATTGTATATGGCATGCTTGATGAGGCACATAAAGAACTACATTACAGGTGGTAGTGTAGGAACAGGGGGGCTGGGTCCGACATACGCAGTAGTATATTATATTTACATTAGGAGCATTATTATTGTTTGTAATTTATTTTGACTTCATTGTGGATTCTGAATCTATTCATTTGTAGATGACATTTTCATATTAATTAATAAGTGTATGATTTAATTTATATAAAATTTAATATGATAACATAACTATAATACATCGTCAATTACATTAGTGTATTTCAAAAATAAAATCAAAATTTAATGTCTGGTGTGAATATGGAAATGCATCTTCGTATTAATTTTGGGTGAATACAGAGATGCATCTCTGAATTTATTCATCTCAAAATAAATGTGCCTCGGTTAAGAATGCATGGGGTGTGTATAGGGTGTGGGTTCAGATATGCATCTCTGAACTAAATTTTGGGAAAAATATAAGATGAGACTCACTTAGAACGTGTTTTGGTGTGAAAAAGGTGCGTTCAGAAATGCACTTTTGAATTTTGAAGGGCATTTTCAAAATTTCTTATGGTGTTTTTCAACCACTTAAGATGTGATAAGCAATTCCTAGAAACGTATGGGCTATAGTTTAATATCTAACATGCTTTTTTTATTTTACTTTTATTGACGGTTTCATTTTGCCACCCCCACAAATTTTATCTTACACCCCCACAATAGTAATATTTTTTTATCTTTAGACAGTTTGTCAATTTTACGATTTTTAGAAAAATTTCATGTTATAGGATTTTTGGAAATTTTCAGAGGTTTTACTGGATTTTGGACAATTAAATGAGTTTTTATTGGAATTTTTGTGACGTGTATGAGTTTTTATTGATTTTTTTAAAAACACGTGTAAATCATATTTTTCCAAAAAACTATGATTTTACATGATTTTTGAATAGTCCGGTATAAAATCATATTTTTTACACCAAAATTTTCAAATATCTGTATAAAATCATATTTTTCTAGCAAAAAATTGATTTTTTTTTATCGATAAATATGTTGGAAAATCACCGTCCATACCGGATTTTTTGAAAAATTTGATAGTGCTAAAAAAAATTTCTTATCAGAAATGAACTATCAAAATTTTCAAAAATCCGAAAAAATTATAAAAAATATTGAATTTATCGAAAAAATCCGATACGTTAAATTCGTTTTATAAAAAATCAATAAAAAAGCATATCAGACTTTTGAAATACACTATCAAATTTTTTAATTTTTATCGGAAATTTTCCTTGTTCTACTAAATTTTTTGTTCGAACATTTTAATAAAATTTTGACAAAAATAACATGAATATTATTAATATACTAGGGGTGTAAAATTTGTTGGTGGCGTGAAGAAGAGTCCTTTTAATGTTACAAAAAGCAGTCATGGATTTTGATCTCAATTTAGTAGGTAAAGCCCAAAGACTTGATATTACATAGTGGGTTTGATTTTGAATGCCCAACCTTTCGTTATATAGAATCATAAAATAAAAAATAAAACTGTAGAATTGTTTAATTATAAATGGTTTTTGCACGAAATAAAAAACATTATTTAAAAGATAAAAAAACTTAAACCACAAATATGTATCATTTTAATGTGATTACTACAATACACACATCCTTAATGTGACATTTTTTGTCACAACATGCTTTGCAATTTAACTAACACTAACTTGAACAAAATATAAAATTAAACTTAGCAACAAAGATAACTTTGCAATATACTAGTATACCACCACTTTTGGGGTACATCATATATCATATATATGTACTTTAAATAAAACACACACAATTGCTTTGATTTCATCAGAAACACGACAAGACACCGAAACAACACTGACACTACCACCGCAAACATTAGAAGTGTAAGATACACTTTCATAGATCTTGCTCAATTCGCTCTTCTGCATTGTTTCCTAATCTCCCCTTTCGATCCGGTAAGAGGCTTAATATTTCCCATCTTAATTATAGCAGTAACAAAATCAGATTCAAAGGCCTTTGGATTATTACTATAAGTTTTAACCAATGAATCAGTAGAGCCTCCATTGAAAAGCACTTGATCAGAATGAAGGAGACCCTTTTTGTTGATGAGATTGTCGTAGTAGACGTTGTCAAAATGGTTTGGAGTTTTGTGATCTAGAAATGCTAGATTGTTGTCCTTTATTGAACCACTTTTCCTTGGACAGTTTCTTTGCCTTGACTTTGCAAATAAACTATTAATGTCTGTGTCATTGTATATGCGATCTCTATAAACAAGACACCTTGCCTTACCAATAGTGTGAGCTCCTGAAAACCAAAAAAAAAAAAAAATCATCATTACACTTTTTCAAAGAGCCTGGCTGCAAAACTCAAATATATTATACAGCTGCATCTCTCATTTTATAAATAGATTTTATAGAATGAATTAGGTTAAACTCAAATAGGGTGAAATTTACTTCCACTTATAAATTATGTAACACTCACACGTAAAAAAAATATGTATGTATCTATATCTGTATCTGTGTCAGGCACCTACATCAATATTTGTAATTATATTTAATTTAGTCATTTTTTCGAATTATTACTGATAATGTCGTGTCAGTGTCGGTATCGTGTTCGAAGTGTCTGTATTTCATAGATTATAAATGTTTTGACCATATATTATATGATGCGAAACTCTTAACACACTCTCTCATACACATGATTGAACACTCTGACGCACATATTTAGAGTGTGCAAACAAATGGTGAATTGTTCGATAATGATTGATATCAGATAATTCATCAAATTATAAACTCATCTCTTGATACTATATTAAAAAATATGATTTTACCTAACTCGATCATACAAAATCAATTTGTAAAATAAAAATTACTTTAATTCATAAACAAATATTCAGATCATATATTATCTGATTCGAGAGTATTGACAATAATCAACCAATAATGTCATGTACAATTATTTTCTAGGTTAGATAAACACGTTTATCATATCACTATTCTTTATTTTATTTATCTTTGAAAAGTCACTTAGAACCAAAACGAAAATTCGCATGACATGCAGTGTACGTGGTTGTTAAAACGTCACATTCAGGTCCACCGAATGTGTCATCTCAAGCAATATTTTAAGATATAAACTGTGTTATAATAATGGAAGATAGAAGAAAAAAGTGTAACTCAGAAAAATAATAAGAATAAGACATGTACCAGATAAGGCTACCATGTCCTTAGTAGAAAGTCCTTGAGCTTTAAACCTATTGATAAGGTTGGTGAGAGTAGAAAAGGGGGATGGAATAACACCACTGCTTGCATCGTTGAAGCTGGCTGTTTTTGAATCTCTTCTTCCAAGTTTAACCTTCCAATAAGGTCCTCCAAGCTGCATAATTAATGGAAATATAAATAAATAAATTTATATTTAAAAATATAATTGGATTATCTATAATTATAATATAGTTAGGAGTATTATGAACTACTGATATAGTTGATAATTTCACATTAATTAAAAATATATTTATACACAAAAGAGAGACATATAAGCATGACAATGGACGGGAATGGTTTTTTTCTCTCAAATATTTAAATTTGAATCTCTGAATAATTTTCATTTTCCGCCTCGATCTCCAAAAGAGATGATAAGTTAAAACTCAAATTCATTCTAAACATTTTATAATTAGATTTGGATATTTTGACTCTGCCTTCATCTATATAGTAAAATCAAATCACGTTACAAATAATAAAATAAAATAATTTTAAAAAGCTTTATGTATACATTTCAAATATTTTAAATAATAAAATATAAATTATAATATATAATTTAAAAGTCTAAATTGTCAAAATTAAATAATAAAATAAACAAGATAGGTTCAAAGATGTATTTCAGTGGATACTAATTTTCCGATTATTCATCCCTACCCTATATTTCATAATCGAGGAAAATTTAAACTTAGTCAAAATTGATTTTCTCCATCAAACATGAAGCTGGTTTGAGTGTATCTAAGGATACTAGTTATGCTGTGATGCCAAGAGATGCCAAGAAAGATATGCTTGTAACTGTCTAATTTTATTTTGAAATTTAAATAACAACCAAAACTAAAGATTAATTATATTTTTAACATTTTTAATATTTTCTTTATTATTCAACTTTTTCTAATAGTAAATTTTGTATTTAATTTTATTAATTTCAAAAAAACCTATTAATTTTATACTCACATTTACAACAGAGTCACGAGCAGTAATGGCTACAATATCAGCACATGAAACAACACCAGGGCATGCAGCTTCCACCTTAGATTTAATGACATCAATTACATCAAAACCTCTCAAAGAATCTTGGTTGGGAGGTGCAGTTTTCTCTCCTTTCATGGAAGATGTATCATCAAGTAGCACTGATCCATCACAACCCTGTAAAAAAAATTATATATCAAAGTTGAATATGAATTATTTGTTAGCATATTCACGCAGAATAAACAAGTTTAAACATTAAGCCTCAAAAAAAGGCTTTTTGGAATTTTATTTTTATCTTTTTGTTTTGGAATATGCTTATTACATGGTGCAAAAAAAATATAAATTTAAATTGCTAACTTTGTGAATTGTGTCATATCTAGTGGTGATTCTAAAAATCAGTGGTGCATAATCATGGAGACTTTAGACTAATGTTGTTTAATTTATTTTTTAATTATACTTTAAATGTTCCATAATTGATATTGTAACGTCACTCAATAAGACTCTTGAAAAAGATAGGAACAGAATCAAAATTATATATAATAGTCAAGTAGAGTAACAACAAGAAAAGAGTATACAATCCTTTTTTAGGAATGTTATTCTTACACTAAAAGTAACACTTGCACCATAGTAATATACGGTTTTGTTATATATATATATATATATATATATATATATATATATATATATATATATAAGTGTAGGGGTGACAAACGAACATGTTTGTTTCGTTTAGACTCATTTTATAAAAGCTCGTAAAAGAATAGAGCATAAAAGACAAAGTTAAAGGTGCAATCTTAAAATTTTAGTATACCACATAAAAAATGATGGTGGACATGTGAGCCTTTATCTCCAAAGACTAAAATTCTTGTTAATTCCAGCACTTACAAAAGTAAAAAAAAAGGTGGACTAGATATATTAGAAGGTTTGAGGTTAAAACTTTGATATGCCTATAAAAAAAATATATGATCTACGAGTCAGGTCCGTTTTACCGCCCTATCTCTATATGCATGCATGAAAAGTTAATTTTAAACTTATATAAATAAGGTTAACTTTAAAAATAAAAAAATCAAAACAATTTTGTTGACAATCAATTAGTTGCTAAATAATATTAACTCTTAATCATAGATAAAAAAAAAGGGACATAGTTTTGAAGAGTAATTTACATTAACAAAGCAGTCATGAAAGAAGAGTCGAAGTAAAGATCCTCCCATGCGAGGTTCATTAGCCACAACAGAGTGAACAACAGACTTTACAACATTGAAAACATTAGGACACTTCTTAGCATAGAAATTTTCAGAGAGTTGAGCTGAAGAGTTTCCTATAAGAAAAAACATCAACAAAACAAAGCAAATAAAGTTTATCGAAACTTTAGAAGATGAAGAAGAAGAAGAAAATGCCATTTTGCTAAGTTGTAGTAAGGCTTTAGGGTTTTGAAGAGGATGGTTTTAGTCTAAGAAAGTGTGTGATGTTATATAGAGATAAAAGATGGCTACTATCACCTTCACCTAATCCTAAAAAGTTGAGAAACTATTATTGCATGCATGGCATTTGAAAATTCTAATAAAATGTTTGGAAAAATGTGGATTGAATTGACTGGTTGATAAGGATGAAAGTTAACTACTTTTCTTATTTTTTTTAACAACTTGAAAGAAAGTTAATTTGTTTTGGCGGAGAAATGTCATGTGGTATATATTATTTTCATATTTAAAATTAATCACTTAAAATTTGCATGATTTGATGTTACCATCTTCAAGGAGAAATTTTGAGTGTTTAGTATACTTAAGAATGAATATTAACTTAATCATTGTTGATTTAGTAATTTGGGAAACATAAGTAGGTTCTAGTGAAATTATGTTTGGCTTTAATGATTGTATCTTTTTGGCTGTTGTGATTAAGAGAATATATGCCAAGATTGACTATTCAAAAGTTGAAAATAGCCCCCATTTGCTGTACGTTGATTAATATTATTAAATTATTAGAAAGAGAAATACTATTTGTTTTGTGCTTGATATTGAAGCTAAAACAGCTGGCTAGTATTACCCCACATATAGCCAATTGATTATCAAGATAATATAGCCCATCTATTGAGCTTTATTAGATTTAGTAGATTAACTGTATTTGTTGTTTAGTTTTTGAAAGACTTAAAAATAATTTTAGAGGTATATAATTAATTTTAAAATTATTTTTTATTTTTTACTTTTAAAATAGAATTAATTCTACTTCTATAAATGAAGATAAGACCGGTATCTTTTTAATTTAAACGTCATTTTTACACTGAAATTTAATGTTCAACTCACTTATACATAAATTTATTTAAAAATAAATCAATTTACATTCCACTCATTTTTAACCAAAATTAATTAATTTAGAATAGGTATAGAGAAGAGAGATTAAGAAGGGTGAAGGTTGAGTTAAGTCAAACCTAAGGGTGTATAGTGAATATAATTTCCTTTTTTTTATAAATAAAGGGAATATATTAAAAAGCACTAGGGGTGCTTAACCCAAGTTACAACAAAGAAAAAAAGTGGGACAACCTCCATAAAACAACCAACACCACTACCCGAACTCACCTAAAAAAATTGTCGGGTCATGGCTCCAATCCGACCAAGACACATTAGACCCAAGTCTAAAAAACACAACAAACCATTCCCACGATAAAAGCTTAATCAACCCCACACCATCAAAATTAGACAAAAATATTTCTTTAAAAAGGATTTCATTCCTACATTTTCAAATTACCCAACAAATAACCAAACCAAAAAACCAACCCAAATCCAAGATAAAAACCAACTTACAAGAGGTATCCAATAAAAGAAGACGCTCTAAAATAGAATAAGCCGAAGAATAGTCTTCCACCCGAAGCCAATGGCAAATCTCGCTCCACCATATTTTGGAAATTGGACAACCATAAAACAAGTGATTCAAATCCTCTTCAATCCCAAAACACAAAGGAAAAACTAAAAAGTGTGGCCCCGATAAAATTCCACTCTTTGATAACTCCATCTTTGTGAAAAGCCTATTCCAAATCAATCTCCAACAAAAAATATAATATCTTATAACATACGTGGGTGTGACAATCTTATTAAGAGGAAATGCATTCAACAACTAATTTACAAAGGAGGATGGACATGTGTTTGTTGCAAGAAACCAAGTTGCAAAGTGTAGAGGAATCATGTGTGATCTAAATGTGTAAAAACATAGAGGTGGAATGGACGGTTAAGTAGCTGTAAGAAAGATCTGGAGGCTAGATTATAATGTGGAAAGATGGAATTTTTAAGGTTAACTTTAGTTTTGCAAGGGAAGGATTTGTAGGGATTAACTTGGTGTGAAATGGAGTCTATTATCTCATTGTAAACATTTACTCATCCTTTTGTATTCAAAGAAAGAGGAAGTTGTGGAATGACTTGAGAGAGCAAAAAAGCAAATACCCATGTGGAGAATGGTTTTTAGTTGACGATTTTGATACGATCAAGACAACGAGGGAGAGGAAAGGCATCGATACTCAAGTTAATAGAATTGAAATACTTGAATTCAGAGAATTAATGGATAGCAAGAAACTAGTAGATATCCCTACAATTGGAAGCAAGTTTACGTGGTTTAATAGATAAGGGAGTGAAATGAGCATATTAGATAGGTTTTTTTTATCATAATGTCTTATTGAGAAATTGTTGATTAAAGGGAATTATGTTGGATGAAAATAAGTCTCAAATCACTGTACAATTTGGATCAAAGCTAATCGTACAAATTGGGAACATAAACCATTTAAGGTCTTCAATTGTTAGTTTGAACATCCAGATTTTGTCCTCTTTATGGAAGATGTCTGGAATTCAACTAAGGTGCAGGAGAAGTGTGTATATTGTTGGACAACTGATTCGAGCACAAAAGTGGGGGAGAATTCTGGTATTCAAAATTTATAATTAATTTTAAGTTTTTGGCACTTAAGAAATGAGTTGTGTTAGTATTTTTTAAGATCAAAGTAAAACGTACTACGAAAAATAAAAACTGTAAAGTAACCTGCAGAAATAAAGAGATAACGATTTTGAGAGATTATACAAATGATTTATCAAGGTTCAGCCTACTTTTATTCCCAAGATATCTTTTTTAGATTTTGACTATAAACTTAAGCTTTTAAAGGTTTTTCCCATGAACCTTCAATACAATCGAATCCAGAGATTTTACAATATCTTATCCCCAACCAAAATGAAATATTTTATCTAGATTGAGCTAACAAACCGATTAAATATTTTCTAGTATAATCTTAATTACTAAACAACATTTTCCTCGACTAAGTAACTTACAAAAATAAAGAGATAATGATTTAGAGAGATTGCACAAGTGATTTATCCAGGTTTAGCCGAAACGTTGGCCTATTTATGTCCCCAAGAGATCTTCTTTAGATTTTGACTATAAACTTAAGCTTTTAAAGGTTATTCCCACGAACCTTCAATACAATCGAATCCAAAGATTTTACAATGTCTTATCCCCAAACAAAATGAAATATTTTACCTAGGATGAGCTAACAAACCGATTAAATATTTTTCAGGATAATCTCAATAATTAAACAAAACTTTTCCTGACTAAGTTCTAGAACCAAACTAAGATTTTATGGCAGGTTAATCTCTAGAATCAAACTCGATTTCTCAAGAGTATCACACTCTTAAGAGTAATAACAATAGCATGAACCTATATAATTTCCTCACAAGTAGATTTTTACTCAAAGGAACCAAAGCAACTTAAGTGAAAGAAAAATATTTTTAGAGAGAGAAAAAAGAAAGATAAATTCTAAGGAAATAGAGAAATTCCGAGATTTGGTGTGAGATGAGGAAGAGAGACACCTTCTTTATATATGATTATGAGAAAACCAAAAAAACAAATGACCCCTGGGAGATTTTAATGGAACAGTCGATTGGCTCCATATCCAATCGTTTGGATAGGCAAAATAATCGATTATTCTCACCCATTTTGGAAAGTTTGGATAGAGAGTTATTTCCAATCATTAAGATGCTATCATAATCGATTCTATAATTGATTTTCCTTCTTCTAATCAAATGGATTAAGGTCCCAATTGATTTGGTAGTTCAAAAAATGCTTCAAAAGAAGCTTGACATCTTCCTAATTAACCGGCTCATGCTTGGAAACATTTTTATGAGTTTTAACAGTTAAAAAGGGTTTCAAAAGAGCTTTTGTGTGTGTGTTTGTGTGTGTGTGTGTGTGTGTGTGTGTTTGTTTGTGTGTGTGTGTGTGTGTGTGTGTGTGTATGTTACCTTAATTTCTTAGGCGTTACTCTTCTACTTTCACAAAACTCTGGTCACTCAAACAGACATGACCATGCGAGATTCCACATTTCCTCTATTTAACAACTCTGAGGCTTCTAAGATCCTTTTCCAGATACATCGATCATATAAGCACTTAAATGGAATCTTGAGTCTCTTACTTAATGAAGCTTGATATGTCTTTAAGCTTGATAACCACCATTTGAGATTTTGAGAGCTATTACCACATACTTTAACAATCATTTTTATTGTTGTCATCAAAACAAAAGGAAGGTTCTCTGCAGGATCATTAACTTTATACCAATAAGCACATAGATCCACATATATATGTTTAAGGCAAAACTCCGAATTCTAAAAGAAAAGTTAAGATCCTGAAATTATGAAGTCTTTGGGAAATTAGAGTTGAAAGTAGAAGAGGCTATCAAAGAGTTGAATAATCTTGATCAAATAATGGCAAATAATGTGGAGAAAAGTTAAAGTAATGTAGAAACTAAGAGTTCTGAAGCTTCAAGCAAGGTTCGACATAGGTTGCAACACGAAGAAGCTATTCTCAGGCCAAAATCTAGATATAGATGGATCTATTATGGAGACTCAAATTCTAAATTATTCCATTCAATGAAGAAGAAGAGATTCATAAGGAATGGAATTTTGGCTCTTAATTCAGATAGAGGAATGATTGAGTAAGTTGAAGATATTAAATTGGAAATTCACAATAATTTTAAGAGTAGATTTCAAGAACATAAGGCTGGTAGACCAAAGTTTGATGTGGTGGCTTTTAAACATTTTCTGTTGAAGAAATTAAGGAATTTGTTTGGCATTATGATGGTAAAAAAACCCTTGGACCATATGGCTATAATATGGGGTTCTTCAAAAAGTGTTGGGATTAAGGGAGATCTACTTGCTTGTGTAAATGAATTATATGTCAATGTTAAATTGTCAAAGGCCATCACAACTTCTTTTTAGGCATTACTTACAAAAACTCACATTCCTCAAGAATGAATTGAATTTACATCTATTTGTCTTGTGAGGTGTGTATACAAAACAATTACAAAGGTATTGTCATGGAGATTGAAGAAGGTGATTGGAGTTTGTCATACCCCAAATTTTGACCACCAAGATTTCTCATTATTGTGAAGATCATTACCACAATATGGATGTACCATCATGCCTCATCAATCTCCCAAAGATAGTTGAGCATCCACCACAACCAAGAATTAGGGTTCGGGCCCCCTCAGAGTACTTAGACAAAAGATCAATCAAGAAATGACATGATCTTCAACTTTTATAACCTCTTAAACATCCACAAAGGATCAAGAGGACCCTCACATCAAAAATCAAGCACAAAAGTTTCCACATTCCAAGTGGTTTGAGCCTCGAAACACCCGATGTCGCCAAATTATGGTTTTGGACGACTAGGACCTCCAGAGTGAGATTTTCACCAGAGGATGAGCCAAGACTTCAACATGTGACTCAAAATGCTCAAAATAACCCTAGGAATCCATTTGAAATCTAAATTACCCTCAGAGGATGCATTCCCCAAAAGTCAGGAATTAGGGTTTTTACGCGCCGAACTGCTCCGGAGCCAAAAGTCAAAACATGATTTTTTTGGCAAAAATGATCCTTATGACTCATATTTTCATAAAATATGATTTATAATGTCATTTTAACAAGAATTAATCAAGAAACCAAGATAACTTGTAAAAGGGGTAATCTTGAAAAATGGAAAAAATTTCTAAGTTACTAAATTTGGATGGTTTTGGTGCCAACTTTCAAGGATCATAACTTTTGATCCAAGCAACCATTTTGAGTAATCCAAAGCCTGATTTGTAGGTCTTCCTACATTCTACAAAAGTTTCAACTACATCAAACTCCAATTCTTCATGGTTTTTAAGTTATGGAGTGATCAAAATGACTAAAATGAAGAAAATGACACTTTTTCAACACTTAGTGAAAATCTGCCTAAGTTACCAGCCTTGAACAACAAAGTTCATGAGTTTTTTTCAATGGGATCCAAATAGTTTCAAGACCAACTATGATCACACATGGATTGTACCATATGAGGGCTTTCTAAAAAGCACAAGAGCTTTCCATAACTCCATTTGAGCAAGGAGATATGATCCCCTCAAAACCTCATTTTCAAACTGTCTTGTACAAGACAGAATTTGGCATTTTTGCTCGAATTGGCAAAATCAGACAAGTTCAAGCATAGTTATCCATCTGTACACCTCAAGGGGGAACAACCAAGGAACAAACACTGATTCACAAGTCTCACAAGTCCATGGATCTATGTTTAGGCATGGCACCCCTGAAATTCAAGATTCTTCAAAATGGTCAATTTTGTTTCAAAGCATTAACTGATGCATAGAGGTGGCATTCATCAAGACAGTGTTATTCAAGTCCAGTCAAGTCTTATCCCTGCCACAGAAGATTCATAGCCTGTGCTCTAATCTCAAGTCAATGGCTAGAGGAGACTTGAGATTCCATTTGATCATAATCTGCCACAGACCTGCTGCAGCTGCTATTCACTATTGCAGCCAAAAAAAACTTGCTCTACTATAAATAGAGCTCATTTGTGATCAGTTTGAGTACACCAAAGCACCTAAACTGATGCTTTACTCAAAATCTCTCTTTCACTCTAAATTTGCCTTCTAACTCAAGTTACTATTGGGTTTTGAAATTGAGAGTGATTCAAACCAAACCAATCATACCAACACCTCATAAACATCATATGTAGGTGACCTAAACACTAAAACAACATCTGGAACATCAAATTCACAAAATCACCAGCCAATTGCTCAAATTCTTGATAGAGTTGCAGTTGAGGTGCCACATCAAGTTCCAGCTCATTTCAATCCACTCTAAGCATTCAAACACACTCCTTGGCACCTAAGGAAGCTGTCCAGATCATTGGAATACATCTGTAACACCTCCAAACCAGAATTCGATTCTCACTTACAGAGGTAAATCTCAAACTTTCAAACTCAATGAATCATGCATCATAAACATATTTTCAAATTACCATTGTGTTTCTGAATGTCTGTAGATCATTAACCCTCAATTAACTGATGTTTATGATTCGTGTATGTGATTTCATTAAGCTCTTGCACATTTTAGGGTTCATCTGATTTTACCATGTTATCTTTTGATTCACTTAATTTAAACAAAATTGAATTTTGCCATCATGTTCCTTGTTTCAAAACGCACGATTTTCATCTTTATATCATGCGAAATGGTTGAGAAATGAGTGAGATAGGAGGCTTCACGTAGCTTGCCCAAGGAAGAAGATGACCATGGCGCTATTCTTCAGAAAATCAACTAGTTTTGATATATATTATACATTTTCCATATTATGTTTGAATTGACATTGAGCCCTAGTAGAAACACTAGTATATGTGTGTGTGTGTAGCGAGCAAAAGGTCTGGGGTTCGAATCCCCCTCGCCCCAGACCATTTGGTATTTTTTTAAACTATTTTCAAAGGGATTTATCACATATTATTCATTGTTTCCATCCTCTTTCAGCCCACGCACATGGCTCAGATGGTAGAATTTTAAGCTCTCCATCCCAAGGGCGTGAGTTCAAGCCTTAGGGGGACCATTTCTAATTTTTTACCACTTGTTTTCTTTTCACTTTTTCACCATCTTTTTAATAACTTTAAAAATTAATTTCTCACTCATTTTTTGATCATTTTTTATTGGTTCTTTTTTCACAAAGTCACAAAAATGTTAAAATATTTTATTCTACAAAAATTTCACAAAAAATATTATTTATTTTGTATATTTAATATTTTCATAAAGAACTTATTTTATTTGTTTTATAACATTTAAAAATATTTATTTTCTCTTGATCTTTTCAAAACCAAATGAGTTTTAAGTCATCTTGTGATTAAAACATCATTTTTCAAACCTTAACCAAAAATCACAAGTGGTTTATTTAAACTTATTTGATGTTTTTATCATTTTTAATTAATTTTCTTTGAAAAATTACTTTTAGAAATGAAATTAGGGTTTCTTTGATTTTGATCTTTTTCAAACATTTCAAAAATTCTTTGGGCCTCTAATAGAGTGTAAGACTCAACTCTCTTTTGTACATAAATAATTTTGGGCCTCTGTCATTGTATAAGTCCTGATACGATTTTCAAAATAACGGTGCGATCGTTATTTTTCATCTGGGCCTCTCCTTGAGTTGTAAGCTCCATCTCTTGTATTAAAAAAAACTTTTGGGCCTCTAATAGAGTGTAAGATCCAACCCCCTTGTACATAAAAACTAATTTGGGTCTCAGTCATTGTATAAGTCCCGATAAAATCTCGGCGCAATCGCCAATTTTAAAACAATTTTCAACCGGGCCTACCCTTGTGTTGTAAGTCCCGTTTCTTGTACAAAAATAAACTTGGGCCTCTCTTTGAGTTGTAAGACCCGTCCATTTGTAAATAAACAATTCTTTGGGCCTCTCCTTAAGTGTAAGCCCCAATCTTTTCAAAACAACTTTCCCTTTTGATTTAGATTCAAATTCATAGTTATTATCAAAACTTTCTTTAATTTCTTGAACAACTAACCATACAGCTGTTACAATGGAAGCTTGCTCACCTGTAAGTTTTAAACAACTTTCTTTTACATACTTGCATATATATATATATTTGTGCTGGAAGCTTGCTCACCTGTAAGTCCTCCTACCCTCTTTTACATACTTGTATATATTTCATCTGTATATATATACTTGTATATCTGCTTAGAGTTTTCCCCAGCAATTAGGTCTAGGACTAGATCAAACCAGTGGTCACTCTTTTAACACAGTCAAAACTAGTTCCCCATAGGAATTCCAGATACAGTCTTGCCTTCTCTTGGGCTTATACAATATGGAACAAAGAGAAAGGAATTATTCCCGGTGAAACTTTTCTCAGACTGTCACTATTAGAAAATTGTCAAAGAAATTCATTCTCCTAGAGAGGATTAATTCCCGGTGAAACCTCTCTTGAATTTCTTCAAACCCTAGAACTGTTCACTAAAGAAAGGATTATTCCCAGTGAAACCTTTCTTGAACTTTTCTTAGGTTTGGACCCGCATGCTTCCTAAAGGCATCCCCAGCCTCCTCTTGGGCTTTGTACAAGGACCCTCAGACTTCTTAGAAGTTCTCATGCCTTCTCTTGGGCTTAGTACAAGGACTTAAGACCTCTTAAAGGTATAGGACAGAACTTAGTCATCCTTTGTTAGAGCAGTCTTTCCAAAGAGTCAAAACCTCAGACCAATTTAGGGTTGATTCTCATCCCTTAAAGCACCAGCCTCCTCTTGGTATCATGCAAAGATAAACCTTTCATACAGTAGACTTGGACAGTCTAATCTTCTTTTGGATCTTAAGGAATCCTCAAGCTCCCTACAAACACAGGAGAAACCCTGGTCATTTAATCAATCTCCAGCAAAGTTAAAACCCTCATAGGTTCTAAAACTCAATCTTTCATCCTAAACTTCCCCAACTAAGGGTCAGCTTATCATCAATACTAGCCTATCAGAACCTCAAAGCATCTAATACCTCAACTCTTTTGTAATCTTCAGCAAGAGTTGATTCCCCACTTTGGACCTGCCCTTGGATCTCAATAATCCACAGCAGAAGATAGCCTTCTCTTAGGCTTTGTATAAGAAATTCCTCAGCCAGCCTCCTCTTAGGCTTTGTATAATGATTCTTTCTTCTTCCTCATCACCTTTCAGCACTCTCTTATTGAGTTAATCACCTTTCAGCACTCTCTTGTTGAGTCAATCTTCTTTCTTAAAACACTTTCTTGTTGAGTCAACCTTTTTCAGCCTCCTCTTAGGCTTTGTATAATGATTTTTCCTCAGTAGAGTTAGCCTCAAAAGCACTCTCTTATTGAGTTAACCTTTTTTAGCTTCAATCTTGGGCTTTGGACAAGACAGATAAAACACTCTCTTATTGAGTCAGTTCTTTTAGCCTCAATCTTGGGCTTTGTACAAGACACCTGAAATATCCTCAGCTAAGTCAATCATCTCCCTTTAGCCTCAATCTTGGGCTTTGTGCAAGACATATATAAACTTTCTCCAGCAAAGTCAAATTCTTCTAAACTTTCTCTTAAAATATCTCCCCAACAGAGTCAATTCCTCCCAGCCTTCTTTTAGGTTTTGTGAATTAATCTTCCTAAACACTCTCTTGTTGAGTCAGTTCTTTTACCCTCAATCTTGGGCTTTGTACAAGACACCCCAAATATACCCCCAGTGGAGTCAATAAGTCTTTTTCACCTCAATCTTGGGCTTTGTACAAGACAGATAAAAACCTTCCCCAAAAGTCAATGTTCAGCCTCCTCTTAGGCTTTATATAATGACATCTCCCCCAAAAGAGTCAATCTCTTTTCAGCCTCAATCTTGGGCTTTGTACAAGACAGATATAAAACTCCCTAATAGAGTCAACCTTTCAGCTTCAACCTTGGGCTTTGATCAAGGCACATACAAAAACCAAAATCCCCTCAGAGGAAATCAAAAACCTCTCTGAAGGAAGACATTTCTCTGTAACATCATACATCAAAACAGACATTCAAAACAAACCCTAATTCCAGATAACTGCTATAAGTGGCACACTTGTTGATTCAAACATCCAAGCTGTGATCTATCTCTTATCCTGGTAAACCTCTTTCATCGAATTGCTGTAAGCGACAAGCCTCTGGATTACAAACATCCATGCCATTATCCCTCTCTTAGCATGAAAGATTCCTAAGGAAAAATGGCATTGCTCAACACTGAGTTAAAGTTTTCTTCTTCAGGATAAGTCCCTCATAAAGGAAATTATGGCATTGTTGGATTCACATATCCCAGTTAAAGTAATTCTCCTTTATAATCAGTCACTCAACAATTGTGATAAACAAATGAGAAATCTCTCTTTAGAGGTGACAAATTCTCTCTCAGTCAAAACCTTTTAGCTTCAATCTTGGGCTTTGAACAAGACACAAATCACCCTTTAGCTTCAATCTTGGGCTTTGAACAAGACACCAAATTTTCCTCCCATAGAATAGGAGGAACTACGATTGCTCTGATTTCCCTGTTTTCTTTAACGGGAATACGTAGGCATAAGATTGCGAAATCTTAGCGAGCACACCAATCCAAAACTTTAGGTCCAGTACCTTCACAACCTAATCAAAAACCCTAGATCCAGTACCTTACCAAAAACATCGGAAAACCCGAAATCAACAAAAACTCTCTCTCTCTCTCAAACCCTCCCAAAGGATAAACTTTCCCAATGAACAAACAAACACCAGTAAATAGAAAACAGTATAATTGCTAACGACCTGTGGATAACCACATATAGGATGGGTAATTGACAACTCCCCATTGTATAACCAGACCCCGAACTCCCCAATCTCTTAGCATTTATTCAGTAAAACATTTGTGTGCAAGGTTAGTTTTAGATAGCTTCCCTTTCCTTTCCAGCTTCATAGGATAAATAAGAAATCAGAAAGTAGCACCTAATCCCTACCATTACGGTGAGGAAAAACCAAATGGCGATAAGGTGGTCGCGTCACCGACAAAAATCGCACGCTATAGAATTATCATATCCATATGTCAATCAAACGTTATTCTAGAGTCTTGGTTATCAATAAAGTGGTAGATTTTGCAAAAAGGAATAAGAAATAATGATTGGTGTTCAAGGTAGATTTTGAAAAGGCGTGTGATTGCGTGTCTTGGGACTATTTTAGATATGCCCTGAGTAGAATGAAGATTAGGCTATAGATGGATGAATTTTATGAATGTTTGTTTGTTTTCAAGTTTTATGCCAGTCCTAGTGAATGGCAGTCACGCAAATGATTTTCAAGCATGGAGAGGTTTGCGTCAGGGGGACCCATTGTCTCAATACCCGTTTCTTCTTACAGTCAAAGGTTTGGTGGGGTTGATGTATAATGTCATTTAATCATGTGAGTTCTAACCATTCAAAGTTTCTGAGGACCTACTGTTTGAATTACTATAATTTTCTGATGACACATGAATTTTGGGTGAAGGGTCATAGCATAATTTATGGATTATCAAAGCTATTTTGCAGGTCTTTGAGATGGCATCAGATTTATGTGTGAATTTCTTCAAAATAAATTTGTAGGTATTCATCTAAAGGACACGTTCTTGCAAGTAGCTTCACCATTTTCATCTTGTGGCATTAGCTTCATTCCGTTTGGCGTTTCTTGGAACACTAGTGGGATCTAATCCAAGGGGGGTTAACATGGGCGCCAATTTTTATAAAACATTGTAGTCACCTATAATTTTGGAAAGGCATACTACTTTCAATAGGTGGTCGAGTGGTGCTTTTGAATTGTATGTTGAATGCAACACCAATTTATTATTTCTATTTTTATAAAGCACCAAAGGCAGTCATTCTTGACATAGACAATGTCTAATATGAATTTTTATGGGGAGGGGTTGAAGTCAAGAGGAGAATCAACTATGTTAGTTGGGTTAAGGTGTGTAGGTCAAAGAAAAATGGCGGGTTAGGTGTCAATAATTGTGAGAGGTTTAACTTAGTTTTGTTGAGTAAATGGAACTAGATTATACTCAATGAACTTAAGGTTGTGTGGTATGATCTCTTGTCATATAGATATGGTGAGATCAAGGAAAAAGTTCTAGATGTAAGTTGGATAGCAAATACTAGAAATGATTCTTTGTGGTGGAGAGATTTGATGAAAGCAGATGGGTCATTAATCAAGGAACATAACTGGTTTGGAGAAAGTATATCGTTCAGCCTAAGTAATGGCTAGTCAATTGGTTAATGAAGAGATAGATGGTTAGGTTATGACTTTGTAAGTAGTATGTTTCCATGCCTGTTTTTGCGTGCGCCTGAATGTAGATCTAAGGTGTCTAAAATGGAATGGTGGCTTAATGATATTTGGTGTAGAATTTTGGAATGAATGATATTCAATCATCATAAGTAGAAGACCAAGAATTGGAGGTCTTATTGAACATTCCGCAAACAATCCAGCCAAGACTGAAATATGAATATGTCTTTGTATGATGGAGGAACTCTCATGGTTTCTCTATTAAAGTTAATTACACGATATTGGATAAGATTTGGAACATATAATCAAATTTGAAGGAGATCATTCTTATAGATTTGGATTTGTTGTGGCATTCAAATGATCCAAGACAAAATCTAGTTGTTTGGTTGGAGACTAATGGAGAATAGGCTTTCAACCAGAGTTAAATTAGCTAAAAGAGAGGTCATAAGCGAAAAGTACAATGTAGATTTCCTTATGTGACTTGGCCTAGAAGAAACGAAATTGCATTTATTCTTGAGATGTCCGATAGTAGCTCAACTTTGAAAGGAGGTTTTTTTGGGCCGACCATACCACTCTGGAACCGACCACTTTGGGATAGCCCATTCTGTATCTTAGCTTCTAACCCGACTACATAATTATGTCTCTAAGGTCTTCTCCTCACCATAGGACTATCATACACCTTGCTGCAAGAGATTTACCCCTAAAGCACGTCCAACGGTCCTCCGCATTTTGCGACTAAAAGATAGCGAGACCGTTATTCCTCTCCTATATATAGAGAATGACGTCATTTCAGGTAACAAGTTTCAAACACAATTTGAATACTCTCTACTCTTTTACATAAGATTTGAGCGCCGGAGTTATAACCTTGTAGGTACATCCTCGCTCCATTGCATTGAAATCTCTTCTTCGCCGTAGCTTCTGTACACCTCTCTATTTCTAGTTCCAAAATGAAACAGAGGTTCATTATCAGCAAAATCTGATATGCTAGTAGACAATTTGAAGTGGTTTCGGCAAAAATTGAAGGGAAAGTTAAGAAAAAATTGAAATTATTGGTAAGGTTGTCTGTATGTTGGTCCATTTGATTGTGTAGAAATGATATATTGTTTTAAGATGGATGTAAGGGTGTTGAAGAAGTTGTTAGGCTGACTTATACATCGTCATAGGAGTGATTTGTTGCAAGGCATGAAGGGCACCCATTATATTGCTGGTTGGATTGGTGTATAAAGTCATTAGAGTGTATTTCAAAGTAAAGTGTATTGGTAACTTAGGATATTTTTCAAAAAAGTTTATATTGGCATTCTAAACTAGAGGTATGTTTAGATCTATTTTTTATAAGGTGGGTTGAATATTCCTTATACTTCTCTTTTAATATTTTTTTATAAAAAGAAAAAAGTATTTTTGTCACCGCATAATCAATTACAAACGTATTTTTATCAAACTCTATAAATGTTTGAAAAAAAGACTTTTGTTTATTTACTTATACCATATTTTCATATAATTTTAGGGGTTTCTTAATACACCACTCATGTTTTTTAGACACCACGTGAAATTTCATTTTTGTCCCTAATTTTCGGATGTGCAAATTCGGACGCATCGTAGTTTTAAAATTTTCCAGTTTTTTTCGGATGTGCACATCCAGAAGAATTTCTGATCTGCAAATCCGGAAAAAATCAAAAGAATTCTATAAAATCATTTACTTCTAAATATAATTAAATCCAATATAATTAAAATTTAACATAATTAAAATTAATATGATTTTTCAATATAATTTAATATGATTTTTTTAAAATGATTAATATGGTATTTACTTCTAAATTATTATTTTTTATATTGAAAAAATTAATTTAATTATATTGGATTTAAAATTATATGGTATTTACTTCTAAAATTGGATTTAATTATATTGATATTTAAATTATATGATATTTACTTCTAAATTATATGGTACTACCTCCGTTCCTTTTTTCAAGAGACAATTAATTTTTTTGGTTCATTGAATAATTAATGTATTTGGTCAGTTTATAGACTAGATACATTGATTATTCAATGAACCTAAAAAGTGAGCTGTCTTTTATAAAAATGAACGGAGATAGTATTTACTTCTAAATTATAATTAAAATTATATGATATTTACTTCTAAAATTAATTTAATTATATTGGATTTAATTATATTAAAAAAATCATATTAATTTTAATTATATTGGATTTAATTATATTGGATTTAATTATATTTAAAAAATAATATTAATTTTAATTATATTATATTTTAATTATATTGGATTTAATTATATTTAGAAGTAAATGATTTTATGGAATTCTTTTGATTTTTTCCGGATTTGCAGATCAGGAATTCTTTCGAATGTGCACATCCAGAAAAAACTGGAAAATTTTAAAACAACGGTGCGTCCGAATTTGTACATCTGAAACGCAGAGGTATTTTCGTCAGCGCGCATGATACCTAAGAATGTTGGGTGGTGGGATAAGAAATTGCTTAATTTTATTAAAAAAAATATTTGGAAGCTAAACCACACGTATATATACCTAGGAAATAAAAAAACAAGATATTTTTGCAAAATTTATTGCAAAATAAAAATCCGTGAAAAATTTCAAAATAAAACCTGCATAAAATTCTGCAGATATTTTAAACTTCCGGACGCCTTATTCTATTTTGAATTAATCTATAGAAATAATTAAAAAAATCAACTTTATATTTTTTATTATAAAAATAATAAAATGATGCCTATTTGTGTGTATGCACGTATTGAATGATTTAAATTTATAGTTATGAATTCAAAAGGGTTATTCGAAACTTAAAGGAAAGTTTGAGAGACAGTTTTTTTTGGAACAGTTTATCCATAACTAAAGTCTAGTCAAATGTTGCCCACTTTTTCGTTACCACACCAAAACACCAATCATGAAAATTTAATCTTAATTTATTTTTGGTAAAACAAAATTCATTAATAGTCAACAAAGTTCAATGCTGCCCAAAGCAATTAGGAACGCAATCAACAACTCAAGTGACCAGAACATACATGTATAGGATGAACATAACCATGGTTGATTACGCCAATTTTCCCTTTGTAGCTTACATGTTAAATGATTGCATGACGGCTGAAATTCAACTTTATTCAAAGGTTGAATTTAGCTGTGAGATGGGACTCATTACTATTGGAAGAATGAATATTTTATTATTTCTGTTGTATTTTAAAGTTGTGTTACAATTGATATCTATTAGTACTTATATACAAATCAGTAAGCAGTCGTTTGACCGAAGCTTAACTATTAACAAAATTCCAATCGATATTAACAAAATTTTAACAAACTTTAACAAGCTTGAGTAAGTAATGACTATGTTAGTTCATGCATTAAGTTGATCTTAGCTTGGTCTTTGTTTTATCTCTAACATTTCCCCCACAAGATCAAGGGAGTTTGAGGAAAAAAATGATCTTGAGCTTGGACTTTAGGTCTTGAGAAGGCACAATGTCAAGAGGTTTTGTCAATGTATCAGCAAGTCGAGCAGAGGCTGAAATATTTTGACCGACAAGTTTCTTTGAAACTACTCTTTAACAAAGTGTATAGAAGGGAACGTCTAATTCAAATAAGAGGTCAACCATAATAATTCAGAGGTAATTTTAGCCAATGCACGTTACTCAACTTTTATGCTCGACCAAGCCATTGGGGATTGTTTTTAGAACTCAATGTCATACCCCAAATTTTGACCACCAAGATTTCCCATCATTATGCAAATCATCACCACAATATGGATGAACCATCATGCTTCATCAATCTCCTCAGAGATGTTTGAGCATTCACCACAAACAAGAGTTAGGGTTTCAAGCTCTCTCAGAGCACTTGGACAAATGATCAATCAAGAAATGACATGATCTTTAACTTGTCTAGCCTCTCAAACACCCATAAAAGATCAAGAGGACTCCCACATCAAGAATCAAGCACAAGGTTGCAACATTCCAAGTGGATCAAGCCTCAAGATCGCTAGGGTCACCAAATTAGGGTTTTGGTCGACTGAGGCCTCCAGATGGAAATTTTCCTCTGATCATTAGCCAATGCTTCAAAACACAACCTAAGATACTCCAAGGGACCTCCTGGACCCAATCACCAAGTATATTTAACCTCAGGGGAAGCATTCATCAAAAATAAGGAATTAGGGTTTCTTGACCTAATTCACCCCTAAGTTGACTTTTGGGACAAAACATGAGCCAAGACCTCAAGACATGATTTGAGGGTCTCCAATACACTACATTGATCCATTTGCAACAATGGATTGATCCAAGAAGCTTGATTTACAAGTTTCAATTTCATCAGGACCACATTTAGGGTTTCGAGGAAAAAGCCAACTGTACCTTAGACTTTTGACCTGGACATGCTCCCAAACCTTGGGACATGATTCAATACACCCTTTAACACCTATGGAATATATCCATTAGGTTTGATTTAGGTCAAGGACTTGATTTCACAATGGATCGCACAGTTTGGATTTCATCCGATAAAAAGTCAACTGTGCACAAAATCAAGTTTGACTTTTTGGAATTTTTCACAATTATGATTCATTGACCCTAAAACAATGTTAATATGTGATTTAAATCATCATTCATCAAGAAAAATCAAGAAAATCGAGGTTTCTTGCAAAAGGGGTAACCATAAAAAACTTAGAATTTTTCTAAGTTATGGAACAAAGTGGCTGGAGTACCAACTTCCAAGGACCATAACTTGAGATCCAAGCAACCATTTTGGATGGTCTAAAGCTGGATTTGTAGCTCTCATTACACTCTACAAAAGCTTCAACTACAGCTCATTCCAATTCTTCATGGATTTTTAGTTATGGAGTGATCAAAATGGCAAAAAACATGAAAATGACACTTTTCCAACACTTAGAGAAAATCTGCCTAAGTTAGCAGTCTTGAACATCAATGTTCATGATGATTTTTCAATTGGATCCAAATAGTTTCAAGACAAACTATGATCACACATGTGTTGTATCATATGAGGGCTTTCCAATGAGCCCAAAAACATGAGAAAACTCCACCCGAGCTAGGAGTTATGACAGCTGCAACATGTCTTGCTGCAAACTGTTTTGGCAAGGCAGATTTGTGCATAAGGGCTCGATTTGATCAAATTGTGCAACCACAAACATGGTTATCCATCTACACACCTCAAGGGAGAACAACCAAGGGACAAGCACTGATCAACCAGCCTCCCAAGTCCATGGAGCTATGTTTAGGCATGACACTCCTAAATTCAAAGATGCTTCAAATATTCATTTTTGTTTCAAAGCATTTAACTGATGCATAGAGGTGGCATTCATCAAGACAATTTTATCCAAGTTCAGTCAAGACTTATCCTTGAACCAAATAACCTTAGGCATGTGCTCTAACCTCATGTCAATGGCTAGAGGAGACTTGAGATTCCATTTGATCACAATTGGCCACAGACCTGTACCAGTTGTCATTCACTATTGATGCCAAAACAAACTTGTTGCACTATAAATAGACCTCATTTATGATCAGTTTGAGTACACCAAAGCACCCAAACTGATGCTTTCATCAAAATGACCTCTTTCACTCCAAATTTGCCTTCTAACTCAAGTCACCATCGGGTTTTGAGTTTGAGAGCAATTCCAACCAAACCAATCACTCAAACACTTCCCACATAACATATCTGAGCTGATCAAACACTCAAAAACTTTCTGGAAGTCCAAAATCATAGACCTCAAAATCCACTTGAGGCCTATAATCAGTCAACACACCATGAAGTGATCCAGCCATCTCCAAGTAGGTCCAAGGGTCCAAACACACTCCATATGGTGTACGGAAGCTGTTCAGATCATCACAACTCATCTGTAACACCTCCAACTCAAAAATCAAATTGCTCTTGTTGCCACGACATTCAAGTAAGCCTAAACTTGGTCATCTCATGATTCATGCATATTTCCTCGCACAATAATTTTGCCATATGTTCATAATCATGTATGGAGTGTTTCCCCTCAATTGATTGCTTTGTATGAATCGTGTATGGAATTTCTTAGCCTTCATGCAGAAATTAGGGTTCTTGAGGCTTCTCTTTGATTTCTCATTCCATACTTAAAATAAATGAAATTAGAGACCATAGACATGATCGTGAGTTGAAAACGAGCAGATTGATATGTGGATTGTATAATTTCATCAAGTATTCAGTGAGATTGATGAGAAAATGCAAAACAGACAAAAACAGGGCACGTGGGCAAGAACAAGGTGTTCTTGGCACCCTTTTTCAAACTTTTGAATTTTTGAATTTTTATTATTTTATTTAATTGATTCAAAAATTAATTTCTCTCTGAATTTTAATGATTTTGAGTTGATTCTTTTTTACAAAATTCGCAAAAATGTTAAAATATTTTATTTTACAAAAATTTCCCAAAAATATTATTTATTTCATATATTTGATATTTTTGCAAAGAATTAATTTTTATTTCTTTTTTAACATTTTAAAAATTTTCTTTCTCTTGATTTTCCAAACATAAATGGTTTTCAATCATTTTGTGGATAAAAACATGATTTTTGAAACATTGACCCAAAATCACAACTCATTTCTCACATGTTTTCAATGATTTTATTAATTTTTAATCAAAAGTAATTCCATTTTTAACAAAATTAGGGTTTTGATTGATTTCACCCTCATCAATCTTTTTCAAAACATTCTTTGGGTCTCTTGATAGAGTGTAAGTCCCACCTCTTTGTAAATAAAATAATTTGGGCCTCAGTGTATTGTATAAGTCCCGATACAGTTTTAGAAATTTCGACGCGATCGTCGTTTTCAAACTATTTTTAACTGGGCATACCCTTGTGTTGTAAGTCCCATTTATTTTCTTTGAATACTCTTTGGGCCTCTAATAGAGTGTAAGACCCAACCCTTGTTGCACAGGAATAATCTTTGGGCCTCAATCATTGTATAAGTCCCACTGTGCTTTAGAAAATCTCGGCGCGATCGCCATTCCAAAATAAAATCAATTGGGCCTCCCCTCGTGTTGTAAGTCCCATTTCTTTTCCTTTTTTCAAATAATTTGGGCCTCTCCTTGAGTTGTAAGACCCATCCCTTTTGTAAATAAACCCCTTTGGGCCTCAGTTGTTTTATAAGTCCCGATACGATATTCAAAACAACGGTGAAATCACTGTTAAAACTTGGGCCTCTCCTTGAGTATAAGCCCCCACAATCTCTTCAAAACAAATTTCCTTTTGATTTAGATTCAATATACATGTTGTTATCAAAACTTTCTTTAATTTCTTTGAACAACTAACAATACAGCATGGAAGCTTGCTCACCTGTAAGTTTTAGATAGCTTTCATTTATTGGCTTTTATATATATAACTGTATTGTGGAAAGCTGCGCACGGTAAGTCTTCTTTCATATCCTTTTTAATACTTGTCATATATCAACTGCATATATACTAGTATAGTTATTTAGAGTTTTCCCCGGCAACTAGGTCTAGAACTAGGTAAAGCCAGTTGGTCACTCTTGAATACAATCAAAACTAGATCCCCATAGGATTTCCAGATACAGTCTTGCCTTCTCTTGGGCTTAAACAATATGGAACAAAGAGAAAGGCAGTATTCTTCGTGAACCTTTTCTCAGGATGTCACTATTAGAAATTGTCAAAGAAATTCTACTCCCCGGAGTTGATCTATTCTTGGTGACTAACATCTCTTGAGTTTCTTCAAACCTCAGAACTTTCACTAAATGATCTATTCTCAGTGAATAGCATTTCTTGAACTTTTCTTGGTTTGGGACCCACAGGCTTCCTAAAAGCATCCCCGCCTCCTCTTGGGCTTTATACAAGGACCCTTCGACTTCTTAGAAGTTCTCATGCCTTCTCTTGGGCTTAATAGAAGGACCCTGACGACCTCTTAAAGGGATAAGACAGAACTTAGTCATCCTTTGCTAGAGCAGTCTTTCCAGTGTCATATCACATACCAATTTAGGGTTAATTCTCATCCTTTAAAACATTTGCCTCCTCTTGGGCATCATACAAAAGATAAAACCCTTCTACACCAGTAGACTTGGACAGTCTAACCTTGAGTCTCAAAGACATTCTCAAGTTCCTTACAAACATAGGAGAAACTCTGGTCATTCTGGATAAATCTCCAGCTGAGCTAAAACCCAGTCTCTCCTAAAAAACCCCAACCCGGGGTCCGTTTATCATCAGTATAACACTATCCCAAATCAGAACCTCAAGGTCTCTGATACCTCAACTCTTCTGTAAACCTCTGCAAGAGTTGATTCCCCACTTGGACCTGCCTCGAGATCTCAATTATCCCCGGCAGAAAGATAGCCTCCTCTTAGGCTTTGTATAATGATCTTTCCTCAGCAAAGTTAGCCTCATATTGGGCTTTGTACAATGATTCTCCCCAGCAGAGCTAACCTTTTCAGACTCTCTTATTGAGTCAATCGCTTTTCAGACTCTCTTGTTGAGTCAATAAATGTTCAAGACTCTCTTGTTGAGTCAGTCACCTTTTTAGACTCTCTTGTTGAGTCAATCACCTTTTCAAACTCTCTTGTTGAGTCAATCACATTTCAGCACTCTCTTATTGAGTCAACCCTTTTAGCCTCAATCCTGGGCTTTGTACAGGACAGATAAAAACACTCTCTTGTTGAGTCAATCTTTTCCAGCCTCCTCGTAGGCCTGGTATAAGGATTTCCCCTAGCAGAAGTCAGATTCCTCTTAGGTATGATAATTTCTCCATCTTGTTCAGCCATAATTATAGGCTTCGTACAGGATAGATAAAATCACTCTCTTGTTGAGTCAAAACCTTTTTTTTCCTCAATCTTGGGCCTTATATAAGACATAAATCTTCATCTCTTAAACTGGGGACAGATATCTTCCCTAGCAGAATCATTTCCTCCCCATCCTTCGTTTAGGCTTTGAGGAATGATTTCCCAAGCAGAGTCAAACTTATTTCAGCCTCAATCTTGGGCTTTGTACAAGACACATAAAAATATCCTCACCAGAGTCAGTTAAATTTCCCATTTCAGCCTCAATCTTGGGCTTTGTACAAGACACATACAAACCTCCCCGGCGGAGTTGAAATCTCTTTTTAGCCTCAATCTTGGGCTTTGTACAAGACAGACAAAATATTTCCCAGAAAAGTCAACATTTTTAGCCTCCTCTTAGGCTTTGTATAATGATATCCCCAAAGAGTCAGTCTCTTTCTTGCCTTAATCTTGGGCTTTGTACAAGACACCAATATATACACTCTGTTGTTGAGTCGGTCGACTTCCCCAATAGAGTCAATCAATCTCTTAGCTTCAACCTTGGGCTTTGATAAAGGCACATAAAAATCAACAATCCCCCTTTTGAGATGACAAGTTCTCTCTCAGTCAAACCTTCTAGCTTCAATCTTGGGCTTTGAACAAGACACAAATAAACCTTTTAGCTTCAATCTTGGGCTTTGAACAAGACACCAAAATATCTTTTTCCTCCCTTAGAATAGGAGGAACTACGATTGCTCTGATTTCCCTGTTTCATTTAAACGGGAATACGTAGGCATAATATTGCAAAATCTTAGCGAGCATACTAATCAAAAACTCTAGGTTCAGTACCTTCACATCAATCAAAACTTAGGTCTAGTACCTTACCAAAAACATCGAAAAAACCCGAACATCAATAAAAACTTACTCACTCACTCATATTTCCCGAGAAACTTTCCCAACCCATTAACAGATAAACACCATCAAGTATAAAGCGAAACCTAAAGCTAATATCCTGTGGATAACCACATATAGGATGGGTAATTGATAACTCCCCATTGTATAACCTGACCCCGAACACCCCAATCTCTTTTAAGCGTTTGTTCAGTTAAACATCCGCGTGCAAGGTTAGTTTTAGATAGCTTCCCTTTCCCTTTCAGGTTCACGGGATAAATAAGAAATCAGAAAGTAGCACCCCAGTCCTCCTCATTGCGGTGAGGAGAAAAACCAGCGATAAGGTGGTCGCGTCACTGACAAAAATCGCTTGCTACTGTAAAATGGCGACTCTGCTGGGGAGTCACTGTATGGCCTGTCTTACCTTAGTCATCATCGTCCCCATTTTCCACAGTAAAATAGCGACTCTGTTGGGGATGTCTTTGATCTGTTAGGATTATAGGCTATAGCTCTTAAGAGGTCTAGGATGTTAGTTTTAGGAATGAATATATATATATATATATATATATATATATATATATCGCTTTTCCTAATTGATGTCCGTGTTTATTTTTCTGCTAATGGGACTGCAAGTGATGCCGCATCTGGAAAGATTGAGTGACACCTAAGATAAGTGATGGCATTAGACGGGTAATCTTACAGGGAGTGACTCCCGAATAAGAGGTCCCAGTAGACCATCGAATCGGTGGAGAGACCCTTTGCGGATTCAATGCCTAAACGACTTTGGTTGTTGAAAGTAGATTGTTTAATTGTGGTATCTATGAAGCTGAGGATTTAGTATGCAGAGACCATGTTACTATTTTGTAGTGCAGAAACTATCGGAAATAGTTGTCATGCGATACTACCCTCATTTGAGATTACTCTAAGATACTGCAGCTCGCTCGGGTGAAACAGCCTGTTGTTGTTATCCCAAGAGGGGTCAATGATTTTGAGGACAGCTACAAAAAATCACCAGTAAAACCTTTGGGGATGGGTAGAGCCATGACTTCATGACACCAAACCTTACACCCCATGTTTTTTCTATGTTTTTGTGTGTTGCATTCATGCATTCATTTCATTAAAAAACTTTATAAAACAAAATTCTCTTCTAGTCTCTCTTTTTCAAATTAAACTGAGACAATGATTGAAAATGTCAGAGAGAAAGATTGCGTTATGGATTTCAGTAGAAGGAAGACTCACAAGTACACCTTCAAGGTTCCAAAACTAGAGGATTTGAGAGGGTTGGCAAAGATGATCACCAACCCTGAGGCTTTCAGAGCTAAGTACGGAGGACTGCTGTCTCTGTTAAGGGTCCATGTAATTGAAGGAATCCTGGCTATGCTAATCCAGTTATACGATTCGGTCTATCACTGTTTTACATTTCCAGATTACCAACTTGCACCAACACTGGAGGAGTACTCTCACCTGACTGATTTACCCATTACTGACCAAGCTCCCTTTTCTAGACTGGAGGAAATTCCAAAGGATCAAACCATTGCAAGAGCAATCTATTTGGACGATTCAGAAGTCAAGACTCACATGACCATTAAGGATGGAATCCGAGGTTTACCGGCCAAGTTTTTGATAAAGAAGGTTCTGTACTTTTCTAGTATAGGGAACGTGACTGCTTTGGAGAGCATCTTTGTTTTGCTCACCTACGGGTTATTTATGTTTCCTAACATTGATGACTTCGTTGATATCAATTCCATTAGGATTTTTCTGATTGGAAACTATAGTGAGCGATTTTGGACGCGGTTCTTAAGCGCTGGTCGCTCTCTGCGGTTGAGCTTAAACTACAGGTCGATTCATTTTTTATCCTATTAAAGCTGATGAAGGAAGGGAAATAGATGTCTCCAATTAACCCTGCTTTGCATACTGAGTTTAAACAGCGGTCTGTTAGGTTACGAATGCTATCAATGTGGGGGGGCCTTTGGTACTGGTTATTTGTATTTTCGCCAATACTGTTTTCTTTCTTTTTACTTTGACAGAAGGCTTCTGGCGGGGAACTAGGATTAGGATGTTAGGACTGATGCTTTTGAATTACTGCTTTTGATATGGGATTTTGGGTTTTTGTTTAGTGTGCTCGCTAAGATCTTTTCTTTCGATCTTATGCCTACGTATTCCCGTTTACCGAAACAGGGAAATCAGAGCGTTCGTAGTTCCTCCTATTCTATGGGAGGAAATGGGTGTTTTTGGTGTCTTGTTCAAAGCCCAAGACGTGAAGCGAAAAGTAGTTTGTATCTTGTTCAAAGCCCAAGATGTGAAGCTGAAAGGTCTATTTGTATCTTGTTCAAAGCCTAAGATGTGAAGCTGAAAGGTCTCAACTTTAGAGAGAATTTGTCACCTCTAAAGAAGGGTAAAGGAGAATTACTTTAACCGGGATATGCGAATCCGGTAATGCCATAATTTCCTAAGAAGGGGTTTTAACCTGAAGGAGAAGACTTTAACTCAGTGTAGAGCAATGCCATCTTTCCTTAGGAATTTCTCATGCTAAAAGAGGGACAGTGGCATGGATGTAGATGATCCAGAGGCTTGCCGCTTACAGCGATTAGATGAAAGGGAAGGATTTGTTGATGTTTGTGTACTGTGAACGAGGCACAACTTTGATGCTAAAAGGTTAATTGGATTAACCAGTGGTTTTCTTATACAAAGCCTAAGAGGAGGCTAATATGTGTCTCGTACAAAGCCCGAGAGAGAGAGGCTAAAAGGTTTTGACCCGACGATGGAGTCTTTTGGTATCTCGTATAAAGCCCGAGATGGAGGCTATTGGGGTGATTGACTCAACGAGGGAGTCTCTTATGTGTCTCGTACAAAGCCCGAGAGAGAGGCTAAACGTTGTTTGGCTCCGCTGGGGAGAACCGTTGCACAAAGCCCAAGAGGCGGCTATGGTGACTGTTCAGTTAAGTGACAGGTCCGGTATACTGATATTGAAAGAGAACATCAGTTCTTATATGAGCAATATTGTACTCAAGGATTTGATTCAAGGATCCGGGTTATTCTTGTTCTTTAAGGAAGCGGGAAATCCGAAGGGTATTGAGACTGTCCGAGTCTGCGGGTTTCCTTCCTATTTAATGAAGGGGTCACTTGAGAATGTCTTTGAGACTCAAGGAAGTTAGACTGTCTGTGTCTAGAGTTTCATCTTTGTACTATGTTTTGAGAAGCAGTAGTAGACTCTTTGAAAAGACTGTTCTATAAAGATGACTAGGTTCTGTTCCTATACCTCTAGGAGGTCGTCGGGACAATTTGTACGAAGCCCAAGAGGAGGCTGAAAACTTTTAAGAAGCCGACGGGTCCTTGTATAAAGCCCAAGAGAAGGCTATCATTTCCGGAGGAAGAGATCATTATACGAAGCCTAAGAGGAGGCTGTGAATACTTCTAAGAAGCCATAGGGTCCTTGTACTAAGCCCAAGAGGAGGCGGGGTTGCTTTTAGGAAGCCTGTGGGTCCTTGTACGATGCCCAAGAGGAGGCCGATGCTTTTAAGAAGCCGACGGGTCCCCAAATCCCGAGAAATTCAAGGCAATGCTATTCACCGAGAATATATCAAAGTCAGGAAAGTTCGAGAATTTGGAAGAAACTCAAAGATGCCATTCACGGAGAATACATTCATCTTTGGGAGTAGAGTTTCTTGACAATTCCTAATGAGGACAGCCGAAGAGAAGACTGTATCTGGTGATCCTATTGGGGATCTAGTTATCTATTTCTATGACTAAACGAAATGGCGTCACCTAGTTCTAGACGTAGTTGCCGGGGAAACTCGAAATATCTATACTATTATTACACAGTTGATATGAGTTTATGAAAGAAGACTTACAGTGAAACAACCCCACAATACAGTTTATATGTATATGAAAACGGTAAATGAAAGCAATAACCACTTACTTGGTTGTAGAGCTTCCATGTTGTTTGGTTAGTTGTTCAACAAAGAAAGATTGAAAACAACATATATTCAAAATCAAAGGAGAAAGTGCTTTGAAAAAGAAAGTTTTGGGGCTTACAGCTCAAGGAGAGGCCCAGGGTTTTATCAATGAGCGCACTGTTGAATTTGTACAGAGGGACTTATACAAGTGACTGAGGCCCAAAAATTGTTTTCTATACAAAGGGATGGGTCTTACACTCTAATAGAGGCCCAAGAAGTTTTAAAGAAAAAGAGTGGGGCTTATAACACGAGGGTAGGCCCAATTGATTTTTCCATTTGAAATGGCGATCGCGCCGAGATTTTATTTTAACGCAGAGGGACTTATACAATAAGTGAGGCCCAAATGATTTTGGTTAAAAGGGGATTGGGTCTTACACTCTATTAGAGGCCCAAGTGTTTTGAATGGGTCTTATAGCTCAAGGAGAGGCCCAAGGTTTTTTTTTCAAAAGGCGACGATCGCGCCGTTTGTTTTTGACGGTATCGGGGCTTATACAATACACTGAGGCCCAAAATGTTTTGGTCAAGAACGAATTGGGTCTTACACTCTATTAGAGGCCCAAAGTGTTTTGAAAATGATTTATGAGGGTTGAATTAATCCAAAAACCCTAATTTGTTTTCAAAAATGTATTTAATTGAATAAAAATTCAATTAAAATGATAAAAATTGTTTAACATATGAAAAACAAATTGTGATTTTGGATTAATGCTTCAAAAATTAAGTATTGACCTACAAAATAATTAGAAAGCATTAAAAGTTGCAAAATCAATGTAGAAAAAATATTTAAAATGTCAAAAACAATTAAAATATTAATTCTTTGTAAAAATATCAATTATATGAAATAAATAATATTTTTGGGATTTTTTGATAAAATAAAATATTTTAACATTTTTGTGAATTATTAAAAAAAGAATCAACTCAAAATCATTAAAACTCAGAGAGAAATTAATTTTTGAATCAATTAAACAAAATCAAAAAATTCAAATATTTGAATTATTCAAAAATGGCGCCAAGAACAAGCTGAAGAACATGCGCGTGTTCTGGGTTTCTCAGATTTGCATTTTCTATCCAATCTCCCTAAATACTTGATTATATCATGCAATCCACATATCATTATGCTCGTCTCAACCTCACGATCATGTCTATGTCCATTAATTTCATTTAAATTAAACATATAACAAAAAATCATGAAAAATCCTCAAGAACCCTAATTTCTGCATGAAGGCTAGGATTTTTGATACACGATTCAAACAATGCAATTAATTGAGGGAAAACATTCCATGCATGATTATGAACATATGGCCAAATTATTGTGCGAGGAAATATGCATAGATTGAGAGATGACCAAGTATATGCTCACCTCTAGGCCGTGACAGCAAGTACAATGTGATTTTTTATTTGGAGGTGTTACAGATGAGTGGTGATGATCTGAACAGCTTCCCTACACCCTATGGAGTGTGTTTGAATGGTTGGACTTGATTGAAATTGGCTGGATCACTTTGTGGTACCTCAGCTGCACTTTGGTTAAAACCTTGAGCAACCAGCTGGTGATTTTGTGAAATTGGTGTTTCAGAAGTGATCTAAGTGTTTGATCAGCTCATATGTGATGTATGTAAGGTGTGTGAGTGATTGGTTTGATTGGAATTGCTCTCAAACTCAAAACCCGATAATGACTTGCCTTAGAAGGCAAAATTGGAGTGAAAGAAGAGATTTTGAGGAAAGCATCTGTTTGATGGCTTTGGTGTACTCAAACTGATCACAATTGAGCTCTATTTATAGTAGAGCAAGTTTGTTTTGCAAGGAATAGTGAATGGCAGCTGGTAAGTAGGTTTGGCCAATGTTGGCAAATGAAAATCCAAGTCTCCTCTAGCCATTGACTAGAGGTTAGGGCACAGAGCTTTGGTTCCCTTGGCCTTGGATAAGTCTTGACTGATTTTAGATGAGAATGGCTCAGTCCATGCCACCTTGATGCTTCCATTGAATGCTTCAATACAAATTTGGAGTCTTGTCCCTATTTTGGCCATTCTAGGTTCAACATGCTATTTCTTGTTCCATGGACTTTGGAGGCTTGGCTCAGTGATTGTCCCCTTTAGATTCAATCCTCTGAGGTGTCCAAATGGATAGGAGCATTTGAATTTGGCTGATTTTGGCAAATCGAGCAAAGTTGCAAATTCTGCCTTGCCTTTGACAGATTTCAGCAAGGCAACTTGACAATGTCATATCTCATGGTGTAAGTTGAATTTGGCAATGTTCTTGGCCATTTTGGAAAGCCCTTACATGATACAACAACTGTTTGAACAAGTTTGGTTTTGATCTCTTTTGATTCCAAGTGAAAAATCCCTCTACATTTGGCAAAAAGTGAAGCAAAATCTGACTTAGTGAAAATTTCACTAAGTGTTGGAACAAAGTGTGATTTCTTGATTTTGATCACTCCATAACTCAAAACCCTTAATGAATTGGACTTAGGTCTAGTTGAAGTTTTTGTAGAGGGTAATGAGGGCTACAAATCCATCTTTGGATGAGAAAAAATGGCCATGTGGTTTAGGAGTTATGATCCTCCAAAGTTGGTGCATTAGTGGTACTTTTTCCATAACTTAGAAAATTTTCTAAGTTTTATGGTTACCCCTTTTACAAGTTATCCAACTTTTCTTGATTTTTCTTGATGAATGATGATTCAAATCATACATTAACATCATTTTAGGGTTAAAAATCCATTTTGGTGAAAAATCTCAAAAAGTCAAAGTTGACTTTTGTGCACAGTTGACTTTTTATCAGATGAATTCCAAACTGTGCAATTCTTCAGGAAATCATGTCCTTGACCTAAATCAAACTTGATGGACATGTTCCATGGGTGTCATAGGGTATATTGAGGCATGTCCTAGGGCTTGGGAGCATGTCCTGGTCAAAAGTCAAAGTTACAGTTGACTTTTCTCGTAAAACCCTAATTGTGGTGCAGATGAAATTGAAACTTGTTGCTCAAGCTTCTTGGATTAATCCATTGTTCCAAATGGATCAATATAGTTCATTAGAGACCCTCAAACCCTCTCTTGAGGTCTTGGCTCCTATTTTGTCCCAAAAGTCAACTTAGGGGTGAATTAGGTCAAGAAACCCTAATTCCTGATTTTTTATGTATGCATCCCTTGAGGTCAAATTGACTTGATGCTTGGGTCCATGAGGTTCCATGGAGTACATTAGGTTGTGTTTTGGATCATTGGCTTGTGCCCAGAGGAAAATTTCCCTCTGGAGGCCCTGGTCGACCAAAACCCTAATTTGGTGATACTGGCGATCTTGAGACTTGATCCACCTAGAAGGGAGCAACCTTGTGCTTAATCCTTGAAGTGGGAGTCCCTTTTGATCCATTGTGGATGTTTTAGAGGTTTAGACAAGTTGAAGATCATGTCATTCCTTGATTGATCCTTTGTTTAAGCACTCAGAGAGGGCTTAAAACCCTAATTTTGATTGTAGTGAATGCTCAACAACCCTTGAGGCATTTGGTGAGGCATGATGGTTCATCCATATTGTGATGATGATTTGCAAAATGATGGGAAATCTTAGTGGTCAAAATTTGGGGTATGACAGAAACCCTGTGCCGACCTTGCTCGCAGATGCTTATCATTCTGTACACTTAAGGAATTTGTATAGCGGAGGAATCATCACATGTTGTGTAACCCTGCTATACAAATGGTTTACTTCCCATTTACCTAAGTCTGCAGCATTTTGGGATCATAAGAGTACTTTACGTTGGTCGTAGAGAATTATGTCTCTTACCAACTCTGACATCGATTGGTACAATCGGATCTATGACGGGATAATAATCATTGACCATTGTGGAAACTTCCCTAATGTACCCCTCATAGGAATTAAAGGAGGAATCAATTATCATCCAGTTTTAGTTCGTCGTCAATTTGGATACCTGATGAGACATGTCCCGCGTAATGTTCATCTGGAAGGTCTTTTCTTTAAGGAAGGAGAAAATGACAGGGCACTAAAGACAGAAATAGTGCATGCCTGGAAACACGTTCACAGGAAAGGAAGAGAGTCTCTAGGAAAACCTGATTGTGTCTCTGTGGAACCTTATCTCCACTGGGTACAAACTAGAGCTCTCAAGTTGAGGATGCCTTACCCTCGTCAAGAAGTTCTTTCGTTAAAGGAATCTGTCCTTTATTTTATGTCTGATACGGAAAAACTCCTGGTCACGCTCAACAAAGTTCAACAAGAGAAGAAGTCTTGGAAGAACAAGTATCGTATTCTCAGCGTGGAGTGTAACAAAATACAACAACTGTTAAAAGAAAAATATGCTCTGATCGAGATTTTAGAGCAACATGCTGTAGAAAATCAAGAAGACCAAAGGAATTTGCTCGCTCCTTTCACTTGGCAAAGGAATGGCAACCCGACAACAGCTCAAGAGCTCCGGTCAAAGAAAAGGAAGATACCAGAACCAGCACCTGAGCCCTCCTCAGAGAGGACTCAGGATCCATAAGTCTAGATTTTTCCTTTTACAGCACTTTGTAAAATACTGTATTTCCATTTCCGCAATCTTTGAATTCAATAAAACGGGGTTTCCTCATTGTATGATATTTGCAATCTAATTGTTGATGTTTCTTTTGATTAAACAAAAAATAATTAATATAATCATTGCATATCATTCATCATTCTCACATAACGCATTCTTCTTACCTACGAATCTCACGTGTGTGTCTCGATTCTAGAGTCAAACTGCCTTATTCGTACAATACTCGGGCCAATCGACAAAAGAAAATGGATAATCTCGAGGAAGAGAAGAGAGAGTTGAGAGAAGAAATCGACGCTCTGAAAAAAGATCTGAGGAAACTTCACAATGACATGCAAGCTCTGGCAGCAGCTCAGATACAAAGGACTGTGATCTCAGAGATCACATCTACGCCCATAGTGGAGAAGTATGATCCTCGGTACAATATGCTTAAAGATCGTCCCTGGGGCATGCCTATTAACTATATCCCAGAAGGATATATTCCGCCGATCACGGAAGATCCAGAAACTGCAACAAGAGCCTCTGGGCCTGAAGGTTACAAACTTCGGGAAAGCGAAGATTCGTGGGGCATGACAACAACTCCTGAAGGTTACAAACTTCGGGAGAGGGAAGCACCAAGAGTCACTGCCATAATAACTGTACCGCCACCCGTGGTACACACTGTCCCGGAAGGACAGATTCCACAGATACCGTCTGGTGGAAAAGAAAGTATGTACGACAGAATGAATGAGTTCCAAGAATAATTCCTGGAGATGCATAAGGAACTGCAAGCCATTCGCGGCCAGGATCTATTTGGAAACGACGCCGTAGACCTTTGTTTGGTCCCCAATGTGAAAGTTCCGCATAAATTCAAAGTGCCCGAATTTGAAAAATACAAGGGTAACTCTTGCCCTCAAAGTCATTTGGTGATGTATGCTCGGAGGATATCAACTCAGACAGAGAACCAATAGCTACTAATCCACTATTTCAAGATAGTTTAACCGGTGCCGCACTCAAATGGTACATGGGTTTAAACCGCACTAAGATCGTCACTTTCAGAGATCTTGGCGCTGCCTTTGTTCAACAATATAAGTATAACCTGGACATGGCACCGGATAGAGATCAACTCAGAGCCATGTCACAGAAGGACAAGGAAACCTTTAAGGAGTATGCTCAGAGATGGCATGAAATTGCCGCCCAGATTTGTCCGTCTCTTGAGGAAAAAGAGATGACAAAAATATTCTTGAAAACATTGAACTCATTTTACTACGACAGAATGGTCGCCAGTGCGCTCAGTGACTTTACTGAGATGGTAGGCATGGGAGTTCGTCTTGAGGAAGCAGTCCGAGAAGGACGTTTAGTAAAAGATGCTGGACCATCAAGCAGTACCAAAAGATACGGTAGTGCTCTCCCTAAGAAAAAAGAGCAAGATATTGGCAATATCTCTCTAGGAAAGCAAAGGCAACGGTACCAACCAGTAGCAGCAGTAACTCCTACTATCAACCCTGCACCTGTTCCTACGTATCAACCTTAGGTTGCTCTGAGCCAACCGAATCAACAATAATATCAGCAAAGGACACAACAGCCTCTTCAGCAGGCTCGTCCTCAGTACAAAAACAATCGTACAACACGACCACCAGGGTTCGACCCTATACCAATGTTGTAAGCAGAACTGTTTCCACTACTACTGGTCAAGGGACACGTCCAAGCCAGGTCTCCTCTTGCAATACCAGAAAATCTGCCTTTTTGGTTCAAGGCGGATCAGACTTGCCCTTATCATCAAGGAGGATCAGGGCATAACATAGAAAATTGTCTCAGCTTCAAATCCGATGTATAGAAGCTTGTTAGGAACGGGGTCTTATCCTTCAAGGATACAAATCCAAATGTTCAGACAAATTCGTTGCCTCAACACGAGAAAGTTGCGGTAAATTTGATAGAAGAAGAGTCTAAGCACAACTATCAAATTCATGATGTACTCTTATTGGGAACCAACCTGGTCAAGATGCATTATAGACAAAGTGGATATAGTCATGTACCATCTCATAACTATCACCAGTGTGATATCTGCTCTAAAAATGATCAAGGGTATTTTGTGGTGCAGTCAGCTCTACAGGAATAGATGTATCTCGGATGGATCCAAGATCACCGAATTCGCAAAGTCAACATGACTTATATGAATTCCAACATCATCCAGAACCACAACATCCGTGCAATGAATGTCAACTTGGTCGCAATGCGCTCAAGGCAAAGCCAACATCATAATATGCCACGACACGATTACGATTCCTGTCTGGTCTTCTCGGTAAACAATCAGGGATGCTCTTTCGCATAAGAGGCCCTCCAGTGACAGATGGATCTTGGATGGATTCAGGATTATTATGATAGAAGTCATTATCAAGTAAATATGATTCAAATCTTTGATATTCGCTTGATGAATACCAGTTTGGTGGAATTACACGCTACACAAGTCCAGCTCGGTTTTCTGACTTCGCACGATTATGAGAACTATAAGGTGTGTCGTGGGAGTGACCAAGGATGTGCACTCGTTCAGAGGACACTGTAACACTTGTTAAACCACTGGTGGCTTCCGATCTATCTAGATGAAGACACACAACAAGTCAGCATGACTAACGGAAACCCTACTAGGCATCAGAATCAGGATGTTCGATCAATGAAGACAGATCTAGTAAGGTTACACTACATACAAAGCGGATGTGGCCGGGTGCCACCACACAACTATGAGCGCTGTAGAGTTTTCTCAAAGAATAATCAAGGATGCTACCTCGTGCGAGCAGCCCTTCAAAGTCAGTTGGACCACAAAGAGATTCAACCATAGTCAAGCTCTGGTTCAATGTTGGACTATCATCCTAATCAAGTCAAAGATGTTGTCTTAATCTCTAAACGAGAAGTGACCAAAGATGTGTGTGCCATAATCCCTCAACTCTATGAATCAAGAGTTCCTCTTGATGGTGGAAGGATTCTCAACCTCGAACCAATTGAGGCCGGTTATGATGGTCATAAAAATCAAAAGGCTCCGATAGTTATCCATCTGCCGGGACTAGTACCGTACAAGTCCGATAAGGCTATCCCTTATAAATACGGTGCAACAACAATTGAAAATGGAAAGGAAACTCCATTACCCTCCGTCATGAATATTACAGACATCAGTCGAGTAACACGGAGCGGTCGGATCTTCAACCGAGGAGTTGGAGAACCCAGCAAAGAAAAGGAACCTCAAATAAAAGTTCCTAATCAACCAGTCGATCAATCTGGTGATCCCGACCTTTCAAAGAACAGTGATGAGATGTTGAAGCTCATCCAGAAGAGTGAATACAACATTGTTGATCAACTGTTGCAAACTCCTTCAAAATTCTCTGTGTTATCTCTTTTACTCAGTTCCGAAGCTAACAGGGAAGCTCTACAGAAAGTCTTAGTGCAGGCCTTTGTGGAACAGGATGTAACAATAAGACAATTCGATAGCATCATCTCCAACATCACTTCCTGCAATAACTTGGGGTTCAGTGATGAGGAACTGCGGGAAGAGGGCCAAAATCATAATATGGCACTCAATATTACAGTCAACTGCCAGGACGATGCTTTAGCCAGCGTACTGGTAGACACTGGATCAACTCTGAATGTTATGCCCAAGTCTACTCTGATGCGATTATCATTTAAGGGATCTCCGATGAGAGGCAGTGAGGTCATCGTCAAAGCATTTGACGGATCCTGAAAAATAGTTATCGGCGATGTCGACCTTCCCATAACTATTGGTCCTCACACTTTCCAGGTCATGGACATCCGGGCAGCATACAACTGTTTGTTAGGAAGACCTTGGATAAACGAGGTTGGGGCTGTCACTTCGACACTTCACCAAAAGCTGAAGTTCGTCAAGAACGACCAACTAGTCACAGTCTGCGGAGAGCAAGCCTTGATTGTGAGCAACTTATCGTCGTCCACTTGTGTAGAACCAGAGGAGGTTATTGGAACCCAGTTCCAGGTGCTTTCGGTGAGCAATAACAACCAATCAGAAAGAGGAACGTCGATTTCCTCGTACAAAGATGCTCTCAAAGTGATCGAGAGTAACAACACAAAAGGATGGGGACAACTTGTCATTCCTACTGACAACAAGACAAAGAAAGGTCTTGGTTTTTCTTTAAACTGTATCCGGACTGCTACTAACGATGAAAGTCTTCATCCCATTCAGAACTTCTTCCACAGTGGAGGTTTCCTTCACCCAGTGTCTCAAGAAGTACATACCATCAACGAGGGTGATTCCTCCGATACAGATGAAAAGTGGAAGTCCTATCTTAACGAGGACGGTTATATGTCTCAGGAAGAGGTGCCTACACCATTTTGCTTTCCCGCACAGAGTCCGAGATATATACCGAGGTCAGATGTCAAAATGATATACGGAGATTGTGATCCGGAAGGATGCCGTGCTCCACCAAACTCATTATAGGAGGGAACTTTGATGAAGGACAACTTTGACCACGACTATTATGGCCCAATGGATGGCCTGCCTATGTGGCAGCCGTACCCAGGAGACTCGGGGCAAGAGAGTCAGCCGAACGATGCATATCAGCTGAGCATCATCGAAAAGAATACCTGCGTCCCCACCAAATCATGGGAGCATCACTCAGGGCATTCAGGAAATATCCAGTACAATGATGAATTTGTAAGGATTGCAGGACAAGAGTTCTTTAACTAGGCTTTTCCCGAGGTCAATGTCATCGAAAGGGATGACTCCTTCAGTTCCAAAGAAGTGTGGGACACCTTAGGACAACCGAGTGGCAAATACGACTTCATGGTCAAGTGCACCGCTCCCGAAAGCTCTTAAATCAGGCTCGAAGTCATCCAGCCAACTGGATGGGGAGATATACCTGAGAATGCAAACACTATGCAAGATACAGCTGAAGAATCCTCCTACGACAACTCTTCCTGGGAGACAGATTCCAACGATCCTGCTCCACCAGAAATCAACGTTATTTCTGAAGACAAGCTGAGAAAGAAGGTTCCATACTTTGTGATTCACTGAGGAGTTCGCCGCCAATGGGTTGCTGTCGATGTTCCGAAAGTTGTTCATAAATCTAAGTAATTGTCGTCTTTGTTTTAACCTTTCACCCTACCCAGGTGAAATGGATGTTTTGATAGGGCTCACTTTCTGTAAATGTCCCTCTTCACTTTGCCCAAAGCGACAGAGTTTTGTTTTTATAGGGTTGTAGTTTCAAGAATCGACAAAATCATAAATAAAATAACGTCGTTCTATAATTTCCGCATGTATTGTTGTTTTCTCTTTTTGTTTTTTCCAGAAAATAGTAATCCTAAAAATAACTCAAATAATAAAAACAAGTAGTTTTAAGAAAATACACTGCACACACTCTTCCATTCTCTCTATCTCTTCTAAAAATCAACCATCACGTCATGCAGATTGCTTGTTTTAAACCCCGTTGAAACATACGATCCCATGCTTTCTCCCAACTTTGAATTCCCGGTATTTGAGGCTGAAGAAGAAGAAGACGAAGAAATTCCATAAGAGATCTCACGACTACTTGTCGCTCCCAGGATTTTCATCCAGGTACAGACGCGAGAGTGGCGCGGAAAACAGAGTCGCCAGCCGCGTAAATTTATCCCAAGAGAGGGAAAGGGAACACCGCATAAACCTGAGGAAGAGGGAAAGGAATATTCATCGCAACCATAGCCTGGGTTCGGGAGTCGGTTACGCGAGGGGAAGGTGCTAGCACCCCACGCGTCCATCGTACTCGATGGGATCCACGCTTGTTGTCTATTCTAAGGGTGAGTTATCCTATCATCTATGGCTGTGCTAAGACGGGAGAGGGGAAGACAAAGACAGACTCGGTAGGACGTCGACGTCCTAGGCCTACGTACCCCCTTTGTGCAATGGGGAATTCAGAGTCAACGTAGTTCGGACCAAGTTCTTTTTGTGTTTTTTATGAGCGACGTTAAGTTCGCGTCCGACAGTTAGGGTCGATGCCTGTTTACGACTCAGACGGAAAGTAACGTGCCCTTTTTGAAAATAGCCTTTAGTTTGACAATCCCGAAGGACAAAAAGGTTTGAAGTTTGTCTGTATTTTTTAGGACAGAAGTGGCTTAAGTTAGTTCACAAGTTGCATTGCACCAAAGTCTAGGGCACAGGGGCGAATACTTAACGCATCGTCCCAAGACAGGACGCTCGCTAAGCACTCTAGAAAGATGAGAGGAAGCCCCTCATTTCTCATTCCCCACGCTTAAGGCTCGTGCGCAATACACTTTATACTTATTAAGTGTTTTCAAGAAGTTTGAGATGAGAAGAGAGAAGACACAAAGGAAACTCTAAGGGGGACTAAGAGTCCTAAAGTTATCATGCATGGGTGACCTACGGTTAGTGAGGTTTGACGACAACCTAAGCCTAAAGAAAAATAAAGATGAGAGAAAGAAAGAATAAGGGTGAACATGGATACTTATCCATACCCTCAAACAACTTACCTTAGTCCCTGCATAAAAGTTAGTACAAAACAGACACAAGTAACATTAAGGCAAATGAAATTCAAACAATGACATGAAATAGTGATCAAGTGACCTATAACAGTCCAAACATGAATTAAGAAATCAAAGAACAAACCCCCAAGCAATGGCACAAATGCCTCTTCAAACAGATAACCAGACAAGATCAAGAATGTGCATACAAGAAAATCTCAAGTGAAAGCAATCAAATAATTAGAGGAACAACTTCTAAAATTTCCAAAATAAATATCAACATTGCTCAACCAGAGACAAACCAAATACCAAAAACTCCTGCAAAGATTCAAGATGTTAGTCACTCAAACAATTATGCCAAGTTAGGAGAGGATCATGGTTCAACATGCAAAAGGAAAGGACTAAAATGCAATATGAAATAATTTTAAAAATGAAAGAAAAATATTTTAATTCATTTCAGAATGTTATCTAACAAATGCAAAAAGAATGGATTGAAAATGTTTTATGGATGCAGAGAAATAAAATAAACAAATTTAGATATGCATGATATGAGTAATTCAAAAGAAAATAAACAAAATAATTAATTTAGATGATAAAAATAAAATATAATAAAATAATAAAATAAAATTTGTGAAAATTTTATAAAATGATAAAAAGTATGCATGAATTTTCTGGGATTTTTTTATGCAAAAAAAACTATTTTTAATAATTAAAAATGAAATGTAAACAATAAATAAAATAAAAATAAATATGAAATACCACGGGGGTGCGAACAGCAACTGGATCACGTTAAGAATGATAAGTGGACTAGGGGGTGTGATTAGCGAGCCCAAACTTAAATCCAATCAGAAAAAAAAGAAAATAAAAATAAAAAAAATAGTCCATGCGTGGACCTCAGTCAACCCAGTTGACTGACTGCTTACCATTAGATTGATCTAACGCACCACCACAAGTCAACATGCCAACCCAGTAGTTATGATCAACGGTTTAGATTAACACGCACACACCAAGTAATAAACACACGCGCGTATGCAAACCCCCAGCACACCCTACGCTCCCGCGTGACTGGCACACTCCCATTTTAATTTGTTGTCACAATAGCAGCCACATGATTCATCAAACGTACAAAATTGAGTCAATGTTTCCAATGGTAAGCATGATGAGAGAACGTGATGGAATGGCACATGGTAATAACAATGGACGAGCAAACACACAATTAAATGAAATAAAACATAAAAATAAAATACGTGGCATCATGTGGACCACGAGATCAAGGCCATCAACGGCTACGATTTCGTCTTCCCCAACCAAACCTTCACCGGCCAGAAATTCCCCAGGTCGCCGGAGCCTTAGCTCCGGCCGCCACCCACGGCTACCTGCAATTCAAAAAGCACCCAGAAAACGCAAACCAATATACTACCTTGACCAGAATTCCACGAGGATCTCAAATATGCAATCCAAATTCACAAATAACCAATATATAATGTAAAACGAAGGAAAGAATGTTAGGGTTCAAAACTTTAAACTCACCATATAACCAAACCACACGTCCAATCTCAACAAAAACTATATCAGGATGATCAACCGACATCACACATCAATATGCATACTTAAAAGGAGAGTTTCATGATCATCAAAAACATCACTAACCTGAGATCAAGCCACGTATTCCCTTGCTCTTAGCTTCAAACGAGGGTTGGTTTCTGCTCTGTGGATCACAAGGATGAAGTTTGTGGAAGAATTTTGTGAAAACTCCTTGTAGATTGAGAGATATGAATGTGAGAAACTTTAGGGTTCAAGCTTTGGTTCTCCTTGAAAATCGCGTGTTCAAACCCTAACCAGTGCATGAATTGGTTTAAATAGACTAGAGTTTCTCACTGATAATGGTTTGGGCCTTGGAAATTCCTTTGTTAAAGAGTTTTGGATGATTCTAGAAAAATTACATTATGTGAGATACACCTCCTTCCATGCATGGATATCCAAACATTCTATGATGGATCGCTTACTTTCCAATTGCTAATCACACCCACATTGAAATTGGGCCTTGAAACTTTTTGATTCATGAGCTTTCAATGACTTGGCAATTTTGAATAATGGAGAATAAGTGATAAATATACCATGAAACCACTTGATTTAAAGGCCTAAAATGATCCTTGAGGAGTGTCCTTTGATGTTAGAACATGTTTTGAAGCAATGGAATTAATTATAGGTCACTATGCCAAAGTTGTGAAAACGAAACCCTAAAAACCACTTTGCCTTCCTTTGATCATAAGTTGAGTTTCACAAATGATATGGAGACCCACTAGTACTTGTTGGAAAGAGGAGAAAAAGATATTCAACTTTCATGTTGGAGAAAAATTCATTTGAAGCTTCTTGGATGATGAAAAGTCAAGTTGAATGCAGTGCAGGAACTTGCCCAAAAAGGAAACTTTCAAATTATAGGTCATTTCCAAATTTAGCAACTTTTGTACCAACCCTTGATTCTTGATAAATGGTGTGAAACTTGACTCTTGAAGACCATATGAGGATATGAGACCTTGAAAACCTTGGAGAGAACCTCAAAATTTCACAGTTGACTTCCCCTCTCACTGTTGACTTTTACCCAATTCACCTGATTTACAATCCATTGGCCAATTAAGTCTCTCCTGAACCAAACTGATGAACAACCTCCCATCCCTAGATACTTAGGGACCCAAGGAATACCATAGAATCAAGTCTTGCCCAAAAAATCAGAAATAAACTGACTTTATAGCAAACCCTAGTTTTGGTACCCTCAGTCTAGGAGGAAATAACACAGTCTCCAAATCCAAATTCCTCTGAATATGATGTGTATCGTCTCCTACAAAGATAAGATATGCCGTTTAGTGATGATAAAAACCCAAGGAGCTTGCCCATTGGAGCAATAAACCCAAGAATCTCAAAACCCTAATTTCTGCACTGGTTAGGAGGAAGTGATCCACTTGAACTCTCTTGCTTGACCCTTTGAAGAATATCTTCTCCTCTTGAACATGCCTCAGGCACCTTGACCCCATGCTAAGAACCAATGATATACACACATGATAATGCAAAAATGAAATGAAACATAAGCCAGTTAGTAATAAAGTAAGGAGGGCAAATTTTGGGGTGCTACAGCTGCCCCTCTTCAATCAACTTGGTCCTGAGGGTATGATAGCGAAGGCTTTCAGACAATCGGGATACACGGAGATTGAATACCAAAGAACCCGGAAATTTGCAATCAACAAAGGAGGGACGATAAATGTTGCACTGTCACAACACGTACGAGTGTTGGAAATTAATACAAACAATGTATTGTAATGTCTTGAGATAAACACTAACGGGTGTTATCTATGCCGAGAATAAACACTGACGGGTGTCAAGGAATCAAAGATATCGAGTACAGACGGGCACTGAGAAGATACACGGACGGGTGTAAAAAGGTTAAATACGGACGGGTATCGAAAAGGTACACGGACGGGTGTAAAGAGGTTCAATACGGACGGGTATCGGGAAGGTACACGGACGGGTGTAAAAAGGTTCAATGCGAACGGGTATCGAAAAGGTACACGGACGGGTGTAAAGAGGTTCAATACGGACGGGTATCGAAAAGGTACACAGACGGGTGTAAAGAGGTTCAATACGGACGGGTATCGAAAAGGTACACGGACGGGTGTAAAAAGGTTCAATACGGACGGGTATCAAAAAGGTACACGGACGAGTGTAAAAGGCTTAATACGGACGGGTATCGAAAAGATACACGGACGGGTGTAAAGAGGTTCAATACGGACGGGTATCGAAAAGGTACACGGACGGGTGTAAAAAGGTTCAATACGGACGGGTATCGGAAAGGTACACGGACGGGTGTAAAAAGGTTCAATACGGACGGGTATCGAAAAGGTACACGGACGCGTGTAAAAGGCTTAATACGGACGGGTATCGAAAAGATACACGGACGGGTGTAAAGAGGTTCAATACGGACGGGTATCGAAAAGGTACACGGACGGGTATCGAAAAGGTACACGGACGGGTGTAAAAGGCTCAATACGGACGGGTATCGAAAAGGTACACGGACGGGGGTAAAAAGGTTTCAATACGGACGGGTATCGAAAAGGTACACGGACGGGTGTAAAGGGCTCAATACGGACAAGTATTGAAAAAATACACGGACGGGTGTCGAAAGGTTTCAATACGGACGGGTATCGAAAAGGTACACGGACGGGTGTAAAGAGGTCTCAATACGGACGGGTATCGAAAAGGTACACGGACGGGTGTAAAAGGCTCAATACGGACGGGTATCGAAAAAATACACGGACGGGTGTCGAAAGGTTTCAATACAGACGGGTATCGAAAAGGTACACGGACGGGTGTAAAGAGGTCTCAATACGGACGGGTATCGAAAAGGTACACGGACGGGTGTAAAAGGCTCAATACGGACGGGTATCGAAAAAATACACGGACGGGTGTCGAAAAGGGTGTAAAGCAACTTTTACCGGGGATTAATCTCGCTGGGGAATGGATAAGTCTAAATAAAGGACTCTGCCGGGGAGCACAAATATGAGGAATGCATCCCTCCAAAATCTCCTAAGTTATGCCATCTCTGCTGAGAAAGAGAACTGGCAAAGGAAATATCAAACCTGGCTTATGCTTCGAATGCAAATGTTTGAATTTTGCCGTAATGCTCCACACGAAGTGGAAATGCTACGTGTTTGAGGATGCAATGCAAGTGCTTATGATATGCAAAAGGGTCCCTCCAGCAAAATAAATGTCGGAGAGAAAAAACCAATTCAGCCGGGGATGACAAAGATAAATTGTCCTCTGAATCCAGGAACTCTGCTGAGAAGGATCATACTGATCGACTCCTTGGATCAATAACTTCTACTGGGGATGAAATCCCGAAAGAACTACCGGGGCTAGACCTGTCCTTTACTGAAGGTAACATCCAAAATCTGAGATTTCTCCTCTGTTGGGGGAGTTGAGAATGCATGCCAATAACGGAACCGGAAGTCTGTTACTGAGGATTGCTAATAACAGATGGGCTTAGGACCTGCTGGGGGAAAACAGTCCATGATACCATCCTGCTTGGGGATACTGCTGAACTTAGCCTGCTGATGGGGAGAATGACTTTACTCCCACCTTGCTGAGGATTAGAACATACCGTTGTCGGTGAAAGTACACTTCCTGACTGGCTGGGGGAAGCGAACACCCTGATTCTGTGGGGAAATAACGTCTTGATCCAGAGAAAATACTTTCCAGGTCTCCTGCTGGGGAAGGTCTGCTCTGCTGAGGAAAGTGCAATCCCAATGCTGGGGAGAGCAAACTGCTGGGGAAATACAATCCTGTTGCCATCCAACCTGACCTGTCTTTATGGTCATAAACGGCCCTTCGAACTTTCCACTTGCCCCAGACCACCAGGTCTAAAGGAAGAAATCATCTCAAGAGGATTTTATAGAAGATCGGGCGTTCGCATTGCCCCAGGGTCTTCAAACTCTTGGAGAGATTTATCATATCTCGACATGACTGCCCCAGTCTTCATAGTCCATGAAGTACATTACCTCGAAAGGGATTGTAATGACTTGAAAATACTCTGCTTTAGTATCTTGAACCTTGAGGAGCTGTTTTCAATTAACCATTTTCAAGAGTGGACAATCTCCCACGCTCTAGAAGTGGCCTGCCCCAATATGAGCTTTGAAGTGACATTGCCCCTGATCTTAGAATGAATGCCCCAGGATAACTGAATTTCGGAGAGATTTCTCGACGTGACTGCCCCAGATTGGCTACATCTTAACACGACTTACTAGGGAGAGCCCACTCTACACTGAGTCTCTTGGCAGCCTGCCCTTTGATATGATTGTCCTTCAGAGTTTCCAAGCATCCCAACTTGGCAGGATCAAGCTTCTCGACTGACTTTCACTGTGTAAGCTGCATTAATGCTTAGGCACATATATGCAAACAGAAAATGTTTATTATGAGAATGACAATTCTAATGCAACACTCATGTTAACCTTGAAGTTTTATTGAAAATGCTTCGCCAAGCCTTGTGAACGAATCACTTGCAGGGACGCGACCTTGATTTTGAATGGCGAAACAATGCGCACATGCAATACCAACCAATCTTATTAGCATAACTCATAGGAGTCAGGAACGCTATCCTGTTGAAGTACGCTTTCGGGATAAACCCTGTTTCAATTAGGACTTTTAAGGGTTGTAACGTGGTCTGGTTCACGGTTTCAAAAAAAGATTTATGGCTCAAAATTTATCGGTGCCCACCCGCTCCTCGTGATGTTCTCCAGTCCTATGTTCAGTTAATCTGACACAAACTCTCATCTCTTAAAAGGTTTACGATCTTTAAGGAACCTATGCCACTAATGGTTTGGCACCTAACGGAGTTGTGGAATGACAGTCACCCCTTTTGTGTCTGTAATCACACGAATTTGTTCTTATCGAGGATTTTCTCTTGTAATGCTTTTCGATTTTTCTTTCTTTTGCTTTTTTTTTATCCCTAATTTTTGCCTGGACTGACTCTTTTGAGTTTTTCGATTTTGAAGTCCAGCGGGATGCCCTAACTTTTACCTAAGTCGCTTGCTTCCAAGTTTCGACTTAGCGGGCTTTTCCTTTTTTATTCCCCCTTTTGAACAAAGCATGTGACACTGGTTGTCTTATTTGTGACTGCCTCTCTCCTCATTTGTTGATGGATAACCATCGTGGTTTCACATCTCTTGACCTCTTGACGGTGGGATAGAAGGTAATGGTTCCTCGGATGCACACTCTCCTTGAAATTTGAACGCTCAGTCAAACTAGCTGACGCCTACCCTGACCCTGGGTTACATATGAGGGTTTTTTTCGTACGAAAGAAGCTCCTACTCCAAGGCTCAAAAGGGGTTAACGAAGGTTTATCTCCTTATATCTCCAGTGTTTAGGGGTTTGAAACAATGCCTGTACATCGTCAACAGGGTTCTATCCTTGAATATACAACCAAAGATTTTGCGTTTTCGTCTCATCATCCTCCCTCAAGAGTTCTAAACAATAAAATTAGTATTGCAGTGCATATAAACATTTAAGAGTGAACACGAATGGATTACTTCAAGGAAAACATGCTCATTGCATTAATATCATCATAAGAAAACAAACAAGTCTTACATGCATACGATGCTTTAACAAGAAATGAAAAACTACAAATGAAAATGCGGTAAAGAAGCTGAAGGTTGCCATTGCTGAGGAAGCTTAATTCTCTCTGGACGTACTTGCAGACTGAGTGTTCATTTGAGAAAGGAGGCTTCCATTGATGTACATATCATCTTCAGTGAATACAATGATCTCTGAGTCTACCAGGTCTTGCACCTTGTGCCTGAATACATTACACTCATCAATTGTGTGCCCAAACGTTCCCGAGTGGAACTCGCACCTAGCAGTCATGTCATAATCCGGAGGAATAGGGTACGGTACCGGCGCGGTACTCCTCGTTTGAATCAGAGAGTCCTTGAGCAGACGAGCAAACAGCTGACTATAAGGGATAGGAAGAGGATCAAATATCCTCTTGGGCCATTTTGGTCTCGGTTACCCCTGCTGCTGATAACTCTGCTGTCGGTGCTGATTTGGACGCCCCACCTACGCTTGCGCCTTCCTTTCCATACTTGGCTGAGGCACAAGCAAAGTTGCTGACGTAGAGCTTTTGCAGCAAAAGGTTGTGGAGAAAGTCCATGGCATGAGGTGGATCCTGCAAAGAGGGGAGGAGCCTTCACTTCTTTTGCAACAATTGGGGTAAAATCACCTTGTACATTCACGCCGCTCGACGTGAACTCAATTGCCCCCGCATCAATCAAATCCTGGACTCGGTGCTGAAAGGCCCTATATTTCTCCACGGTATGCCCTGGTGCCCCAGAATAGAAATCACAATGGGCTCTTGCATCATAACCTGGTGGAGGATTGTCGGTGAGAGGAGCCAAAGTCCTTTTCTGTACCAGTTGAAACTGAAGGAGATGCTGCAATAGTTGAGAATATGGCATAGGGAGCGGATGAAAAACTCTTTCAGACTTCTTCTGTCCCTGTGTACACTTTTTTCCCTTGGGCTTCTCTTGGGAGCCAAGACCTAGCTGCTGTTGGGAGAGTTCCGGAACTTCTGCTCGTGGAAGAGATTCACGAGGTAATCCACTATTTAAATCAAATTCCAAAGAGATGGGAGGAGTAAGGATCTCTGTTGCAGAAGCGGGCACAGGACTGTCTTCCTTCTTCAACACTGTTTTCAAAATCTCCATGACCAAACCCATCTGAGTCTTCATCTGATTAATCTCCTCCCTCAGTATCCTCTGCTCCTGGAGCATGTCTTCCCCAAATTGCCTCATCTGAACCTTCAGTTCACTCAACTCAGCTTGAACTCGCTCCATGATCAACTCTTGAATGGCCTGAGGAGTTAAATCTGCAATTCTGAAGTGGGAACAAGATAAGAACACCGGAGATAAACACCTGTCATGCAAAATGGTTATGCAAAATGATTATGGATATGCAAATGCAAATGAACATGTTTGAATATTCGCAGGGCGATCCACCCCTTGATTCCAGTTTAACAATAAGATAGGACATAATTTCTGCTCATATATTAAGAAAACCAAAGGAAAACCAAATGTCAACAATCACGAATCCAAGATAACAGATCTGAACACAAAAATCATAGAGGTCTCAACCAACAAGCCCGACGGTGATCCACATACAATAAAAGAGAATAGCAAACTACGGCATATCATCAAAGTCCACATGTGTCAACCCCCTCATCCACTATGCTTTCTGCTCCAGTCTTGAATTTCCTTGAACAACTTTTTGGTGTCGGGATGCTTTGGTCTCTGAATTAGCTCTTGAATGAGAACGTCTCTTCTATGTATGATCATTTCCAAGTATCGGCAATGCAACTCCCAAGCGTCTTCTCCAGAAACACCATCCATGCTAGGACCCTCATGTCTAGGTTTCTTCACTTCAGCTTGGACCTTTAGTTCCTCTATGGAGGCTATGGCTTCGTTGAGTCGACCCTCGACTACTTGTCTCTTGAATACCCCTGACAGGATCTCAGCATTTTTTTTCTTGAGCGTCAACTTCAACTGATCAATCTGAGCTAGATAACCGTCTTCCTTTCTCTTATTCTCGGCCATTGCAGTTTCTCGGTGATCATCGAACCTGTGAATTTTCAACAATGCCTTGTCTAATTCCTCCTTCTTAGACTCGAGAACCTTACTGATACCATCCAAAGCTTCTTTTATCCTTTTTCTGGATGTGACTATGTCAGCTAGCTCTTTTTCTGCCTTAGCAAGAAGCTCTGTCTTCAACTTGGCGGTATGAACAGCTTCACCCCGCTCATGTTTCAACAGATGAATCTCTCTTAGTAGCTCTCTATTTTCTTCTCGCAGCTTTTCCTTTTCAGCCCACAACTTGTTAAACTTCTCTATCTCAACTGTGGTAGGAGGCTCAATCAGTGAAGGATACAAAGGTGGTTCCACCGGGAAGGGAAGAAGCTCCTCTTCTGCTCTCTTCTTAATCCACTCTTTATAGGAAGAAAAAACCCGGTTATTACATTTCCCGAACGAAGTTTTACCCTTCTTGGTCACCTGTTTCCAAGCATTCACAATCTTCCTCATCATCTCTTGATCCTCAATACCATTGAAGAATAAAGACTCTCTGATATCTCTCTCTTCAGGTGGACCTCTCAAAGGATAACCAAACTGCCTGATAACAAGGGAAGGATTATAGTTAATTCCACCTTTTCTCCCTATCAAGGGTACATTAGGGAATTCTCCGCACTTGCAAATAATCTCCATTCCTAGCAAGTCATGATTGAACCAAACAATGTTGTCAGCAGTCAAGCCCATTAACCTCTTTGACCACTTCAGAGAATCTTTCGTATCAATAAAGGCGCCAGTTTCAGGGAGATGGCTCAGAAACCAAGTAGATAAGAGCGGTGCACAACAACTCACAGTTTTTCCTCGGCTATTTTCATTCTTGTAGTGAACTGAATGATACACATCACCTAGCAAGGTAGGTATAGGATTCTTTGAAATAAAAATTCTGATAGCACGCATATCCACCAGATCAGGAACATTGGGAAACAGGACAATCCCATAGATGCACATAGCCAGAATAGCTTGGAAAGTAGTCCAATTCTTCTCTTTAACACGTATGCAAGCTTGATCAAACAAGAACTTCAATAATAAACCCTTAGCTCCTCGTTTTTCCTCAATATTACTGCTCAGAACAGATTCACTAATATGAAGAGCAACAGCCACTTCTATTATCCCGGGGTGTTCTTCAGAAAAGAATACTATGTCATGCCTGATGGGGATTCCCAAAATAAATGAGAACTCCTCCAATGTTGGGGCCAAGATGTAGTCTGGGAAAGTGAAGCAACGCAAGGACGGATCGTAAAACTGAAGAAGTGTATGAATGGCATCCTTCTCATACTTGGAGATATTATAAACAAACTTCAGAAGTCTCCCATACCCTCCACTGAACTCCGTACGAACTCCGGGACCAGCCATATTAATCAATTTGTGAATCAATGTCAAAGTCGGATCTGGGAACGAATAGGCAACAATCTTCTTTCTCGGGACATCCATGCCAAGGTAACCTCAGAAAACCGGAATCAAGAGTAAGATGCAAGCCCTGAAAAATGTCAAACATGTTAGAATGCAAGAAAATGATATGCTCATGCAAACATGGGATCAAGGAAACACTGCTGGATGTGCTGTGTTGTTAACTGAACGAGAACCACAACCCAGAAAACCAGAATTCCGAACCACTGAGATAACCAGGAACCCAAATAATCAGACATTGATGAGAAATCTAGAAAAACAGGGTAGGTTGAAGGTTTCGGTTACCTGCAAACCTGCAAACACCCATCCCCTCTCACGTGTGGGTACTAGGATGTTCAGTATCCCGGGCTCTCAGGTCGAGAAATGATGATACGTTCACCATTTCTGGTTTGGCATCATCATCAATCGAGGAGGCCTCAACTGATTCTCCAAAGCAGAAGGTCCTCAGCTTTAGCACTGAGGTCGAGAAACAATAGTACATTCATCCCTCGGGGTACAGTACTATCATCAATCGAGGAGTGCCTCCACTGATTCTCTTCAAAAGATAGGGGACATCCTATGCGAGTTCCAAAGTAGGCCCTCGGGTGCGAATGGGTTTGCCACAGGATGTGGTCTGCCACTGTCACCACTAAAGAGGGATGTTTCCACTAAGGTCCTCGATGATCGGTCACCAGAGTCGACAGCTCTCTAGATCGACACCCTAACATGCGCAAGACACACACGTCAGAATGCGTCCCAAGATAGCCTCGTCTGGTTGTGAATTTCATAAACACGCAAACATACCAAGCGGGCACGTAGGTCCCACTACTCTCCACACTAGTCCTAGGGTGTACTCAAGCCTGGGTATTGGGCTTATCTCTCAGAACAACCCAACCTGCAAAACAAAAAATAGCCAGCACAACACAGCAGTATGACAGTAATAGAAATGAAATGCAATGCAGAAAATGCGGTAAAAATAAAATACAACAAACACAGCAAAGCAAACACAAAGACACCCAAAGAGAACAAAGACAAGCAAGCGCTAGGACTGACCCGCTTAGGGATGGACCAGCATAGGTCAACCAGAAGTCCCCAGCAGAGTTGTCAGCTGTCGCTCCCAGGATTTTCATCCAGGTACAGACGCGAGAGTGGCGCGGAAAATAGAGTCGCCAGCCGTGTAAATTTATCCCAAGAGAGGGAAAGGGAACACTGCATAAACCTGAGGAAGAGGGAAAGGAATGGTCATCGCACCCATAGCCTGGGTTCGGGAGTCAGTTACGCGAGGGGAAGGTGCTAGCACCCCACGCGTCCATCGTACTCGATGGGATCCACGCTTATTGTCTATTCTAAGGGTGAGTTATCCTATCATCTATGGTTGTGCTAAGACGGGAAAGGGGAAGACAAAGACAGACTCGGTAGGACGTCGACGTCCTAGGCCTACGTACCCCCTTTGTGCAATGGGGAATTCAGAGTCAACGTAGTTCGGACCAAGTTCTTTTTGTGTTTTTTATGAGCGACGTTAAGTTCGCGTCCGACAGTTAGGGTCGATGCCTGTTTACGACTCAGACGGAAAGTAACGTGCCCTTTTTGAAAATAGCCTTTAGTTTGACAATCCCGGAAGACAAAAAGGTTTGAAGTTTGTCTGTATTTTTTAGGACAGAAGTGGCTTAAGTTAGTTCATAAGTTGCATTGCACCAAAGTCTAAGGCACAGGGGCGAATACTTAACGCATCGTCCCAAGACAGGACGCTCGCTAAGCACTCTAGAAAGATGAGAGGAAGCCCCTCATTTCTCATTCCCCACGCTTAAGGCTCGTGCGCAATACACTTTATACTTATTAAGTGTTTTCAAGAAGTTTGAGATGAGAAGAGAGAAGACACAAAGGAAACTCTAAGGGGGACTAAGAGTCCTAAAGTTATCATGCATGGGTGACCTACGGTTAGTGAGGTTTGACGACAACCTAAGCCTAAAGAAAAATAAAGATGAGAGAAAGAAAGAATAAGGGTGAACATGGATACTTATCCATACCCTCAAACAACTTACCTTAATCCATGCATAAAAGTTAGTACAAAACAGACACAAGTAACATTAAGGAAAATGAAATTCAAACAATGACATGAAATAGTGATCAAGTGACCTATAACAGTCCAAACATGAATTAAGAAATCAAAGAACAAACCCCCAAGCAATGGCACAAGTGCCACTTCAAACAGATAACCAAACAAGATCAAGAATGTGCATACAAGAAAATCTCAAGTGAAAGCAATCAAATAATTAGAGGAACAACTTCTAAAATTTCCAAAATAAATATCAACATTGCTCAACCAGAGATAAACCAAATACCAAAAACTCCTACAAAAATTCAAGATGTTAGTCACTCAAACAATTATGCCAAGTTAGGAGAGGATCATGGTTCAACATGCAAAAGGAAAGGACTAAAATGCAATATGAAATAATTTTAAAAATTAAATAAAAATATTTTAATGCATTTCAGAATGTTATCTAACAAATGCAAAAAGAATGGATTGAAAATGTTTTATGGATGCAGAGAAATAAAATAAACAAATTTAGATATGCATGATATGAGTAATTCAAAAGAAAATAAACAAAATAATTAATTTAGATGATAAAAATAAAATAAAATAATAAAATAAAATTTGTGAAAATTTTATAAAATGATAAAAAGTATGCATGAATTTTCTGGGATTTTTTTATGCAAAAAAAATATTTTTAATAATTAAAAATGAAATGTAAACAATAAATAAAATAAAAATAAATATGAAATACCATGGGGGTGCGAACAGCAACTGGATCACGTTAAGAATGACAAGTGGACTAGGGGGGGTGTGATTAGCGAGCCCAAACTTAAATCCAATCAGAAAAAAATAAAATAAAAAAATAAAAAAAATAGTCCATGCGTGGACCTCAGTCAACCCAGTTGACTGACTGCTTACCATTAGATTGATCTAACGCATCACCACAAGTCAACATGCCAGCCCAGTAGTTATGATCAACGGTTTAGATTAACACGCACACACCAAGTAATAAACACACGCGCGTATGCAAACCCCCAGCACACCCTACGCTCCCCCGTGACTGGCACACTCCCATTTTAATTTGTTGTCACAATAGCAGCCACGTGATTCATCAAACGTACAAAATTAAGTCAATGTTTCCAATGGTAAGCATGATGAGAGAACGTGATGGAATGGCACATGGTAAAAACAATGGACGAGCAAACACACAATTAAATGAAATAAAACATAAAAATAAAATACGTGGCATCATGTGGACCACGAGATCAAGGCCATCAACGGCTACGATTTCGTTTTCCACAACCAAACCTTCACCGGCCGGAAATTCCCCAGGTCGCCGGAGCCCTAGCTCCGGCCGCCACCCACGGCTACCTGCAATTCAAAAAGCACCCAGAAAACGCAAACCAATATACTACCTTGACCAGAATTCCAAGAGGATCTCAAATATGCAATCCAAATTCACAAATAACCAATATATAATGGAAAACGAAGGAAAGAATGTTAGGGTTCAAAACTTTAAACTCACCATATAACCAAACCACACGTCCAATCTCAACAAAAACTATATCAGGATGATCAACCGACATCACACATCAATATGCATACTTAAAAGGAGAGTTTCATGATCATCAAAAACATCACTAACCTGAGATCAAGCCACGTATTCCCTTGCTCTTAGCTTCAAACGAGGGTTGGTTTCTGCTCTGTGGATCACAAGGATGAAGTTTGTGGAAGAATTTTGTGAAAACTCCTTGTAGATTGAGAGATACGAATGTGGGACGCTTTAGGGTTCAAGCTTTGGTTCTCCTTGAAAATCACGTGTTCAAACCCTAACCAGTGCATGAATTGGTTTAAATAGACTAGGGTTTCTCACTAATAATGGTTTGGGCCTTGGAAATTCCTTTGTTAAAGAGTTTTGGATTATTCTAGAAAAATTACATTATGTGAGATACACCTCCTTCCATGCATGGATATCCAAACATTCTATGATGGATCACTTACTTTCCAACTGCTAATCACACCCACGTTGAAATTGGGCCTTGAAACTTTTTGATTCATGAGCTTTCAATGACTTGGCAATTTTGAATAATGGAGAATAAGTGATAAATATACCATGAAACCACTTGATTTAAAGGCCTAAAATGATCCTTGAGGAGTGTCCTTTGATGTTAGAACATGTCTTGAAGCAATGGAATTAATTATAGGTCACTATGCCAAAGTTGTGAAAACGAAACCCTAAAAACCACTTTGCCTTCCTTTGATCATAAGTTGAGTTTCACAAATTATATGGAGACCCACTAGTACTTGTTGGAAATAGGAGAAAAAGATATTCAACTTTCATGTTGGAGAAAAATTCATTTGAAGCTTCTTGGATGATGAAAAGTCAAGTTGAATGCAGTGCAGGAACTTGCCCAAAAAGGAAACTTTCAAATTATAGGTCATTTCCAAATTTAGCAACTTTTGTACCAACCCTTGATTCTTGATAAATGGTGTGAAACTTGACTCTTAAAGACCATATGAGGATATGAGACCTTGAAAACCTTGGAGAGAACCTCAAAATTTCACAGTTGACTTCCCCTCTCACTGTTGACTTTTACCCAATTCACCTGATTTACAATCCATTGGCCAATTAAGTCTCTCCTGAACCAAACTGATGAACAACCTCCCATCCCTAGATACTTAGGGACCCAAGGAATACCATAGAATCAAGTCTTGCCCAAAAAATCAGAAATAAACTGACTTTATAGCAAACCCTAGTTTTGGTACCCTTAGTCTAGGAGGAAATAACACAGTCTCCAAATCCAAATTCCTCTGAATATGATGTGTATCCTCTCCGACAAAGATAAGATATGCCATTTAGTGATGATAAAAACCCAAGGAGCTTACCCATTGGAGCAATAAACCCAAGAATCTCAAAACCCTAATTTCTGCACTGGTTAGGAGGAAGTGATCCACTTGAACTCTCTTGCTTGACCCTTTGAAGAATATCTTCTCCTCTTGAACATGCCTCAGGCACCTTGACCCCATGCTAAGAACCAATGATATACACACATGATAATGCAAAAGTGAAATGAAACATAAGCCAGTTAGTAATAAAGTAAGGAGGGCAAATTTTGGGGTGCTACACTACTCAGACAAGAGGAAAGGTCCATTGAACCTTACAAAGAGCCGTTGGAAACGGTAGACTTAGGTTCAGGGGAAGAGAGAAACGAAGTCAAGATTGGAGCATTACTCAGTCCAACTGTCAAAGAAAGTTTGATAAAGCTTCTCAAAGAGTTTTCTGATGTATTCGCTTGGTCCTATCATCAGGATATGCCAGGGTTGGATACCAGCATCGTGGAACATCATCTACCATTGAGATCAGAATGTTCGCCGGTAAAATAAAGACTAAGACGGACTCACCCGGACATGGCCATCAAAATCAAAGAGGAAGTATAGAAACAAATTGACGCGGGTTTCCTCGGCACATCAGAATATCCTTAATGGTTAGCCAACATCATACCAGTTCCAAAAAAGGATGGAAAGGTCAGGATGACTTTCCCTTACCACACATTGACATGCTGGTAGACAGTACAGCCAAGTTCAAAGTATTCTCCTTCATGGATGGATTCTCGGGCTATAATCAGATAAAAATAGCGCCGAAAGATATAGAGAAAACTTCGTTCATCACCCCATGGGGCACTTTTTGTTACAAGGTAATGTCGTTCGGTTTGAAGAATGTCGGGGCGACCTATCAAAGGGCCGTGACTACTCTATTCCATGACATGATACACAAATAAATGGAAGTGTATGTCGATGATATGATTGCGAAATCTAAGATAGGAGAGGAGCATGCGACCCACCTGTCAAAATTATTCGAGCATCTGAGAAAGTACAAACTCCGCTTGAATCCCAATAAGTGCACATTCGGTGTCCGTTCATGGAAACTCTTAGGGTTCATCGTCAGCCAGAAAGGAATTGAGGTTGATCCTGACAAGTTCAAGGCCATTCAAGAAATGCCTTCTCCAAATACTGAAAAACAAGTCAGGGAATTCCTAGGGCATTTGAATTACATTTCTAGATTCATATTCCTCATGACCGCAACATGTGCGCCGATCTTAAAATTACTCAAAAAGAATCAGGACTGCGTTTGGACAGAAGACTGCCAAATCTCCTTCGACAATATCAAGGAATACCTATTGAACCCGCCGATTCTATCATATCCAGTGGAAGGAAGACCACTGATCATATACTTAACAGTCTTGGAAGACTCAATGGGTTGTGTACTTGGCCAACAAGACGAAACGAAAAGAAAAGAGTCTGCCATTTACTATTTGAGCAAGAAATTCACCGACTACGAGACTCGATACACTATGCTTGAGAAAACTTGTTGTGCTCTGGCTTGGGCAGCAAAACGTCTTCGCCTGTACATGATTCGTCACACTACTTGATTAACCTCCAAAATGGATCCAATCAAGTATGTCTTTGAAAAACCTGCTCTCACGGGAAGGATTTCCCGTTGGCAGATGTTGTTATCAGAATACGACATCGAGTACCATGCTCAGAAAGCCATCAAAGGAAGTATTTTAGCCAATCATTTAGCTCATCAACCGATTGACGATCAGGAATCAGTCGGATTTAACTTCCTTGACGAAGATGTCATGTATTTAAAAATGAAAGATTGCGATGAACCGATACCTAGTGAAGGGCCAGAACCCGGTTCCCAGTGGGGACTTATCTTTGACGGAGCTGTCAACCGTTATGGAAATGGAATTGGGGAAATCATCATAACACCTCAGGGTACCCACATTCCTTTCACTGCCAGACTGACATTTAAGTGTACAAACAACGAGGCCAAATATGAAGCTTGTATCATGGGTCTCGAAGAAGCGATCGACCTAAGGATCAAGAACTTGGATGTATATGGTGACTCAGCCCTGGTTATCAATCAGATCAAAGGAGATTGGAACACATACCAATCAGGACTAATTCCTTACAAAGACTACGCAAGAAGGTTGTTACCCTTCTTCAACATAATCGAGTTTCATCACATCCCTCGTGAATAGAATCACATGGTTGATGCATTAGCCACTCTCTCTTCCATGATTAGTGTAGGTCAATGGAATGACATACCTAAGGTTGACATAATGCGCCTTGAAAGGCCCGCCTACATCTTCACAATCGAAGCAGTCATAGACGACAAACCTTGGTATCACGACATCAAATGTTTCCTTCAGAAACAAGAATACCCACCTGGGGCATCCAAAAAAGACAGAAAAACCCTCAGAAGGCTGGCAGGTAACTTCTTCCTGAGCGGTGATACACTCTATAAGAGAAACTTTGACATGGTCTTGCTCCAATGTGTAGACAGACCAGAAGCAAACATGCTGATAAAAGAAATTCATGAAGGGTCCTTTGGAACTCATTCCAACGGATACACAATGGGGAGAAAAATTCTGAGGGCAGGGTACTATTGGTTGACAATGGAGTCTGATTGCTACAAATACATGAGGAGGTGTCGCAAGTGTCAAATATACGCTGACAAGATCCATGTACCGCCAACGCATCTCAAAGTTCTTTCTTCCCCATGGCCTTTTTCCATATGGGGAATCGACATGATTGGTATGATCGAACCCAAGGCTTTAAACGGACATCGGTTCATCCTGGTAGCCATTGACCACTTCACCAAGTGGGTTGAAGCAGCATCATACGCCAATGTAACCCGACAAGTGGTGGTCCGATTTATCAAAAACAATCTCATCTGCCGTTATGGTGTTCCAAGCTAGATCATTACTAATAATGGATCCAACTTGAACAATAAGATGATAAAAGAGTTGTGCGCTGAGTTCAAGATCGAACACCATAACTCGTCTCCCTACCGACCCAAGATGAATGGAGCAGTAGAAGCAGCTAACAAGAACATCAAGAAGATCATTCAAAAGATGGTTGTAACCTACCGAGACTGGCACGAGATGTTACCCTTTGCTCTTCACGGTTATCGTACATCTCTCCGCACTTCAACAGGGGCAACCCCTTTCTCTCTAGTGTATGGCATGGAGGCAGTGCTCCCCGTAGAAGTAGAGATCCCATCAATCTGGGTATTGATAGAAGCTAAGTTAACAGAGGCTGAATGGTGTCAAAGTCGGCATGACGAACTGAATTTGATCGAAGAGAAGTGAATAATGGCTCTATGCCATGGTTAGTTATATCAGCAAAGAATGAAATAAGCGTTTGACAAAAAGGTCCGACCTTGTGTCTTCAGGAAAGGAGACCTCGTGCTCAAGAAGATACAATCATTCCTCACTGATTCCCGGGGCAAGTGGACTCTGAATTATGACGGCCTCTATGTGGTCAAGAAAGCTTTCTCAGGCAGTGCATTGAGACTCACAACCATGGATGGAGAGGAATTTGCCTACGCCACAAATGTTGACGTAGTCAAGAAATACTTCGCCTAAATAAAAAAAATAAAAAATAAAAAGAAAAAAAACGTCTCGGTGGATTGAAAACCCGAAAGGGCGGTCCAGGCAAAAATTAGAGCATAATCAAGAATCATCCTGATGGATTGGAAATCTCAAAGTACAATCCAGGCAAAAGTTAGGGATTAATGGCAAGTAACTACGTCTAACAAAGGGGCAAATCCCCCAGCAGCAGTCATGCCATCTGATAACACTAGAACACACTGTATATTTAACTCCGATTGCACATGTTTTTAGTTGTTTATTTGTTATTTTCCCTTGTTATTATGGTATTTTGTTTTACTTTTAGATACATGGCCTGATTTGAGCTTGCAGTAAAGAAACGGCACAGAACGGAGCTAAAACGGAGATTTCCTGTGCAAATTATACACTAGCCGTTTCACTCAGCGAACGCCATAGAGGACGTCATTTGAGTAGGAGGTTTCGACCATATTTCAACGGTCACAAAAGACGTTTTATTCCTCTTGCACACTCGGCGGGCGCGGAGAGGGAGACGGCGGGTCGGACCCTTGTAACAGGCAAATGGTCAGAAACGTCAGAAGCAGTTACACACGAAGAAAATTATTATTTAACTGTTTTCTCATAACGTCGTGTGGCAGTTACAGCTTCATGACCACTATAAATAGGCCTTGTATTTTCACTTTCATTTCATCCAATCCTAGTTTCCAACCTTAGGCATAAAGTTCATTTTGTAAAGCAATAATCCGTCACATCGAGGGTTTATTGCACTATAGTTGTTAGTTAGATTGGAGCAACCATAGTTAGAAGTTATTTACATTCAAAGTTATTTACTTTCCCGCAATTTACTTTCCAGCTTTGTACCAGATTCAGTCTCCGCTTTGGAGCACGTTTCTTTTATAAATTGCATTTTATTATATTCCGCATCGCTTTTATATTCTTTTATTTTCCTGCACTGCTTTACATTCATTTATTTGCTGTCTCTGCCCTTACTTTGTTATTTTAAGTTTCTGTGTGATCTGTTTATCTTTCGGAACTGAACGCAAGCGTGACACTTGTATTCATTCTCTAAAAATATACTCTCACACTTTGCACGGTTTTATCTTACAAATGCTTTACTTTGCCAAACAATTTATTGTTATGTTTTTAGTTACCATGTCCAGCTAAATCCCTTATGCTGGGATGTGAGGATCGTTGTTCCGACGGTACTCCACATGTCATCTCTCTAGAAATACTTTAGGGGCTGTTTTTTATTTTAATTAAACTCTTCTGAACTTCAATTGATCGGTCATTACGTAAATGAGACCGTGTTTTTGTTTGCGTAATGACTGTGACTAGATCGGGTAAGATCGAAAGCCGTCCGGCATTTTAGAAAAGAGTTTGTTAGTTGTTATTTGATAAATACAGCGAAAGCACTTTATTGATTAACTAGGAAAGTTTTATATTATTAGAAAGAGGTTTTAAACTATTTTCGGAAGCGTTTATAGATTTAGGATCCGGTTGGCCGAGCATATGCCGGAAGCCCTTTGGTATAAAATATTTTCAATCGAAAGCACTTTTTAACTAAGTCTTAGAGGTAATTACATAAAAAAGGACTTTATCACTTTAACGCAGAGAGCGACCGGTGCAGCGTGAGCGGCTGGTATAGATTAAAGGTTAGGTCTGGTTCCAATCACGCTAACGCGGCGGATCCTTTTTAATTAACTCTTTTTCAAAGAATAAAACATTGCCCCATAAGTGTTACTATTTAGATGATAGGAGTATTGTTTGATTGACGTGAATTATATTCCAGTATAGTATTTATCTGATTTATTTCTAATTTTTGTTCTGTAGAAAAATTTTACTCTGATATTTATTAGCCTTAGATAAACAACGTAACAATAGTAATTGATAGATTGACATTGGTCTCTGTGGGATCGATAAATCTTTTATATTACTCTGACGTAATCCGTATACTTGCGGATAACACACATCAAGTTTTTTACGCCGTTACCAGGGACCAATTACGTCAAAATTTTGTACCCTGCTGTTACACCGTCTAGACTAAGGCATCCCTTAGCCGGTAAATGCGAAGAGCTCACAGTATCGGAAACTTAGTTGATCCATTAGAAGAACCTGAACGTTACGCCCGAGCTCGTCTTCTATTTCGAAAACTCAAAAGAGCAATGGCAGACGAAGAAAATGCTAAACCTCTTAAGGATTTTGCCCTACCCTCTAACGAAGAACCTCATTCTAGTATAGTTAACCCAGCAATACCAGCCAATAACTTCGAATTAAAACCATCTTTGTTACAATTAGTACAACAGAACCAATTCGCAGGTCTTCCAACGGAAAACCCGAACCAATATCTTAAAGTCTTTATTCAACTAGTCGATACCTTAAAAACGAACAGAGCTCCTCCTGAGGCAATACGTCTAAGACTATTCCCATTTTCCCTCAGAGATAGAGCCCGATCATGGTTAGATTCCCTTCCAGCTAACTCTATAACCACTTGGAATGACCTAAAGAAAGTATTCCTTGCTAGATACTTTCCACCGAGTAAAATTGCTGTTCTACGAAACCAAATAACTTGATTTACCCAAAGCGAGGGAGAATCACTTTTCGACGCTTGGGAGAGATATAAGGAACTATTAAGAGCATGTCCACATCATGGCTTAGAACAATGGCTCATAATCCATACCTTTTATACTGGACTCATGTACAACACTAAGATAACCATAGACGCTGCTGCTGGTGGCGCTCTAATGAACCAACCCTACCCCGAGGCTAGCGCTCTCATTGAGGATATGGCATAAAACCATTACCAATGGGGAACCGAACGAGCACCGGTGAAGAAGAAAGAGACCAAAGGAGGTGTGTATGAAGTTAGTTGTTTTGACCATATGAACGCAAAGATTGATGCTATAGCTCAAAAGGTAGAAAACCTAACTATCAATCCCACAGCAACCATAGCAGCTATACAACCCAGATGTGAAATCTGTGGAACCTCAGGACATACTATAGCTGAATGCAACCTTTTAGCCGAGATTACCACAAATCAGGTTAATTACGCCCAAGGAAACCCTTATTCAAACACATACAACCCTGGATGGAGGAATCACCCAAATTTTTCATATAAGAATAATAACCCTACTCAAAACTCAACACCTCAAAGACCACCCGGTTTCCAAACTCAAAGACCAAATCAATCTGTACCATATGCCCCTCAGAAATCAAATCTTGAGAAAAAGATGGACGAATTCATCTCAGCTCAATTACAGCAGAACAAGGATTTCATGAACCAAAACATTCATATGAATGGACTAATTACTCAGTTGGGTACTAAACTCGATTCTGTAATTACCCATAACAAAATGCTTGAAACCCAAATCTCTCAAGTAGCACAACAACAATCTACTCATGCTACACCTGGAGGATAATTCCCTAGACAACCTCAACCTAACCCTAAAGGGCATGCGAACGCTATAGCCCTAAGGAGTGGGATCACTTACAATGGGCCTACAAACCCTAGGTTGAATAATCCAGAACCTCATAGGAAAGAAGTTATGAACACACCTGAGAAAGAAGTTGAGAAATCGGTGGAACCTAAGAAATCTAAGGATACGGAAGTTAAGGAGAAGGAAAGAGAAGATAATGAAAAAGTTTATGTACCACCTCCTCCTTACAAACCTCTGATTCCATACCCACAAAGACTTAAATAAACCAAATTAGATAACTAATATAAGAAATTCATAAAAGTGATTGAGAAATGCCATATAGAGATTCCATTCACAGAAGCTATTACCCAAATACCATCTTATGCCAAATTCCTGAAAGACATTCTAACCAACAAACGAAGATTAGATGATCCTAAACCTTTAGAATGTAATTCAATTGCTGAGAATAAGCTTGCTAAGAAAGAGAAAGACCCAGGAAGTTTTTCCATACCTTGTGTTTTGGGAAACCAAGTTATTAATAAAGCACTTCTGGACTAAGCTTAATGCCTTTAGCCGTTTGTAAAAGGTTAAACCTAGGAGAAATACAACCGACTAGGATGTCTCTCTAATTAGCCGACAGATCAGTTAAGTATCCAATTGGCATTTTGGAAGACGTCCCAGTTAGGCTTGGTAAACTTTATATTCCAACGGACTTCGTTGTAATGGATATTAAAGAAGACGATGAGATCCCAATCCTTTTAGGTAGACCCTTCTTATCAACAGCTGGAGCTATAATAGATGTCAAGAAAGGAAAAATGACATTTGAGGTAGGTAATGAAAAAGTAGAATTTATACTATCCCAATTCTTAAATGCACGGGCCATAGATGACTCATGTTATGCCATCGATATAATTGAGGAATGTATAAGAGAACTGGATAAAGAAGATCTAGTAGAAACCATCAAACTACCTTTGATCCCCATAATGGAAGACGACGAATTCGAATGCTAATCTGAACCTTACATAGATAACAGTCTTTACGAATGCTTGGCACTTACCCTAGATCATATGCCATGTCCGAAAAAACCATCAATAGAGCTTAAGGAGCTACCTTTGAATTTAAGATACATTTTCTTAGACAAAGAATTAAACCGCCTAGTCATAGTCAGTGCCACGTTAGATGGTCCTAAAACCAATCAACTGTTAGATGTTTTAAGAAAATATCCCTCAACTCTAGGTTATAATATCTCTGATCTCAAAGGAATAAGACCTTCCGTGTGTATGAACCGAATTATGCTGGAGGAAGACGCAAAACCCTCCAGAGAACATCAACGAAGGATAAATCCTATAATGAGTGACGTAGTAAAAAACGAAGTGTTAAAGTTGTTAGAGGCCGAAATAATATACCAAATATCCGATAGTAAATGGGTAAGCCCCGTACATGTGGTACCTAAGAAAGGAGGTGTCACCGTTGTACAAAACGAAAAAGGAGAACAAATAGCCAAACGTATAGAAAATGGTTGGCGGATGTGTATTGATTACGGGAAGCTTAATAAGGTAACTAGGAAAGATCACTTCCCACTTCCATTCATAGACCAAATGCTCGAACGTTTAGCTAGGCATTCTTACTTTTGCTATTTAGATGGATACTCCGAATTCTTCCAAATACCCATTCACCCTGATGATCAAGAGAAAACAACCTTTACATGTCCCTATGGAACATTTGCTTACAGACGAATGCCATTTGGACTATGCAATGCCCCAGCTACCTTCCAACGCTGTATGATGTCAGTCTTCGCAGATTTCCTTGATGAGATCATGGAAGTATTTATGGACGATTTCTCGATATGTGGATCCAGTTTTAAAAACTGTTTAACCAACCTTGAGAAAATCCTGGAAAGATGTGTAGAAGTCAACCTCGTTCTAAACTGGGAAAAATGCCATTTTATGGTTACTGAAGGCATAGTACTAGGACACATAGTGTCCGAAAGAGGCATTGAGGTTGATAAAGCCAAGATAGAAGTAATAGAAAACCTTCAACCACCCAAAACCATTAGAAAAATCCGAAGTTTTCTTGGACACGCCGGTTTCTACCGACTCTTCATTAAAGACTTCTCCAAAATAACCAAACCATTAACCAACTTACTTATGAAAGACGCCGAATTTAAATTCGATGATAAATGAATTGAAGCCTTTAAATACCTAAAACAAGTACTGATTTCCGCACCCATCATTCAACCTCCTGATTGGAACCAACCTTTTGAAATTATGTGTGATGCTAGCGATTACACTATCGGCGCTGTTCTAGGACAAAAGAAGGATAAGAAACTCCATGTGATTTACTACGCCAGTAGGACTTTAGATGCGGCTCGACTTAATTATGCCACGACCGAGAAGGAACTCCTGGCAGTAGTCTTTGCAATCGACAAATTCTGATCCTATTTAGTAGGAGCAAAAATCATAGTCTACACTGATCATGCTGCAATCAGATATCTATTAAGCAAAAAGGATGTTAAGCCTAGGTTACTACGCTGGATCCTTTTACTTCAAGAATTTGATTTGGAGATCCGAGATAAGAAAGGCACTGAAAATGTGGTTGTTGACCACCTTTCAAGGCTTGAATATCTAAAACCAGATCTTGTCCCTATCAATGATGATTTCGCATACGATAGATTAATAGGAGCAGTTAGAACCATCCATGGTGATGATCCTGACCCCTATTTGGATTTAGACATTGAAAAAGCTCTCGTAGTGACAACCGTACCTTGGTTCGCAGATTTTATTAACTATCTAGTAGCTGATATCATACCACCTGATCTAAATTACCAATAGAAGAAGAAGTTTTATCATGATGTAAAACACTTCTATTAGGACGAACCCCTCTTATTCAAAAGAGGCGCAAATGGCATTTTCAGTTGCTGTGTCCCTAAAGAAGTAGAAACAATAATTAAACATTGTCACTCTTCACCATATGGTGGACATCTAGGCTCATCCAAAACATGCGCTAAAATACTTCAAGCAGGTTTTTTCTGGCCAACTTTATGGCGCGATGTTCATGCCTACATAGTAAGATGTGACAGATGTTAACACACAAGGAACGTCTCAAGAAGAGATGAAATGGCTCTGAGAAATATTCAGGAGGTAGAGCTCTTCGATGTTTGGGGTAAAGATTTTATGGGACCTTTTCCATCTTCGATGGGAAACAAGTATATCTTAGTAGTTGTTGATTACGTATCCAAATGGAGTGAAGCTATGGCTTCACCCCCAACGATACTCATGTAGTCATTAAACTATTTAAAAACTATATTTTCCCTAGATTTGGAGTACCTCGATTAGTAATAAGCGATGGAGGATCACACTTCATATCTAGGATATTCGAAAAGCTTTTAAAGAAATACGAAGTTAAACACCGAGTAGCCACACCTTACCACCCACATACTAGTGGACAAGTAGAAGTATCAAATAGGGAAATAAAACAAATCTTAGAGAAAACCGTATCAATTTCTAGAAAAGATTGGTCCTTAAGACTACAAGAAGCCTTGTAGGCTTATAGAACTGCTTTTAAAACCCTATAGGAACAACCCCATATCAATTAGTCTACGAAAAATCTTGCCATTTACCCTTTGAGCTTGAACATAAGGCCTACTGGGGCATAAAAGCTCTTAATATGGATTACTTAACAGCCGGAGATAAACGTATTCTAGATATCCAAAAATTAAAGGAGTTATGCCGAAATGCTTATGAAAATGCCGTAATATATAAAGAAGGAACCAAGGCATGTCATGACAAAAGGATTACAAAAAAGGAATTCAACATAGGCGATCATGTACTACTTTTCAATTCTAGGTTACGATTGTTTCCAGGTAAGTTAGGCTCGAGGTGGACTAGACTCTATGAGGTCACCAAAGTCCTGAAATCTGGAGCATTTGAAATTGCAAATCATTCATGTAGACCTTTTCTAGTGAATGGACAGAGATTGAAACCCTACTATGGAGGTGACATACCCACCTATTACTCTGGTCACACTCTAATAGACCCACTGACAGCAACATCCACAACATAAGTTTTACATTCGTCTAGCTAACGATGTAAAATAAGCGCTGCGTGGGAGGCAACCCACGGTTTTCTTTTCATTATTTTTATTTATGCATATAATTTATTTCAGAAAAAGAAAAAGATTTATTATATTAACTGGACTGACTTATGAAATGTCTATGTTTACAGGTTACAGATCACATCATCCCAGATATCCTATACTAACTTTCTTTTCAGGATGCAGAGCTATGATGACATGCACATCGTGTTCAGAGATGGCGCTCAGAGGAAGAAATATGTAGTCCTTTCTGAGAGACCGATACTACCCACTAGGGACATATATTCAGAGTTTGACGCTATGCGCAAGGAAATCATTTCTCTTCGCGAAGAATACGCCGAGCTCACCTTACAGATATAGATCTCAGACGCAATGAATGCTTCATCGTATGATCTTTTATATCAGGGGATTTGCGATCTCAGACGCCAGCTTGCAGAAGCACGGGCACCTTGTCCTCATATGAGTCAGGATGTCCACCGACAATCTTCCTAATATTCAGGAGCTCTGGGTCATAGCTCTCACTTTGTGTGGAGAGACTTACCACGTGCTTATTATGATAGTTTATTTTTACCTTTACCGCATTCATGTTTTTACCGTTATTATCATTTTTATTATCAGACTATTAGTAGATTTAATTTTCCATCGTTATAATTAGACTCATTGCATCCTTATGCTATATGCGAGTGTCATATTATTTCAAGTTATAATAAATATCTATGTTATTGCAATCTATTGGTAATATTTAAAATTTTTTATTTCATTCATTTTTATAATTTAATTTTTTTAGAGTTAATAATATAATTGTTATTTAATTCCTGCATTCACAAATATATAAAATAATAATAAACAAAATATTCTCTATGTTTCTTACATGTAACAATATGCTATAGACACCCCAAGGAGGGATATATGGACCAACAAAAGCCCAAAACCCGTGCCAACCCAATTTACACAGTCCGCAGACGCGGACCCCTACTTGGCAGACGCTGAGGCGTCCTGGGATCTTAACGGACCAGAATAGTAAAACCCCCATTTTTGCCACTCTCTTCATCTTCTACCTCCAATAATTTTGATTTTAATCACCATAAAACCCCACTAATCCATTAAAATCCCTTATTTCATAACTTCTCCACTACCATTACACCCTTCATTCCACATTTTCTCTATAAAAACCATAGATTTCACCCAAATCTACAAAAACCCAAATTACCCATTTTCCACCACCAAACCTTCATTACACTACAACAATGGCAGCGGAGAACCAAGAAAACATCATTTTTCGAAATGGAGATGACGGAGTCAAGCAATTGGAAAAATGGGACAGACTGCAGACGCGCAACATTCTTGCGACGAGGTACGTTAATGATATCTGTTTGTATAACCTTGGTATACGGTATAGCGTATTTTATCTGTTAGAGAATTTAAAATTAGATAATATCTTTATTCGCAAGGAGCCTACTTATGAAAGGCTAACCCGCGAATTTTTGAGTTCTTTGGAGTACACTGTCAGAGATAACACTGCTAGCACTGTAGGCACAGTGAGGTTTAGAATGTTCAATGTTGAATACACTTATACCACTGATGCACTAGCTGAGTTATTAGGATTCCATTACGGGAATGGTGCAGTTTGTGAGGCACCCATAGACACAAATTGGTTAACTGAGGCTTTCCAACTATGGAAAGACATCACAGGTCAGACCACCTACTTCTTTGACGGAAATTTGGCTTCCGACATTCATAACCCAGCCATACGAGTATTTCGCCTTTTATTAGCTAATACTATTTTTGCACGTGAAAATCCTAACAAGATGATTCTAGAGAATTTATATTTTTACAGGCTGCTTTATATAGAAAAAGATTAAATCCTTTACCATTTATGATAGCACATATGCAAACTGTTGAGAAAAAGGGCAACACCGTGTCATTTGGAGGATTGATTACCTTCATTGCACGAGCCCTCCACTTGGACACCGAGTTAGCCACGTTGGAACCACTCCCACCTCGCACCATTGATTTAAAATTTCTGTGATATATGCGTTTATTCAAAACGAGGCCGGAAAGAGGTTATATCCTCATGGTTCGTAACGCTGCCATCCTGAGTGTCGCTTTACCTTGCTCAAGTCGCACTGATGTGCGCAAAAGAGGAAACTGGCTCTATGATTTGAAGGCTGCTCCTATTTTAGGTCCGTTACTACCAAACATCCCAGAGGACGAAGGAAACGAGAAGGATGATGAGTTTGACCGTATGGAGCAGTCTCTCATTCATGTATCACCTGCACACACCCCACCTGTTACTAACCATCCTGCAGGTACTTCTTCCGGATTTTATATCATCGAAGAAATGTGGCTAGCACAGCAAGCCAGAGAAGAAGAGCGTGATGGCATGTTCTATGCCATGTACCAACAATAGCAGGAGATGATGGACTTTATGCGGGAGTCACAGCAATCCACTCTTGAGAGTTTCCAAGCACTTAGAGATCAAAATGCCTCTCTAATAGAGAGGATTGAGAAGATGGAGCTGTCACATACCACCCGACACCTCAGTCGAAGTCGTCGTCCCAGACGTTCAGAGCACGGTGGAGATGGCCCCAGTGGCCGACATGATTGATTTCCAGGTTTCACCTATCCCTTTCTCACTTTTATCGAAACATTGAGGACAATGTTCGGTTTAAGTGTGGGAGGAGATATTTACTGTTTTTTAGTTGTCTTTACTATTTCTATTTTATTTACAATTTTCACATGTGCTTGACGAGTCATTTCGTGTAGTTTGTCTATTTTCCCAATTCTTGAGCCTTAACAAAAAAATTTGTGTCAAAGAAAACAGCATTTATTTTGAAAATTTGGGCTATTAGGACAAGTAAGTATCATTTACAAAGGCTTGGGAAAACTTTTTGAAAAATCGATATTGTTTTTACACCGTAAGTTCCTTAAATATAGGAGCATATCCAGTTTTTTTATACGGTGGCCTTAAAATCTCACCCTTCACCACTTACCCTTAAGTAGTTTATTCTAGCAGTCAGCACCATCTTAGCCACCGCTAAGTGACAAACCGATGCAAATAGGTAAGATCCTGCAAAAGAAAAAGAAAAGAAAAAATAATAATAATAAAAAGAAAAAAAAAAGAGAAAAAAATTGCAAAAAGTATCAAATTTTTTGATAATAATAGGATCAGGATTACCACAGGTTATGTTCACCATGCGAGTGAAAGATAATGGGCTTAATGTGACTGCACCTGAATGAAAAGGGGTAAGAAAGGAATGAGTAAGATAGGCCTAAGTATAACATCACGGTTTGGATTGGTTTGTATAGGAGAGGAACTTATGCCCGCAAATCGCGGAAAGTGTCATTACGATACCCTTAGTTCATGAGTTAGTACTTACTGATGCATCATTGATCAAACTTAAGTCTTTATCCCAGATAAGATACTTGTATGTTTGCTGTTTTTTCTTTTTTCTGTTTATGAGAATTTGCTTGAGGACAAGCAAAGGTCTAAGTGTGGGAGAATTTGATAACACTAGAACACACTGTATATTTGACTCCGATTGCACATGTTTTTAGTTGTTTATTTGTTATTTTTCCTTGTTATTATGGTATTTTGTTTTACTTTCAGATACATGGCCTGATTTGAGCTTGCAGTAAAGAAACGGCGCAAAATGGAGCTAAAACAGAGATTTCCTGTGCAAATTGTACACTAGCTGTTTCACTCAGCGAACGCCATAGAGGCGCCATTCGAGTAGGAGGTTTCGCCCACATTCCAACGATCACAAAGACGTTTTATTCCTCTTGAACACTCGGCGGGCGCGGAGAGGGAGTCGGCGGGCGCCGACCCTTGTAACAGGCAAATGGTCAGAAACGTTAGAAGCAGTTACACACGAAGAAAATTATTATTTAACCATTTTCTCATAACGTCGTGTGGCAGTTACAGCTTCATGACCATTATAAATAGGTATTTTCACTTTCATTTCATCCAATCCTAGTTTCCAACCTTAGGCATAAAGTTCATTTTGTAAAGCAATAATCCGTCACATCGAGGGGTTATTGCACTATCGTTGTTAGTTAGATTGGAGCAACCATAGTTAGAAGTTATTTACATTCAAAGTTATTTACTTTCCCACAATTTACTTTCCAGCTCTGTACCAGATTCAGTCTCCGCTTTGGAGCAGGTTTCTTTTATAAATTGCATTTTATTATATTCTGCATCGCTTTTATATTCGTTTATTTTCCTACACTGCTTTACATTCATTTATTTTCTGTCTCTGCCCTTACTTTGTTATTTTAAGTTTCTGTGTGATCTGTTTATATTTCTGAATTGAACGCAAGCGTGACACTTGTATTCATTCTCTCAAAATATACTCTCACACTTTGCACGGTTTTATCTTACAAATGCTTTACTTTGCAAACCAATTTATTGTTATGTTTTTAGTTACCATGTCCAGCTAAATCCCTTGTGCTGGGATGTGAGGATCGTCGTTCCGACGGTACTCCACATGTCATCTCTTTAGAAATACTTTAGGGGCTGTTTTTAATTTTAATTAAACTCTTCTGAACTTTAATTGATCGGTCATTACGTAAATGAGACCGTGTTTTTGTTTGCGTAATGACTGTGACTAGATCGGGTAAGATCGAAAGTCGTCCGACATTTTAGAAAAGAGTTTGTTAGTTGTTAATTGATAAATATAGCGGAAGCACTTTATTTATTAACTAGGAAAGTTTTATATTATTAGAAAGAGGTTTTAAACTATTTTCGGACGCATTTATAGATTTAGGATCCGGTTGGCCGAGCATATGCCGGAAACCCTTTGGTATAAAATATTTTCAATCGAAAGCACTTTTTAACTAAGTCTTAGAGGTAAGTACATAAAAAATGACTTTATCACTTTAACACAGAGAGCGACCGGTGCAGCGTGAGCGGCTGGTATATATTAAAGGTTAGGTCTGGTTCCGATCACGCTAACACGGCAGATCCTTTTTAATTAACTCTTTTTCAAAGAAGAAAACATTGCCCCATAAGTGTTACTATTTAGATGATAGGAGTATTATTTGATTGACGTGAATTACATTCCAGTATAGTATTTATCTGATTTATTTCTAATTTTTGTTCTGTAGAAAACTTTTACTCTGATATTTATTAGCCTTAGATAAACAACGTAACAATAGTAATCGATAGATTGACATTGGTCTCTGTGGGATCGATAAATCTTTTATATTACTCTGACGTAATCCGTATACTTGCGGATATCACGCATCACCATCCATCAGGAAAACTCCAGTCAAGGTCATCTTCGACGGAGGCTTAGGATGTACAGAATTCAAAGTTGGTAGAAGGATAATGTTCGTTATGTTTCAATGTAGCCCTTTTCCCTTAAATTACAATTTTTTAAACTTTGTAATGCTCTATGGAATCACGCGCTTGGCTGATTTCCGTCCGATCAATAAAATTTGAGCCCTAGTGCTTTTGTTGTAATTCTTATTTGTTTTAGCTTTACAGAACGACGTTTTAAAATGATCAACGATTCTTGAAATAAAACAAAAATGAATTTACTTGTCAAATTTTCCTGCTTTTAAAATAAAGATGGCAATTCTTTTGACTGTTGAACATCGAAAGAACATCGATTGCTTCTCCAAAGGTGATTAAGATTCAAAGTGCAGAATCAAAGTACTCCTTCTAAACCAATACGCCTGAATGAAGGATCAGTTGTGTTAGATGCGAATATTCCATCCGACATCCCCGGTAGAGTTTTGATCTCCTAAGTCCGACCAACGTTTTTCCCCACAGGGACTATCTCTCATAAGCAAGGAAGAATTACTATCATGAACAAATGGTATTTCTTCGTCCCCTGCAGTGGCCGAGTATCCAGTCATGTTCATCCACTAGTCTGTATGTCGTGTCAGTTTTGTCAGTATAAACATACATACATCATGCATTATTGATTCATACTCATATTCATATTGTATCACTATCACTCTGGTCAGTCTTATCCCCAAGTGATAAAAGTCCTCTTATCAATCGAGTTGTTAATTCTCTCCTCGTCAGGAAATGTTGTCTAAACAATCTCTCCTCCAGTTTATTTCTGGATTGGAGACGGTCCTCAACCACTTTGATAACTTGAACCTCTGAAAAGCAAGAAGGCATTCGACAAATGTCACTCTTCGCCATTGAAGATGATACCTTCGCTTTCTCGGATTAAGGAAAATCCCCAGAGAAAGCCTCTCAACCAAAGACTCTCAGCAACACATTGATCTTTCTCCCTAAGAGATTCAATGGTAATGAAGTCATCAACACCTCAAAATTGGATTGCATCATATGGAATTTCCCCGAGAAGATCTCGAGGAAAAATATGATGTAATATCCCCAAGTAGGAAACAGCCTCTCAAGAGACTCGTTTTCCCCAGTAGAGTCAACAAATGGCGTCTCCAACAGAGAAGTTTGTACAACTCTACAGCTCACACGAATGGGTTTACCCAGCAAGTATGACATCAAAACTCTTTCCTATCAAATGGCATCTCCCCAGGAAAATTCGGCGAGAAGTTTGATGAAAACCGCTACAAATAGCGTCCCTTGTCAAGAAAGTTTATAGACAAAAGAAACTGAGACCAGTTCCATGGCTGAAAACCAGGATCAAGGGGAAGTTTATGTCAGAAACTGAGACCAGTTCCGTGGCTGAAAACTAGGATCGAGGAGAAGTTTATATCAGAAACGGAGACCAGTTCCTTGGCTGAAGACTAGGATTGAGGGGAAGTTTATTTCAAAACTAAGACCAGTTCCTTGGCTAGAGACCAGGATCGAGGGGAAGTTTTTACCTTTTCTAAGCGTCATTGCTTAGAAAAAGAAGATGGATGAGGAAACTGCCATTCATAAACGCCATCAAAATTTTGGGTATTTCGATATTTAATCTTCTTGCACCCCGAATGCCCGAATACCTTTGCCATTCACACCTTCGGGTCCAAGAAGATTAAATAGGGGCATCTGTCATACCCCAAATTTTGACTGTAACGCCCCGGTTTTTGTTAGATTTATTTAATCGAGTCGATTTAATTATCTTTGTTTTTATATTATTTTATTCTTGGTTTTTATTTGGTAAATATGCTATGTTTATCGTTATTATGTTTTATCACGTTTTGGGAGCGTTTGCGAGGAAATTGAGTGTATGGGTATTTTGGTCATTTTGCTTGGTTAGATATTATTGTTTTTCTTAAACTAGAAACATAGAGATTAGAAAGAGAGAAAAGAAAGTTTAAGAGAGAAAGGGAGTGAGAAGAAGAAAAAGAGGAAAACTTGAAGTTTAAGAAATCAATTCAACCGACACTTCAAAGCACGATTAATCGGGTAAGGGTGCGGAACTCAGTTATTATATGCTTGTGTATGAATATGTATGTGTGTGTTTGAATGTTTACTTGTTTTTCATAGTTTTTCAATTCTAGGTTGAAATGAGAAAAATGAATAGAAATTGATGTTTTCGCGGTTGGAAATCGATACGAATCACTTAGTATGATCGTATTATATGTATGAACATTGTTGATACTTGTTTTGATTGATTGAAAACGTTTTGGTTGGGAAAATTTAAATTTTGGGGTTTGGAACCGTGTAACCCGCAGCAGAAAAATTCTGATTCTGATGCGATTCGCCAGGCGAATTAGGCGAAGTGCTGGCGAAGAGGGATTCGCCAGGCGAAATCATAAGTCGCCAGGCGAAAACGGGGAGACCGAAATGTGTTATCTACTGGAACTCTTGGGTTTTTTTCTAAAATTGTGGTTCGCCACTAGTTCGCCAGGCGAAGTGCTGGCCAAGGGGGATTTGCCAGGCGAAATTCTAATTCGCCAGGCGCATCTGGCAGTCTTTCAATAAATTCTTTTCTTGGAAAATTCATAACTTTTGGTCCGTAACTCGGATCGAGACGTTCTTTGTACCGTTGGAAAGATAATGAGATGTTCTTTCTTATAAAAATGGTTTTGAGATTGGTGGCCAATTTAATTGTGTCAGGAATTTGGAAACGTGTCGTTTTGTCAACTTTTACCGTCGTAATTGTGTGCGGCTGATGTGTTATCATGCGATATGCTTTTGATATATAATGTATAGCTTGTGTGCTGTTATATGATGTGAATGCATGTGATGAAATGTTGTGATGATGGTTTGTGGCCTTATGGCAAATAAATGCCTTGTTTTGGGTTTGATTGTAATGCATGATTATTGATGTTGAGATGGTTCACATGGTTATATATGTATATGCATTTGATTGTCATGAGTCATTAGTATGCCATGCATCATGGATATACACCTTGTGATGTCGTGTGCCCTTGTGGGGTGTGAGCGACGAAACGATTCCAGAGGGAATCTGCTGTAACGGTCGTGAGCCTTATACAAAGAGGACCTAAAGCGACGTTATAGACGATCGTGAGCCTTATACAAAGAGGACCTAAAGCGATCGGATCATGAGCCTTATACAAAGAGGACCTAAAGCGATCCATAAACGTCGTGAGCCTTATACCAAGAGGACCTAAAGCGACGGGGAACATCGTTTTCCCGACGGGGAGTTACACTAAGTAACAAGCGATGGTTCCAATAATTCCTGAGTGAATTAATGATGATGAGAATGATGGATGGAATGGTACCGCATGCATAGAGTCATTGTGTCGGTCTCTGTGCATTTGTATAAGTCATGAATGGATTGGTTATGTGTGGGAAATTGTGAATGGGATGAGTTGATATATATTGGTGATGAATGTGTTGAGCATGATTGATATGCCTTTGTGATGGATGCATGAATTATGAGTTGTTTTGTTTTGTATTTGAACTACGGTGTATGTTATGGTGAGAATGTTTTTGCATGCGTATTTCGTGTTATTACATAATTGTATGCAACTATATTATAATTGTGTTTCTCACCCTTCTGCTGTTTTGAATGCTCTATGAGGCATTGCAGATTAGATGCTGGAGGTCTTTTTGTGAAGATTATGTCTTCATTCTTTTGTCGGTCGGCTCTGATATGTGGCACCGGGTAGTCGGGGAGATCGTTATGTGATTATGTGTATATATATATTTTTTGGATTTTACATGTATGACTCTGTATATGACAGACAAACTTCTATGTTTATATATGAGATTTTAGTTATAGATTTTCCGCTTTTATTCTGTATCTGAATTGTGGGTGTTAGGAACTGAGTTCCTCTGTTTATGTTGCTACCTGATTGTTGCATATCTATATGAGCAGGTTGTTATATTTCATTACTTTGATGTGACGCTCCCGTCTATGCCATGAATGTTTTAATTATACTCTGATTATTTGTTATCGTTTTAATTAATCGGGGTATAGATTGGGGGTGTCACATTAAGTGGTATCAGAGCCAGTCCGTGTCGGTCATTTTGACCAAGTTGTTTGTTGTGCGACAGTTGTGTTCTGGCGTGCTGATTGTTTAACCATAGTTACTGTTATTGGATATGAACAGAATATGGCTGGTAGGAATAATGTTGCTCTTGCTACTGCTATGCAAGCTATGGTTCAGGTTGTGCGGAATACACCTAATTCTGGTGGGAATGATGAGTTCAGGAAGAACAAACCGTCTATCTTCAAAGGAAGAGATGATCTTGATGGTGCTCAGATTTGGCTTAAGGAGATTGAAAGAATCTTTCGAGTGGTGGACTGTGCTGAGGAACAGAAGGTGAGACTGGGTACTCACATGTTAAAGAAGGAGGCTGATGATTGATGGGTTAGTACGCGTTATGCGTGGGAAGCTACAAGTGAAGTTGTCACTTGGGCTTTGTTTAGCAGTGAGTTTTTGAGGAAGTATTTTCCTGAAGATGTTAGAGGAAATAAAGAAATAGAGTTCTTAGAGTTGAAACAGGGTAACATGTCAGTTACTGATTACACTGCTAAGTTTGTGGAGCTTGTTCAGTTTTATCCACATTATGCTGAAGCAACTGCGGCGTTTTCCAAATGTGTGACGTTTGAGAACGGGTTGCGTCCCGAGATCAAACAGGCAATTGGTTATCAAAGAATTAGGAGGTTTTCAAATTTGGTGGATTTTTGTAGAATTTATGAGGAGGATAGCAAAGCTCGTTCTACTCATTATAAGAGTGTGAACGAAAGGAAAGGAAAGTAATCGTTTCGTGGTGGTTCTTATGTGGTACCAGTTGACAAGGGAAAGCAAAGGGCTAATTTTGCTAAAAGGCCAAGTGGGGGAGGTATGTATAATCCTCTGAGATGTTTTAAGTGTGGTGACTTAGGACATCATCAGTTTGAATGTAGAAAGGATATGAGGAAGTGTTCCAATTGCGAAGGTATAGGACATGTAACAGCTAATTGTAAGAGGAATGGGGTGAAGTGTTTCAACTGTGGTGAATCTGGTCATATTAGTACGAGGTGTCCGAAACCAAAGCAAGCTCAAGCTGGAGAGAAAGTATTTGCATTGGCAGGAACTCAGCCTACTAGTGTGGATTGTCTGATCAGAGGTACTTGTTTTATTAATAGTACGCCTTTAGTTGCTATTATTGATACCGGAGCGACTCATTCATTTATTTCATCTGAGTGTGCGTGGCGTTTGAATCTTTTGTTGACGTCGATGGGTGGAGAGATGGTTATCGATACTCCAGCATTGGGGTCGGTAACTACTTCTCTGGTTTGTTTAAGTTGTCCTTTGACCATTTATGGTAAGGATTTTGCTATGGATTTGGTGTGTCTGCCGTTGGAGGGTTTAGACGTAGTTCTGGGAATGAATTGGTTGCAGTTCAATCGAGTTTATATCGATTATTATCATAAGTTGGTAAGATTTGCTTCTCTTGAAGAAGACGAGGAATCGAGTTTCTTATCTACCAAAGAGTTGAAGAAACTTTTGGCGGATGAAGCTCAGTTGTTCGGGTTGTTTGCATTGTTGACTGTGGATAGTCAAGTTTCAATTGATGTGTTTCCAGTCGTGTGTGATTTTTCAGAGGTGTTTCCGGAGGATATTTCTAATGTACCGCCAGAAAGAGAGGTGGAGTTTTCTATAGATCTAGTTCCTGGTACTAGACCTGTATCTATGGCACCATATCGTATGTCGGCATATGAGTTGGTTGAGTTGAAGAAGCAGTTGAATGAATTGTTAGAAAAGAGGTTTGTGAGGCCGAGTGTATCGTCTTGGGGTGCTCCAGTTTTATTGGTGAAAAAGAAAGATGGTAGTATGCGATTGTGTATTGATTATCGTCAGCTAAATAAGGTGACGATTAAGAATAAGTATCGTCTTTCGAGAATTGATGATTTGATGGACCAGTTGGTAGGTGCGTGTGTGTTTAGTAAAATTGATTTAAGGTCACGCTATCATCAGATTAGAGTGAAGGAGGAAGATATTCAGAAGACGACTTTTAGGACACGATACGAACGTTACGAATATTCCGTGATGCCGTTCGGGGTTTCTAATGCGCCAGGAGTGTTTATAGAGTATATGAATCGCATTTTCCATGAGCATTTGGATCAATTTGTTGTTGTGTTTATTGATGACATCTTGATTTATTCTAAGTCTTGGGAGGAACATGCGGAACATTTGCGTATTGTATTGCAAATTTTGAAGGAAAATAAACTTTATGCCAAGTTGTCCAAGTGTGAGTTCTGGTTGTCAGAAATGAGTTTTCTTGGGCATATGATTTCAGGTAATGGTATTGTTGTGGATCCATCCAAAGTAGATGCAGTTCTACAATGGGAGGCTCCAAGATCTATTACTGAAATTAGAAGCTTTTTGGGTTTAGCTGGATATTATCGAAGATTCATTGAAGGCTTTTCCAAGTTAGCACTTCCATTGACCCAGCTGACTTGTAAAGGTAAAGTGTTTATTTGGGATATTCAGTGTGAGGAAAGTTTTAGTGAGCTGAAGAGAAGATTGACTACAACTCCGATTTTGATCTTACTGAATCCTAGTGAACCGTTTGTGGTGTATTGCGATGCGTCTTTGAGTGGTTTAGGTGGAGTGTTGATGCAAGAAGGTAAGGTTGTGGCTTATGCTTCGAGACAATTGAGGGTTCATGAGAAGAATTATCCTACTCATGATTTGGAATTAGCTGCGGTGGTTTTTGTATTGAAAATTTGGAGACATTATCTCTACGGTGCAAGATTCGAAGTCTTTAGTGATAATAAGAGTTTAAAATACTTGTTTGATCAGAAAGAGTTGAATATGAGGCAACAGAGATGGTTGGAATTTTTTAAGGACTACGATTTTAGCTTGAATTACCATCCTGGTAAAGCTAATGTGGTAGCCGATGCGTTAAGCCAGAAATCTTTGCATATGTCTGCTTTGATGGTAAAAGAGTGTGAACTTTTGGAAGAATTTAGAGATTTGAGTTTGGTGTGTGAATTAACATCTGATAGCGTGAGGCTTGGTATATTAAAGGTCACTAATGATTTTCTGTTGACCGTTAGCGAGAAACAGAGGCTGGATGTGAAATTTGTTGATTTGATGACGGTTGGAGGTAAATGTGTGAATGGTGATTTTAAAGTGGATGATCAGGGTGTTTTGAGATTCCGTGGTAGAATTTGTATTCCTAATGATTCGGAATTGAAAAAGATGATTTTAGAGGAAGGACACCAGAGTAGTTTGAGTATACATCCGGGAGCTAATAAAATGTATCAAGATTTGAAGAAGATCTTTTGGTGGTCCGAATTGAAGAGGGATGTGGCTCAGTTTGTTTATGCGTGTTTGACGTGTCAGAAGTCAAAGGTAGAACATCAGAAGCCTAGTGGATTATAGCAACCGTTGGATATTCCCGAGTGGAAATGGGACAGCATTTCTATGGATTTTGTGACAGGGTTGCCGAATACTCAGAGGGGACATAATGTCATTTGGGTGATTGTGGATAGGCTGACTAAATCGGCGCATTTCATTCCGATTGACATCAGTTTTTCTTTGGAGAGGTTGGCTGAGATTTATATCCGTGTGATTGTGAGATTACATGGTGTTCCATTGTGTATTGTTTCAGATCGAGATCCGAGGTTTACTTCCAGATTTTGGGAAAGTTTGCAAAAGGCGTTGGGTTCCAAGTTGAGATTGAGTTCTACTTATCATCCTCAGACGGATGGTCAGACCGAGAGAACTATTCAGTCATTGGAAGATTTGTTGAGAGCTTGTGTTCTTGAGCAAGGTGGTGCTTGGGATAGTTATTTTTCGTTGGTTGAGTTCATGTATAATAACAGTTTCCATTCGAGTATTAGAATGGCACCTTTTGAAGCGTTGTATCGAAGAAGATGTCGAACACCTTTGTGTTGGCATGAATCTGGTGAGAGTTCGGTGGTTGGACCGGAGTTAGTTCAACAAACTACGGAAAAGGTGAAACTTATTCCTGAGAAGATGAAGGCTTCTCAGAGTAGGCAAAAGAGTTATCATGATCGAAGGAGGAAAGATCTTGAGTTTCGAGAAGGCGATCATGTATTTTTTAGAGTTACACTGTGACGGGTGTTGGACGTGTATTGAAGTCGAAGAAACTTACTTCTCGGTTTATTGGTCCTTATCAGATATCCGCGAGAGTGGGTGCTGTGGCTTATCGCCACCGAATATTTTGAATTTACATGATGTGTTCCATGTTTCACAGCTTCGGAAGTATGTTCCGGATCCGTCGCATGTGATTTTGATGGATGAGGTTGAGGTAAGGGAGAACCTTACGGTTGAGGCATTACCGGTGAAGGTTTTGGATCGCGAGTTGAAGCGATTAAGGGGTAAAGATATTGCGCTTGTGAAAGTAATGTGGGGAGGCGCTGCTGATGGCAATTTGACTTGGGAGTTGGAGAGTCGGATGCGGGAATCGTATCCGGAGTTGTTCGTCTCAGGTAATATTTTCGAGGACGAAAATTTCTAAGTGGGGGAGAGTTGTAACGCCCCGGTTTTTGTTAGATTTATTTAATCGAGTCGATTTAATTATTTTTGATTTTATATTATTTTATTCTTGGTTTTTATTTGGTAAATATGTTATGTTTATCGTTATTATGTTTTATCGTGTTTTGGGAGCGTTTGCGAGGAAATTGAGTGTAGGGGTATTTTGGTCATTTTGCTTGGTTAGATATTATTGTTTTTATTAAAATAGAAACATAGAGATTAGAAAGAGAGAAAAGAAAGTTTAAGAGAAAAAGAGAGTGAGAAGAAGAAAAAGAGGAAAACTTGAAGTTTAAGAAATCGATTCAACCGACACTTCAAAGCACGATTAATCGGGTAAGGGTGCGGAACTCGGTTATTATATGCTTGTGTATGAATATGTATGTGTGTGTTTGAATGTTTACTTGTTTTTAATAGTTTTTCAATTCTAGGTTGAAATGAGAAAAATGAATAGAAATTGATGTTTTCGCGGTTGGAAATCGATACGAATCACGTAGTATGATCGTATTATATGTATGAACATTGTTGATACTTGTTTTGATTGATTGAAAACATTTTGGTTGGGAAAAGTTGGATTTTGGGGTTTGGAACCGTGTAACCCGCAGCAGAAAAATTCTGGTTCTGATGCGATTCGCCAGGCGAATTGGGATTCGCCAGGCGAATTAGGTCTCGCCACTAGTTCGCCAGGCGAAGTGCTGGCGAAGAGGGATTCGCCAGGCGAAAACGGGGAGACAGAAATGTGTTAGCTACTGGAACTCTTGGGTTTTTTCTAAAATTGTGGTTCGCCACTAGTTCGCCAGGCGAAGGGGGATTTGCCAGGCGAAATTCTAATTCGCCAGGCGAATCTGGCAGTTTTTCAATAAATTCTTTTCTTGGAAAATTCATAACTTTTGATCCGTAACTCGGATCGAGACGTTCTTAGTACCGTTGGAAAGCTAATGAGATGTTCTTTCTTATAAAAATGGTTTTGAGATTGGTGGCCGATTTAATTGTGTCGGGAATTTGGAAACGTGTCGTTTTGTCGACTTTTACCATCGTAATTGTATGCGGCTGATGTGTTATCATGCGATATGCTTTTGATATATAATGTATAGATTTTGTGCTGTTATATGATGTGAATGCATGTGATGAAATGTTGTGATGATGGTTTATGGCCTTATGGCAAATAAATGCCTTGTTTTGGGTTTGATTGTAATGCATGATTATTGATGTTGAGATGGTTCACATGGTTATATATGTATATGCATTTGATTGTCATGAGTCATTAGTATGCCATGCATCATGGATATGCACCTTGGGATGTCGTGTGCCCTTATGGGGTGTGAGCGACGAAACGATTCTAGAGGGAATCTGCTGTAACGGTCGTGAGCCTTATACAAAGAGGACCTAAAGCGACGCTATAGACGATCGTGAGCCTTATACAAAGAGGACCTAAAGCGATCGGATCGTGAGCCTTATACAAAGAGGACCTAAAGTGATCCATAAACATCATGAGCCTTATACCAAGAGGACCTAAAGCGATGGGGAACATCGTTTTCCCGACGGGGAGTTACACTAAGTAACAAGCGATGGTTCCAATAATTCCTGAGTGAATTAATGATGATGAGAATGATGGATGGAATGGTACCGCATGCATAGAGTCGTTGTGTTGGTCTCTGTGCATTTGCATAAGTCATGAATGGATTGATTATGTGTGGGAAATTGTGAATGGGATTGATGAGTTGATATATATATATTGGTGTTGAATGTGTTGAGTATGATTGATATGCCTTTGTGATGGATGCATGAATTATGAATTGTTTTGTTTTGTATTTGAACTATGGTGTATGTTGTGGTGAGAATGTTTTTGCATGCGTATTTCGTGTTATTACATAATTGTATGCAACTATATTATAATTGTGTTTCTCACCCTTCTGCTGTTTTGAATGCTCTATGAGGCATTGCAGATTAGATGCTGGAGGTCTTTTTGTGAAGATTATGTCTTCATTCTTTTGTCGGTCGGCTCTGATATGTGGCACCGGGTAGTCGGGGAGATCGTTATGTGATTATGTGTATATATATATATATATATATATATATATATATATATCTTTTTTGGATTTTACATGTATGACTCTGTATATGACAGATAAACTTCTATGTTTATATATGAGATTTCAGTTGCAGATTTTCCGCTTTTATTCTGTATCTGAATTGTGGGTGTTAGAAACTGAGTTCCTCTGTTTATGTTGCTACCTGATTGTTGCATATCTATATGAGCAGGTTGTTATATTTAATTACTTGTATGTGACGCTCCCGTCTATGCCATTAATGTTTTAATTATACTCTGATTATTTGTTATCGCTTTAATTACTCAGGGTATAGATTGAGGGTGTCACATTGACCACCAAGATTTCTCATCATTGTGCAAATCATCACCACAATATGGATGAACCATCATGCCTCATCAATCTGCTCAGAGATGTTTGAGCATTCACCACAAACAAGAGTTAGGGTTTCAAGCCCTCTCAGAGCACTTGGACAAAGGATCAATCAAGAAATGACATGATCTTTAACTTGTCTATCCTCTAAAACACCCATAAAAGATCAAGAGGACTCCCACATCAAGAATCAATCACAAGGTTGCAACATTTCAAGTGGATCAAGCCTCAAGATTGCCAGGGTCACCAAATTAGGGTTTTGGTCGACTGAGGCCTCCAGATGGAAATTTTCCTATGAGCATGAGCCAATGCTTCAAAACACAACCTAAGATACTCCAAAGGACCTCCTGGACCCAATCACCAAGTCAATTTAACCTCAGGGGAAGCATTCATCAAAAATCAGGAATTATGGTTTCTTGACCTAATTCACCCCTAAGTTGACTTTTGGGACAAAACATGCGCTAAGACATCAAGGCATAAATTGAGGGTCTCCAATACACTACATTGATCCATTTTCAAATATGGATTGATCCAAGAAGCTTGATTTACAAGTTTCAATTTCATCAGGACCGCAATTAGGGTTTCGAGGAAAAAGCCAACTGTACCTTTGACTTTTGACCTGGACATGCTCCCAAACCTTGGGACATGATTCAATACACCATATAACACCTATGGAATATATCCATTAGGTTTGATTTAGGTCAAGGACTTGATTTCACAAAGGATCGCACAGTTTGGATTTCATCCGATAAAAAGTCAACTGTGCACAAAATCAAGTTTGACTTTTTGGAATTTTTCACAATTATGGTTCATTGACCCTAAAACAATGTTAATATGTGATTTGAATCATCATTCATCAAGAAAAATCAAGAAAAGTGAGGTTTCTTGCAAAAGGGGTAACCATAAAAAACTTAGAATTTTTCTAAGTTATGGAACAAAGTGGCTAGGGTATCAACTTCAAAGGACCATAACTTGAGATCCAAGCAACCATTTTGGATGGTCCAAAATTGGATTTGTAGCTCTCATTACACACTACAAAAGCTTCAACTACAGCTCATTCCAATTCTTCATGGATTTTTAGTTATGGAGTGATCAAAATGGCAAAAAAAATGAAAATGACACTTTTCCAACACTTAGTGAAAATCTGCCTAAGTTGGCAGTCTTGAACATCAATGTTCATGATGATTTTTCAATTGGATCCAAATAGTTTCAAGGCAAACTATGATCACACATGTGTTGTATCATATAAGGGCTTTCCAATGAGCCCAAAAACATGAGAAAATTCCACCTGAGCTAGGAGTTATGACAGCTGCAACATGCCTTGCTACAAACTATTTTAGCAAGGCAGAGTTGTGCATAAGGGCTCGATTTGATCAAATTGTGAAACCACAAGCATGGTTATCCATCTTCACACCTCAAGGGGGAACAACCAAGGGACAAGCACTGATCTACCAGCCTCCCAAGTCCATGGAGCTATGTTTAGGCATGACACTCCTAAATTCAAAGATGCTTCAAAAATTCAATTTTGTTTCAAAGCATTTAACTGATGCATAGAGGTGGCATTCATCAAGACAATGTTATCCAAGTTTAGTCAAGACTTATCCTCGAACCAAAGAACCTTAGGCCTGTGCTCTAACCTCAAGTCAATGGCTAGAGGAAACTTGAGATTCCATTTTATCACAATTGGCCACAAACCTGTACCAGTTGCCATTCACTATTGATGCCAAAACAAACTTGTTGCACTATAAATAGACCTCATTTGTGATCAGTTTGAGTACACCAAAGCACCCAAACTGATGCTTTCCTCAAAATCACCTCTTTCACTCCAAATTTTCCTTCTAACTCAAGTCACCATCGAGTTTTGAGTTGAGAGCAATTCCAACCAAACCAATCACTCAAACACTTCCCACATAACATATCTGAGCTGATCAAACACTCAAAAACTTTCTGGAAGTCCAAAATCATAGACCTAAAAATCCACTTGAGGCCTATAATTAGTCAACACACCATGAAGTGATCCAGCCATCTCCAAGCAGGTCCAAGGGTCCAAACACACTCCATATGGTTTAGGGAAGCTGTTCAGATAATCACAACTCATCTGTAACCCTCCAACTCAAAAATCAAATTACTCTTGCTGCCACGACATTCAAGTAAGCCTAAACTTGGCCATCTCATGATTCATGCATATTTCCTCGTACAATAATTTTGCCATATGCTCATAATCATGTATGGAGTGTTTCCCCTCAATTGATTGCTTTGTATGAATCGTGTATGGAATTTCTTAGCCTTCATGCAGAAATTAGGGTTCTTGAGATTTCTCTTTGATTTCTCATTCCATACTTAAAATAAATGAAATTAAAGACCATAGACATGATCGTGAGTTGAAAACGAACAGATTGATATGTGGATTGTATAATTTCATCAAGTATTCAGTGAGATTGATGAGAAAATGCAAATCAGACAAAAACAGGGCACGCGGGCAAGAACAAGGCGTTCTTGGCGCCCTTTTTCAAACTTTTAAATTTTTTAATTTTTATTATTTTATTTAATTGATTTAAAAATTAATTTCTCTCTGAATTTTAATGATTTTGAGTTGATTCTTTTTTTTTAAATTCACAAAAATGTTAAAATATTTTATTTTACAAAAATTTCCCAAAAATATTATTTATTTCATATATTTGATATTTTTGCAAAGAATTAATTTTTATTTGTTTTTTAACATTTTAAAAATTTTCTTTCTCTTGATTTTCCAAACTTAAATTATTTTCAATCATTTTGTGGATAAAAACATGATTTTTGAAACATTGATCCAAAATCACAACTCATTTCTCACATGTTTTCAATGATTTTAGTAATTTTTAATCAAAATTAATTCCATTTTTAACAAAATTAGTGTTTTGATTGATTTCACCCTCATCAATCTTTTTCAAAACATTCTTTGGGCCTATTGATAGAGTCTAAGTTCCACCTCTTTGTAAATAAAATAATTTGGGCCTCAGTGTGTATAAGTCCTTATACAGTTTCAGAAATTTTGACGCGATTGTCGTTTTCAAACTATTTTTAACTGGGCCTACCCTCGTGTTGTAAGTCTTATTTCTTTTCTTTAAATACTCTTTGGGCCTCTAATAGAGTGTAAGACCCAACCCTTGTTGCATAGGAATAATCTTTGGGCCTCAGTCATTGTATAAGTCCCACTGTGCTTTAGAAAATCTCGGCGCGATCGCCATTCCAAAATAAAATCAATTGGGCCTCCCCTCGTGTTGTAAGTCCCATTTCTTTTCCTTTTTTCAAATAATTTGGGCCTCTCCTTGAGTTGTAAGACCCATACCTTTTGTAAATAAACCCCTTTGGGCCTCAGTCGTTGTATAAGTCCCGATACGATATTCAAAACAACGGTGCGATCACTGTTAAAACTTGGGCCTCTCCTTGAGTATAAGCCCCCACAATCTCTTCAAAACAAATTGCCTTTTGATTTAGATTCAATATACATGTTGTTATCAAAACTTTCTTTAATTTCTTTGAACACTAACAATACAACATGGAAGCTTGCTCACCTGTAAGTTTTAAATAGCTTTCATTTATTCGCTTTCATATATATATAAATGTATTGTGGGAAGCTGCGCACGGTAAGTCTTCTTTCATATCCTTTTAAATACTTGTCATATATCAACTGCATATATACTAGTATAGTTATTTAGAGTTTTCCCCGACAACTAGGTCTAGAACTAGGTAAAGCCAGTTGGTCACTCTTGAATACAATCAAAACTAGATCCCCATAGGATTTCCAGATACAGTATTGCCTTCTCTTGGGCTTAAACAATATGGAACAAAGAGAAAGACAGTATTATTCGTGAACCTTTTCTCAGGCTGTCACTATTAGAAATTGTCAAAAAAATTATACTCCCCGAAGTTGATCTATTCTCGGTAAATAGCATCTCTTGAGTTTCTTCAAACCTCAGAACTTTCACTAAATGATCTATTCTCGGTGAATAGAATTTCTTGAACTTTTCTTGGTTTGGGACCCACAGGCTTCCTAAAAGCATCCCCGCCTCCTCTTGGGCTTTATACAAGGACCCTTCGGCTTCTTAGAAGTTCTCATGCTTTCTCTTGGGCTTAATACAAGGACCCTGATGACCTCTTAAAGGGATAAGACAGAACTTAGTCATCCTTTGCTAGAGCAATCTTTCCAGTGTCATATCACAGACCAATTTAGGGTTGATTCTCTTCCCTTAAAACATTTGCCTCCTCTTGGGCATCATACAAAAGATAAAACCCTTCTACTCCAGTAGACTTAGACAGTCTAACCTTGAGTCTCAAAGACATTCTCAAGTTCCTTACAAACATAGGAGAAACTCCGGTCATTCTGGATAAATCTCCCGCAGAGCTAATAGGTCTCTCCTAAAAAACCCCAACCCATGGTCAGTTTTTCATCAGTATAACACTATCCCAAATCAGAACCTCAAGGTCTCTGATACCTCAACTCTTCTGTAAACCTCAGCAAGAGTTGATTCCCCACTTGGACCTGCCTCGGGATCTCAATTATCCCCGGCAGAAAGATAGCCTCCTCTTAGGCTTTGTATAATGATCTTTCCTCAGCAAAGTTAGCCTCCTCTTGGGCTTTGTACAATGATTCTCCCCAGCGGAGCTAACCTTTTCAGAATCTCTTGTTGAGTCGATCGCTTTTCAGAATCTCTTGTTGAGTCAATAAATGTTCAAGACTCTCTTGTTGAGTCAGTCACCTTTTCAGACTCTCTTGTTGAGTCAATCACCTTTTCAGACTCTCTTGTTGAGTCAATCACATTTCAGCACTCTCTTGTTTAATCAACCCTTTTAGCCTCAATCCTGGGCTTTGTACAGGACAAATAAAAACACTCTCTTGTTGAGTCAATCTTTTCCAGCCTCCTCGTAGGCCTGGTATAAGGATTTGCCCTAGCAGAAGTCAGATTCCTCTTAGGTATGATGATTTCTCCAGCTTGTTCAGCCATAATCCTAGGCTTCGTACAGGATAGATAAAAGCACTCTCTTGTTGAGTCAAAACCTTTTTTTACCTCAATCTTGGGCCTTATACAAGACATAAATCTTCATCTCTTAAACTGGGGACAGATATCTTCCCCAGCCGAATCATTTCTTCCCCAGCCTTCGTTTAGGCTTTGAGGAATGATTTCCCAAGCAGAGTCAAACTCATTTTAGCCTCAATTTTGGGCTTTGTACAAGACACATAAAAATATCCTCACTAGAGTTAGTTAAATTTCCCATTTCAGCCTCAATCTTGGGTTTTTTACAAGACACTTACAAACCTCCCCGGCGGAGTCAAAATCCCTTTTTAGCCTCAATCTTGGCTTTGTACAAGACATACAAAATATTTCCCCCGAAAAGTCAACCTTTTTAGCCTCTTCTTATGCTTTGTATAATGATATCCCCAAAGAGTCAGTCTCTTTCTTGCCTCAATCTTGGGCTTTGTACAAGACACCAATATATACACTCTCTTGTTGAGTTGGTCGACTTCCCCAATGGAGTCAATCAATCTCTTAGCTTCAACCTTGGGCTTTGATCAAGGCACACAAAAATCAACAATCCCCCTTTTGAGATGACAAGTTCTCTCTCAATCAAACCTTCTAGCTTCAATCTTGGGCTTTGAACAAGACATAAATAAACCTTTTAGCTTCAATCTTGGGCTTTGAACAAGACACCAAAATATCTTTTTCCTCCCTTAGAATAGGAGGAACTACGATTGCTCTGATTTCCCTGTTTCATTTAAACAGGAATACGTAGGCATAAGATTGCGAAATCTTAGCGAGCATACTAATCAAAAACTCTTAGTCCAGTACCTTCACATCAATCAAAACTTAGGTCTAGTACCTTACCAAAAACATCGGAAAAACCCGAACATCAACAAAAACTTACTCACTTAATCATATTTCCCAAGAAACTTTCCCAACCCATTAACGGATAAACACCATCAAGTATAAAGCGAAACCTAAAGCTAATATCCTGTGGATAACCACATATAGGATGGGTAATTGACAACTACCCATTGTATAACCTGACCCCGGACCCCCAATCTCTTTTAAGCGTTTGTTCAGATAAACATCCGCCTGCAAGGTTAGTTTTAGATAGCTTCCCTTTCCCTTTCAGCTTCACGGGATAAATAAGAAATCAGAAAGTAGCACCCCACTCCTCCTCATTGTGGTGAGGAGAAAAACCAGCGATAAGGTGGTCGCGTCACCGAAAAAAATCGCTCGATACACTCAATGCCACATGATTTGGTCAAAACACTACTACGGAAAACACCTATAACAATGGTTGGAAATGGGAAGCCACCACGTTGGTGTTGGAGCGGTAAAGCGGCAAGCAACAAAACGATTTGGAAGTATTTTTTCAGGAATTTATCGTGTCCACAGAGATCGGTGCTATTGAACTGTCGTTCAACAATTTAAATGTTAATGAGTTTGGGTTAAAATGGGTTTAAAGTAAATTCAGAAAAGTAAATATTAACACAAAAAGAATTCATTCTTCAGAGAGAAGAAACTTATCCGGCATGCATATAATCCACTCCTCACAAACTTAAACTTACCGACCAGTTATACTCAACCTACAATACTCCTCAATATCATCCAGCATCGCTCATAACAGTGTCCATCTCTGACACACTGAGCTGAGAGAACAACCGTGTTACCCTCGTCGACACTCTCGTACCCGACTCGAGATACGGAGGCATTAAGCTTCGACACCCATAAAGATTGTTAGCTCTAAATCTATCCCTAGCATCCAGAAACTAACAGATAATCATCCCTAATCAAAGTTTGCGATGTTTATCTCTAACACAACTCAAACCCCGAGCATAAAACAAAAATCAAGGATAATCACTGATAAAGATTTGTAAAGCATATTTTATATAACGCCATGGGTGACAAATATACATGAGTTCAAAGTAAATACATATACAACAACCCAACAAAGAAGAAAAACACAAAGAAGAAGAGAAATAAACCAAACATCTCGCGGTTTGTCAGCGCCGATCGATGAGAAATCTACCCCGGATCATCCGTGTGCAAGCTCCAATGTTGTTTCCTAAACTAATCCTGCTGAAAAATGATGTTTGATGGAGTGGGAGCAAAAAATACCCAAACCATCCTCTAAAAATTGTGTTTTTATGCCTTATATGGTGTTTCTGTCCGTCAAAATTCGCCTTGCAAAATTATGGTTCGCCCGACGAATTTAGGCGGTTTATTCTGCACTTTTTTCATGCTTCTGGACTGTCTGTCTCGCCACAGCTTTGCCTGGCGAGCCTGTGGAGAAAGCTGTCATGACAGCGAAAATCCTGCACTGTTCCGACCATAACTTTCGAACCGTAACTCCGTTTTTCGCCCGGTTTGAAGCGTTGGAAAGCTTATTCAATGCTCTTTATGGATATGACAAGATATCCTTGCTTGAATACCTCGAAAAATAAATGGAAAATAATTAAACTCAATGATATTTACACAATAATGTAATATATACACTATAACGTAAAGTAAATGTATTTACAAACAAAGCGGGGTTTATTCGAACGATATTAACAAAAAGTATCGATAAGTGCAACAAAACTTATATACAAAAATAACTACAATTTGCACTTATCAAATTCTCTCCAACTTAAACTTGTTTGTCCTCAAACAAGAATCAAGCGACTCAAAGAAACAGAGTAACAACCAAAGAATCATGAATCAACAGGTTTTGAAAAACGGACAAATGAATGGTTCAAATGAAAAACGGTACACACAAAGTAAATACTTACCACTAAACTACAACGACAACATAGTCACGAAACAAATGCAAAATACAAAAATCATGCCAAACATCCTAAAACAACACAAGTTCAAACGTGAGTCACACCTAGCAAAAATAATCATCGGTAGATAAAAAACAAAAAATGAGGTACTTTTCACTCACACAACAATCTTGCAAACAAAAGACGAAATTATGCAATCATCCAAAAATCATATTGAAAACATAAAAGCAAGAATCACAAGGGCTTTCAAGGTTGTAGCGTGGTCGGGTAAACAAACAAGGGGCAATTTCTAAAGGTAATTGAAACAAAAACTTGCCTAAACCTAAAGGAGTCATCAACTCACAAAGACTCAAACACAAAACTCCAATCAACTTCTTCCAAAATCCAAAGTGTTACACAAAACACAATACTTATTTAGCACAACTATTTGAACTCTTTTTGTTTCCTTTCACAAGGATTTTCTTTTTCTTTCTTTTTTTTTTCTTTTCTTTTTTCTTTCTTTTTCATATTTTTCTCTTTTTTGTTTCTTTTCTTTTTCAACCTCATAAAAACCAACCAATGAGTAAACAATCATTCTCTCCCCAACTTGAATTCAACCACATCATCATGTGAATACTCCCTACTTTCTAAGGCAAGGTAAAAATTCATACAACAACACGAAGTTGAGGGTTCAAGAAAAAAAAACAATTAATTAAAATCCATACAAAAAGTGAATTCAATACTCATAGACAAGCATTAAGTTCAAACAACATGGATAATGATAGAAAGGCACAAAGGGGTTACAAATGATCACATGCTCACAAGGTGAATGACTATTTGGCTATGTAGTTGTGCTCAAAATGAAATAAAAATGCCTTGATCCTTTTCATGCTTTCATATAATCAACACAAACAAAAGATTAAGCATAATAAAATCCAGTTAGAACTAGAATGTTGGTACTCCGCGCATATATGAACAATGGGAAGCTATCTCACAAAAAGGTTGGAAACTAAAGTGATTCACTTAAAGGACAAGTATACAAAAGAATGAATGGCATGGAAGTTTGTAAAATGCCTAAGTATCATGAATATGCTAAAGTCTAGAAAGTGATAAACACATACCTTAGACGTGTACAATACTTAACAATATCATTACCATACATCTGCAAGTTTAAACGAACAACCTTGGAACATCACCTTAAATTCCCTCAAGTTACTCAAAACAAGCTTTTAGATAAACACAGAAACTATTAATATAAACAAACTAAAAGGCCGGGTGAATTTGGATTAAACAAGTTGTAAAGTGAAGATTTGAGACTTTACGAAAAATTCGAGTACAACTTGTTTAATGAAAGTTCACCACACTACCTAAGCTAGAATCAAAAAGTAATAACGAAACAAAAAAAACGATAAAACATGCTTATTTTAAGTCGTAAGCTCGACGTCTTTACTGTGCTTAGCTAGTAACTTCCTTCCTTCATGCCATGGTGATGCCTCGCCGCACAAACCAAAAGCAAGTGTCCTAACCAAACACTTAAACAAACGTTACGGGAACAAAATATACAAGTATCAATATAAACAAGTGAAAATATACAATATGTGCGATATCTACAAAAGTCAAAAACAAAGAAAACTATCGCAATGCAAGGCACAATAAAAACACCAATCCTCGGCAACGGCGCCATTTTGTTAGAGCGGTAAAGCGGCAAGCAACGAAAAGATTTGGAAGTATTTTTTTGGGAATTTATCGTGTCCACAGATATCGGTGCTATTGAACTGCCGTTCGACAATTTAAATGTTAACGAGTTTGGGTTAAAATGGGTTTAAAGTAAATGCAGAAAAGTAAATATTAACACAAAAAGAATTCACTCTTCAGAGATAAGAAACTTATCCGGCATGCATATAATTCACTCCTCACAAAATTAAACTTACCGACCAGTTATACTCAACCCACAATACTCCTCAATATCATCCAGCATCGCTTACAACAGTGTCCATCTCTGACACACTGAGCTGAGAGAACAACCGTGTTACCCTCGTCGACACTCTCGCACCCGACTCGAGATACCGAGGCATTAAGCTTCGACACCCATAAAGGTTGTTAGCTCTAAATCTATCTCTAGCATCCAGAAACTAACAGATAATCATCCCTAATCAAAGTTTGCGATGTTTATCTCTAACACAACTCAAACCCCGAGCATAAAGCAAAAATCAAGGATAATCACCGATAAAGATTTGTAAAGCAGATTTTATATAACGCCATGGGCGACAAATATACATAAGTTCAAAGTAAATACATATACAACAACCCAACAAAGAAGAAAAACACAAAGAATAAGAGAAATAAACCAAACATCTCGCGGTTTGTCGGTGTCGATCGATGAGAAATCCACCCCGGATCATCCGTGTGCAAGCTCCAATGTTGTTTTCTAAACTAATCCTACTGAAAAATGATGTTTAATGGAGTGGGAGCAAAAAATACCCAAACCATCCTCTAAAAATTGTGTTTTTATGCCTTATATGGTGTTTCTGTCCGTCAAAATTCGCCTGGGGAAATTCTGGTTTGCCTGGCGAAGTTAGGCGGCTTATTCTGCACTTTTTCAAGCTTTTGGACTATCTGGCTCGCCACAGCTTCGCCTGGCGAGCCTGGGGCGAAAGCTGTCATGACATCGAAAATACTGCACTATTCCGGCCATAACTTTCGAACTGTAACTCCGTTTTTCTCTCGGTTTAAAGCGTTGGAAAGCTTATTCAATGCTCTTTATGAATATGACAAGATATCCTTGCTTGAATACCTAGAAAAATTAATGGAAAATATTTAAACTCAATGATATTTACACAATAACGTAATATATACACTATAACGTAAAGTAAACGTATTTACAAACAAAGCGGGGTTTATTCGAACGATATTAACAAAAAGTATCGATAAGTGCAACAAGACTTATATACAAAAATAGCTACAATTTGCACTTATCAAACTCTCCCCAACTTAAACTTTTTTGTCCTCAAACAAGAATCAAGCGACTCAAAGAAACAGAGTAACAACCTAAGAATCACGAATCAACAGGTTTTGAAAAACGGACAAATGAATGGTTCAAATGAAAAACGGTACACACAAAGTAAATACTTACCATTAAACTACAACGACAACATAGTCACGAAACAAATGCAAAATACAAAAATCATGCCAAACATCCTAAAACAACACAAGTTCAAACGTGAATCACACCTAGCAAAAATAATCATCGGTAGATAAAAAACACAAAATGAGATACTTTTCACTCACACAACAATCTTGCAAACAAAAGACTAAATTATGCAATCATCCAAAAATCATATTGAAAACATAAAAGCAAGAATCACAAGGGCTTTCAAGGTTGTAGCGTGGTCGGGTAAACAAACAAGGGGCAATTTCTAAAGGTAATTGAAACAAAAACTTGCCTAAACATAAGGGAGTCATCAACTCACAAAGACTCAAACACAAAATTCCAATAAACTTCTTCCAAAATTCAAAGTGTTACACAAAACACAATACTTATTTAGAACAATTATTTGAACTCTTTTTGTTTCCTTTCACAAGGATTTTCTTTTTCTTTATTTTTTTTCCTTTTCTTTTTTCTTTCTTTTTCATATTTTTCTCTTTTTTTTTTCTTTTCTTTTTCAACCTCATAGAAACCAACCAATGAGTAAACAATCATTCTCTCCCCAACTTGAATTCAACCACATCATCACGTGAATACTCCCTACTTTCTAAGGCAAGGTAAAAATTCATACAACAACACGAAGTTGAGGGTTCAAGAAAAAAAACAATCAATCAAAATCCATACAAAAAGTGAATTCAATACTCATAGACAAGCATTAAGTTCAAACAACATGGATAATGATACAAAGGCACAAAGAGGTTACAAATGATCACATGCTCATAAGGTGAATGACTATTTGGCTATGTAGTTGTGCTCAAAATGAAATAAAAATGCCTTGATCCTTTTCATGCTTTCATATAATCAACACAAACAAAAGATTAAGCATAATAAAATCCAGTTAGAACTAGAATGTTGGTACTCCGCGCATATATGAACAATGGGAAGCTATCTCACAAAAAGGTTGGAAACTAAAGTGATTCACTAAAGAACAAGTATACAAAAGAATGAATGGCATGGAAGTTTGTAAAATGCCTAAGTATCATGAATATGCTAAAGTCTAGAAAGCGATAAACACATACCTTAGACGTGTACAAAACTTAATAATATCATTACCATACATCCACAAGTTGAAACGAACAAACTTGGAACATCGCCTTAAATTCCCTCAAGCTACTCAAAACAAGCTTTTAGACAAACACAAAAACTATTAATATAAACAAACTAAAAGACCAGGTGAATTTGGATTAAACAAGTTGTAAAGTGAAGATTTGAGACTTTGCGAAAAATCCGAGTACAACTTGTTTAATGAAAGTTCACCACACTACCTAAGCTAGAATCAAAAAGTAATAACGAAACAAAAAAAACGATAAAACATGCTTGTTTTACATCGTAAGCTCGATGCCTTTACTGTGTTTAGCTAGTAACTTCCTTCCTTCATGCCATGGTGATGCCTCACCGCGCAAACCAAAAGCAAGTGTCCTAACCAAACACTTAAACAAACGTTACGGGAATAAAATATACAAGTATCAATATAAACAAGTGAAAATATACAATATGTATGATATCTACAAAATTCAAAAACAAAGAAACTATCGCAATGCAAGGCACAATAAAAACACCAATCCTCGGCAACGACGCCATTTTGTTGGAGCGGTAAAGCGGCAAGCAAAAAAAAGATTTGGAAGTATTTTTTCGGGAATTTATCGTGTCCACAGAGATCGGTGCTATTGAACTGCCGTTCGACAATTTAAATGTTAATGAGTTTGGGTTAAAATGGGTTTAAAGTAAATGCAGAAAAGTAAATATTAACACAAAAAGAATTCATTCTTCAGAGAGAAGAAACTTATCCGACATGCATATAATCCACTCCTCACAAACTTAAACTTACCGACCAGTTATACTCAACCTACAATACTCCTCAATATCATCCAGCATCGCTCACAACAGTGTCCATCTCTGACACACTGAGCTGAGAGAACAACCGTGTTACCCTCGTCGACACTCTCGCACTCGACTCGAGATACGGAGGCATTAAGCTTCGACACCCATAAAGATTGTTAGCTCTAAATCTATCTCTAGCATCCAGAAACTAACAAATAATCATCCCTAATCAAAGTTTGCGATGTTTATCTCTAACACAACTCAAACCCCGAGTATAAAGCAAAAATCAAGGATAATCACCGATAAAGATTTGTAAAGCAGATTTTATATAACGCCATGGGCGACAAATATACATGAGTTCAAAGTAAATACATATACAACAACCCAACAAAGAAGAAAAACACAAAGAAGAAGAGAAATAAACCAAACATCTCGCGGTTTGTCGGCGCTGATCGATGAGAAATCCACCCCGGATCATCCGTGTGCAAGCTCCAATGTTGTTTTCTAAACTAATCCTACTGAAAAATGATGTTTGATGGAGTGGGAGAAAAAAATACCCAAACCATCCTCTAAAAATTGTGTTTTTATGCCTTATATGGTGTTTCTGTCCTTCAAAATTCGCCTGGGGAAATTCTGGTTCTCCTGGTGAAGTTAGGCAGCTTATTCTGCACTTTTTTCATGCTTTTGGACTATCTGGCTCGCCTCAGCTTCGCCTGGCGAGCCTGGGGCGAAAGTTGTCATGACAGCGAAAATCCTGCACTGTTCCAGCCATAACTTTCGAACCGTAACTCTGTTTTTCTCCCGGTTTAAAGCGTTGGAAAGCTTATTTAATGCTCTTTATGAATATGACAAGATATACTTGCTTGAATACCTACAAAAATAAATGGAAAACAATTAAACTCAATGATATTTACACAATAACGCAATATATACACTATAACGTAAAGTAAACGTATTTACAGACAAAGTGGGGTTTATTCGAACGATATTAACAAAAAGTATCGATAAGTGCAACAAAACTTATATACAAAAATAGCTACAATTTACACTTATCAGTTAGTCCAACTATTGTGAGGTAAGATGTGATTATATGTATGATGCTTTCCACCACAGACGTGCGACCGTGATTGTATCTACGTAGTGTGCTACATACTACAACGGTTACTTAAACAACCGTTGTGATATCCTTTAATGCAACATATTTAACAACGGTTGTGTTAAACAACGGTTGTGATATATAGACCTGAGTTTATTATAAATTATGTGGAATGCTTATTTCGCCAATGCTACTAAACATATAATCTTTCATTCTGCACTAGAACATTATAATATAACAAATTAAGCTATATTTGAAGTACAAGTCCACATTTAATGCTAGACAAGAGTTCTTCAACATCTTATCCGTGTTTTGTTCTTTAACAGTAAGAACTTGGTTTAATGATTGTATTTCTTCAACTGCCCCTGCTTTCACCTCTAGCTCTTTTTGCAAAATATTATCTACTTTGCAAACAATATTAGAGGTGGAGAAAGAGGCGGTTGAAGACCTACAATCATTAAACCAAGTTCTAACTGTCAAAGAACAACATGCAGTTAACAATGTGAAGAATTCTTGTCGAGAATTGAACGTGTACTTTTTTTCTAATATAACTTTATCTATCATATCATAATTTGCTAATGCGGTTTGGAAAATTATATATTCGGTAAGGGATTGAAAAATCACTCAAACCACATAATATATAATAAAACCATCTTTTAAACAAACATTAACAACAACAAACCATAAACAACAAATACAATAAACATATCAAGTTATAGAATGCTTCAGAAACGTACCATACATATCCCATAATGGCGTGTCCACAATGAAATAAGGATGAAACTAAAGTTAGAGCCGCAAACTTAATATCCCTACCTACAAATTTGCAAAGCTAATTCGTCCTCTTTATTGAAACAAGCATCCCTGCCTACAAGTCAAAACAACAAGAAAGTTCAAACATCATGAAACAAGCTAATGAAACAGATTTTGAAAAAAAAAACTATAGAGAAAACGAACTTGTAAATACCCATTGGCTAAGATTTGATGTTATGGTTTCATTTTAGAGTTTTCATATGAGAGAGATGAGTGACATAGTTCTTAGAGTTTTGCTTGGAGAGAGATGAGTGAAAGAGTTGTTAGGGTTTTATATTGAGAGAGACATCTATTGTGTACTGAAGCGAGAGATAATTTTGCTTATATATAAATAAGTATCACCTTTAATCACAGTTGGTAATTAAAAATGTGGTGATATACATGGTTAGTCACATTTTTATCACGATAAATGACTAATTGTTGGTGCTGAGATTCGAACCATTTCACTCCGTGTACCTTTCACTACGATTGCTTTGTTTGACCGTTGTGACATGTCATTTAGTAAATACCAATAAAAGCGCCCAAAAATAAACTATTACCATGGTTAACACTATGACCGTTGTAAAATTGGTGTTACGAAAGGTCTATTTTGTAGTAGTGAAATAAAAATACAAGAATCTAAAGTTGACCTACGATTAAATCATCTGGGTCACTCTTGTATCAAAAGTCCTAGTCCCTTGACAAATAAAAACAATGACAAACTATAAACTAGTAACGACAAATACATTAGTGTGGATTTTAAATTTCATAAAATAAATATAATAACCCTTCAATTATTAGCGAAAAAGGCTTTGGTAATATGGAATTTTGTTCAGAAGTAAGAAAAACATATTAAATATTGTTCAAATTATATATTAAATTTAGGTACTCGTAATCAATTGTTTATATACTTGTGAGAGTCTTTCGGGTTCGGTCTGGTGTATTTTGGGTGACTTTAATGTGGTTCTTAGTTGTTCTGAGAGGAATGGGTTATTTGGGGGCCCAGGATTCGAATCCTGTTACAGTTTGTTAAGTTTATTGAAGTGATGGGTTTGGTGGATTTACTTGTGTTGGGGATGAGGTTTAACTGGTTCCATTCGAATGGGGTTATCTGAGAAGGTTGATCAGGTTCTTCTTTTGGCTAGGTGGGAGGAGGAGTGAGGTCAGGGTAGCCTGTGGGCTTTGGTCTGAGACGTCTCTGATCACTTTCTAATCAGAGATGAGAAACATCAACCTCAGGGAAAAATATAAAAGAATCTTCTTCCAACGAAGAAGATGAAATTTTCTCAAAGGCAACCTACAAGAAAGATATTGTTCAGGTAACTAAACCATTTTACAAACAAATGTTTAAAATGAGTGCCCAACTAATTAAAGAAAATGATAAATCGAAAGAACACAATTTAGTTCTTAAGAAGTCCTTAAAGTCTCTTGAGGAAATTAATAAATCGTTCAAGATTGTAGTAACTAAAATTAGAAACTCAAGAGAAGAATCTAAACGTTGTGTCTCCCTTATAGAGGAAGTAACTATTTTACGTGAAACCATAGGTAAGTTTACCTAAGGTAAAGAAAAGCTTGACTTGATCTTATAAAGTCAAAAACCTTCCTTAAACAAAAATGGACTAGGATTTAAAAAGGATAAGAAACCTAGTGAATGTATAGATCAAAAGAAAAAGAATCACTCAGTTTATAAATGCACACACACATTGTAAAAGGGGCGGTCATTTAGAGCCCTTTTGTTTTGATAAATTAAAATATATCTAAAGGAAAAGACCTTATATCTTCTAGAACTAATGCACTTGGGCCCAAGAAGATGTGGACACCAAAGGTGAAACCTTAGTGTTTTGCAAGTATGCATTACATCTCGCAGTTTTAACGACTATGAATGGAGTTGTGCAAAGCAAAAGTATACTTTTTAGTATACTGTATATGAAGTCTCTGATCCAAGAACGTATGATGATGGCAAATATTAAAGTACAAGGATCAAAACAAGTGTTCTTGAGAATATCTTAAGATGTACGATCCTTAGCGATTAGTTGAATAGATATGTGTGTAATGGACTTATTCATTTTGTTGTGTATGCCAACTCTCGCATCCAACGATGTATAGGTACCATATTTTGATTGGTGTTTCCCTTTAAGGGGAAGTTTTTTTATCAAGAGTTCTTGATAAAAAGAGGTATACATTATTTTAAGGTTGAAATAATCAGAATACTCTGATTAAACCCTTAAAATAATGAATTTATTATTTTTCTCATCTAAATAAATTACTTTCTAACCCAAAATATGAGTTGTTTCAAGTGTTCTAGAAAGGAGATGCAAATAATGCTAAATGGGGGGTACAAAAAAGAAACACGTCCAGCACTAGGCCCAAAGACGCACCAAAGAGACTGAACAACGAAAGCCTAGATTAGCATAGTGACAATCGATTAGAGAAGTTTGACGAGTCTAATTTCAAATCACATCCAAGCTAGCCTTTCCCTCCAAGCAAAGCAGATATCAATATTGATGATAAACAAATAAAATCAGGATAGGTCTAATTCACTAATCTATTGGAGGAGTTAGCCAATCATTTAGTACACTCAATTCAGAAAGACCTTGATTTGATTTTCAATCTGTAAAATCTGTAATGAATACGTGCCTGAACTATTTGAGGAAATCTTCATAAGGCACGCTATGAATAGGTACGCTTCTTTCACTACTCCTTATATATCAAAATCCATACCATATTGCATATTTTTTTGTGTGAGTACTTATGTCATAAGTATCATCATGGCCTCCTCAAGCCAAAAATTCAGAGAAGCGCCACCAAGAAGAGATATCATCATAGTTGTGCTAATGAGTAAAACGAAAGAAGAAAAGGTGATGATCCTAGAAAAGAAGATAATAGAACCATGGTATATGGAAGAAACTTTCGTGAAAGGCTACAAGCACTACTCTTATATCTGCCAAGCCTCTTTGAGAGCTTTCTTCACTAAAGCACTTGATAGAATATTCCCAAATCTAGTGAAATAATTCTACTCAAACCTGCATGTGATTGGAAATACTCTGACATCATCAGTAAAAAATGTAAAAATCATAATCCATAGAGAAAATTTTGGTAGAATGTTTGAAATATCATTTCTAGGAACATCCTACAAGTCAGAGAGGGCCATAGGTCTCAAAAACTTCAAGTGAACTGTAGCCTTAATCACTCTTGTCACCAACCCCACGGAAAAAAGAAATCTCCCATTCAAGAAGACCCTTTTGAAGCTAAAAGTTTGAATCATTCACTGCCTTATAACAAAAATCATACTTCCAAGAAACACCAATAACACCTATGTTATCAAAGACGATATCATATCTTTGGCTTCTAACCCAAAACATTCTAACAAACTGGGTGGACAAAATCTTTCATCACATGACTTAATCTAAAGAAAATCCCTCAGCAGAACTTTCATATGAAGCAATGATTTCCATATGGAGCAATGATAACAATAATTCTAAGTACCTTCATCATTGATACTCAAGGGAAAAAGAAATCTCATACAACAACCGAATTGACTACACCAGTCTCATAGACATGAAGATTAATATAAAGTATGAAGAATTAAGGACGACTATATAATTGAGGAAGGAGATCTAGAATAAAAAGAAGACATAGATATCAACCAAATTTTTGGGAAATTCGTCAAAACTTAGCAAGAGACGTAAAAGAGACAAAGACAATATTCTCAAAAGAGTGATGACACCTATGGCATTGAATAGTCTCACATATGTGTTTAAATTCATGTTATTTCCTTCTTCCCGCAATTTAAATTCAATAATTTTCATTCTTGTACCTTAAATTCTAAAGTATTTTTAAGGCAATGTTTTTCATTCCCAAATGCTCATGTGTCTATGTGTGCACATTTATATTTCTTGCATTGCATCTTTACTTGCCGTTTTTATTTTGAAAAAGGGGAAGAATTATACTCTCAAGGGAGTAGAGTATACTCTCTATTTAACTTAGGAAAAGTTTAATTACTCTAAGCTTATAAGTGTTATTTTCTTTACCACCTCCCTTGAGAAATGTGTTGTCATCATCAAAAAAGGGGATAATATGAAAACTTGTTTTGTAGATGATATGCTTTTAACAAGGATAACTATTTTACTTTTGATGATAACAACCTTTGTCTAGTGATGACAACTGATGATGACAAGTCAAGCATAAGCGGTTAAGCAGTTAAAGATGCAAACCACAAAGTTAAGGTTTGCTAGACTTGACTATCTGATGATGGAAACTAGGGCTGGAAATGAGCCGAGTCGAGTCAAACTCGCCTCAACTCAGCTCGACTCGCTAAGAATTAGTTCAGCTCAAATCTCGGTTCAAGTTCGATACTGACTTTTTTTTAAGCTCAAGTTTGACTCGTTATAAGTTCACGAGCAACTTGGTTCGACTCGTTAGGTTCATCTCATTAGGTTCAACTCGCTTGCTTCACGGACTTAAAAGCCATTTTTTTAAAGTCTATTTTTTTATATATTTGACATTTTAAATTAATATTATTTTAAAAAGAAAGTATTGAAATAAAATAAAAGTTATTCGATTGAAATTTAACTTTGTCTAAAAAATATACTAATTCAAAAATTAATTAATTTATATGATGCTAATTTTATTTGTATAAGTATTTTTAGAAATATTTTGCTCACTTGAGAATATAAATTATCAATTGACACCGTTAGATTAAAATAAGATATAAGGTTAAAATTTATATTAAATCTTTAAACCTACTCTTAACGACAATATAATCCTTCTTATATATAATCGAGTTGGCTCATGAGTCTAACGAGTCGAACCACATATAGTTCAAGTTCAACTCATTTAGTTAACGAACTTAGTTTTTCGCTCATATTCAGCTCATTAGGTTCATGAACCAAGTTAAATGAATCAATTGTCAAACCGAGTTCCGAACTATTTTTGAGTTGGTTCGGTTCATTGCCAGGCCTAATGGAAGCCTAATGGAATTTAACTCAAGTTGCATCTAAAGTAAAACTCAAGCATGTGTCTATAAGAAGGAAAGTATCTGACAAAGTCTTGAAGTGCAAGAAAGCTTTGCCTTGATTAGTCTGAGTGAAAACTTTGTAATGTATAAGGGTGTTTTATGTTGTTATACATTGTAAGTTGTATGTTGTTTAAGGTATGTTGTTGTTGATAAAAGTTATATGTTGTTTATGATTTAGTTTTTGTTGATATATGTTGTTTAAGGTATGTTGTTGTTGATAAAAGTTGTATGTTGTTGATGATTTTTTGTTTGTTCATATATGTTGTATGGTGTTTAAGGTATGTTGTTGTTGGTAAAAGTTGTATGCTATTGATGGGTTTTGTTGATATATGTTATATGTTGTTTAAGGTATGTTGTTGATAAAAGTTGTATGTTATTGATGATTTTGTGTTTGTTGATATATGTTATATGTTATTTAAGGTATGTTATCGTTGATAAAAGTTGTATGTTAGTGATGATTTAGTTTTTGTTGATATATGTTATATGTTGTTTAAGACATGTTTTCGTTGATAAAAGTTGTATGTTGTTGATGATTTTGTATTTGTTGATATAGGTTGTATGTTATTTAAGGTATGTTATTTATTGAAGTTGTATGTTGTTGATGATTTAGTTTTTATTGATATATGTTATATTTTGTTTAAGTTTTATTGTTGATGTTGTTGATGATGATTTATATGTTGTTGATTTTGAATGATATACCTTGTACATTGCAGCTTTCACTATGTTGAACCAACATGTCCTATAAGATGAGTTTATTATGTCATATGTGATTTGAGTATGTTACCAACCCATCACTAACTAAATAACCTTTATAATTGAATTAAAAATTTATAATATTAAAAATTAAGTTATATTAGAAAACAACTTACATTGATCAATGTTTTTCGAGCTTTCTTCCTTGCATTCTACGTATGTCCCTCTTTGAGAGTTAGAATTTAGTTTAATGCTTTTATTTCTTCAATAAACTCTTCCTTATTTACTAGTTCAACGAACTAGTAGAGAATGAAGTGTAGGTTGAAGAGTCACAAGCATTGAACCTAATTTTAACACTCAAAAAGCGAGATACGAAGAATGAATGGAAGAAAGCTAGGAAAACATTAATCATTGTAACTTGTTATTCTAATATAAGTTAAATTTTCCAATTATTAATTTCTATATCAGATTAAAAGGTTATATGTTTAGTGAGTTGGTGAAATAAGCATTCCACATATGTTATAATAAACTCAAATGAACATATCACCACAGTTGTAAGGTACAACCGTAGTGAAAAGTTGTGCACCGATTCTTTCACTACGGTTGGAAAGAATAACTGTGGTAAAATTTCTCGCGGATAAAATCGGAGACCAAACTACCACACCCTACTACCACGGACCTACTTTTCCAAGGACCTCTTCCAGTGGTAATATTTGTCGCGGATAGAATCGGAGACCAAACTATTAGTTAACTTGACTCACAAAACAAAATGTCACCATCGAACTTTAATTTATCCAAGGGAAGAGGAAAAGATCAAATAACCCAAAGTATGTATGCAAAGCTAAAGATAAGACTAAAGTCTAAGCAAATAAGAGATCAAAGGTACGAGGGTTGATTATACTAAGGGAAGGTACTAGCACCCTAAGTATCTATAGTATCCTATAGGAACATCTTGAAATATCTATGTTTTCTTGCTAAAGTTGTTTGCTATTGATTGGGAAAGTATGGGAAATGTTTTATTGTTTTATTGAAAGGGAGTTTGAGATAAAACTAAGGTGAAAAGGTTTAAAAGAAAAAGGTAGCTCGCCAAGATCTCACAATCCTATGCCTACGTATCATAAATAGGAAGTGAGAGCAATCGTAGTTCAGCTAATTATAGTTAAAAGCAAATTTATTGGTTGGTTTTAGAAGAAGAGACAAGTTGCCATCTTAAGAGTAAATGCTCAAATATACCACCACAAACCTAAGAAAGTAGATCTTTGCATCATATCAAGAGAAACGCTCCAACTTGGATATAGAATCAACAAGTATGTCATGTACCTCTCTTAAATGGAAAAGTATCACAATGTTTCAATTATATCATGGGGATAGAAGAGACATCTTGTCTATAGAGATGCCTCATGTCTAATCTCTTTGGGAAGGTTTAGAGTGAAAAGCCAAAGTTTCAAAGGTTCAAAGTTAAGAAAATCCTAAGGTTTGAACTAGGTCTAAATAATGGGTGAATAGGGAATGTAACAACTATATACATGCATTATGACAAGAAGTCAACAGGAAATTTCTTTCCCTTGGGTTTAAATAATAATAGGATATGATGAACATGGATACACAAGCATATATGACTTTCAACAATGAAGTTAAGTGTAGGAAGCATGATACACAACATCAACATGATTTTAAACACATGACTAAACAAGGGGAAACTTCAAAGACATAAGGCACGACTCAAGTATAAACAAGATCAACACATGAATCATTAAGCACAAACATGATATACAAGCAATAAATTTAATCAAGACATGTTCATAACAAAGATAAGATAACATCCACATGTGAACAAGAGACATGGATACATCATTCATCAAGGCATACCTATAACAAGATATCATCAACACATGGACATCTCAAGAAGCAAAAGACATACATTTGACATTTGCCATCAAGATGATCATCACAAAAGCAATAGACATGGATTGAGAACATCAAGTATCAAGAATTTGAAACAAGTCATGGATTGATCAAGGATCAGGTCAAGAATTAGGTCATACAAACATTTGAAGCAATTATGAACACAACATAGATAATGAAGAAGAAAGTGACATGGATCAATCATCAAGCATGGAGTATTAAAGCATACATAAGACATTGAAAAATGAACACAACATCATAATCAACAATGAAACAAAGTGTACAAGCATTGAACACAACATGGATTAACAATTAAGCAAAAGTACAAATTAATTAATCAAAGATGTTTAAAGATAAAATAAAATCAAAGGTGCAAATAATAAATAAAAAGGTTAATAAATAAACAAAAGGGATTACAAATATTTTTTAGATTTTTTAAAATGTGAGAATTAAGAATAAAATAAGAAAGAAATAAAATATTCTTTGATTTTTAAATGTTTAATTAAAAAATAAAATAAATAAACAACTAATTAATATTCTTTGGATTTTTTATATGAAAAATAAAATAAAAGAGAACTAGATAATAAAATATTTTTTTTAGAATTTTTAATAGTGTTAGAAATAATAAGAAAAAGTTAAAATAAAATAGGCAAAAAGAAAATAGTAAAAAGGAAAAAAAAAACAAAATGAAAGGAAGAAGAAAGAAGGGAAGAAAAGAAGAGAAACATGAAAAAATGAAGGAGTTGGGAATTGAACCCACGCCTTCCACATTGCATACACCAAGACCAACACAACAACTACTGGGCCAACACACACTTTCTATCAATAACACACGCCAAATAAAATAAGTATGAAAACTGAAATTTAAAAAAAGAAAAAAGAAAACTCCATCTTCTTTTTCGTGTTTGTTACTGTAATTATATTTTTTTTCAAAAAAATGTAACTTTTCCATTTTTCTGCCAAACAAGGAATGTTGATATAGCATCTTGATCAGTATTTCATAAGGAATCCAAATATAACATTAGTTTTTATTTATTTTATCTCAAACTCACGAATTTTGGACAAAACCATATGAACCCTAAATCTTTAAACAAAAATTAAATGCTATACATGATAAATTAATGCCCATTTTCATGGGGCTTTCACTCAACATGTCAAGGCAAGTAAAATGGTAACTTGAATGGATAAAAGTGATGCCTTAAAGAGAGAGTTCGAAATCAAGAAATTTTACCTATTGAAGTGTGTCAAATGCACCTTCTAAAGCACTTCCAGATGTGAAATATTGATGCCTTTAGCTTCCTTGCATCTCTAGGAGTGTAATGGTACCTTTACTTTGCATTGAAACCTTCCAAATTGTTCTGCTCGAATCCACTTGCAAGTGAAGAAAGTGAAATATGGTTATGAATTTTTAGGTGTTTCAGGTCATGTTTAATGCATACAAAAGTTTATGTATGGTGATTGGAACATGTTTATGGTGGAAAAATTGAAGGAAAAGGTAAGAGTGATGAGATTCAAAGTTTTGGCTTAATGGACAACAATGGAGTTTTTTTTGAAAATGCTCTCTTTGTTTCTGATGGATCTTGCTGGTTTTTGTTTGTTTTTGTTGATGAGAAATGATCTGATATAAAGCTCTTTATATAGAGGTTTTGACTTTGGCTTGGATAGAAGTTTGGATAAAGTGTGAATATTGTTCAATGGACGAATGCAACAAAACTAAAAAAAGTGGTGAAAGGTACAAGTAGTCTTTGCTTTCTAGTGTGGCTACAAGTTGATATTCTTAAGTCATTCTCAGATTATGCAAGCTATCTCTGATGTGTAGAGAAACACTCTTGGCTTATTGAACAAGCAAAGGTCAAAAGACACTTTTCACACATTTTCCATGATGCAATTCAAGTTGGAACATTGCACCAAGCTTTTCTCACATGTATTGAGATCAATTCTGCAGAAGTTTGGTTTCAAGGTGAAGATATTATGTGATACTACAAGTTTCATGTTGATAACATCTTGGAAAAAGGCTTGGAAAATTGTCAAAATATGCCTCAAATTCGCGTGGTTAAAACTGTCCCATAACTTAGAAAAATTCCGGTTCATTTGTAATTGGTCACCATGAATGAAACCTCAACTTTGATCATCAATATCTCTCAATTAGTAAAAGCTTTTTGGACCAAATTTTCCACTAAGATGAAGTATGAAATGTGATCTTTAATTGCAGCCCTCAAGCATCAAAAGTGGTGGCTTGGATTTTTCACAAAGAATCCACAAAGTCACGCACTTGACAAGGTTAAAAGCTTAGAAAATTTTCTAAGTGTTTTGGATTTTGTAACAACTTGGAACCCTAACTTTGATCATCAATATCTTTCACTTCACGAAAGCTTTTGGCCACCAAATTTCATCAACTTATAGTATCAAATACCATCTTTAAGTAGAGCCTTCAAGTGTTTCCATTGGATGCTTGAATCAAAAGCCATGGCCTTGGAAAGTAGGTCACTTGATCATGGAAATTTGTACTTAGAAAAATTCAAGAACCCTAATTTTTGGCAATTTTGCATCTTTGAATGATTTCTTTGATTTAGCTTGATCAAACTCAATCATCTTCCATATTTTCTTGATTATTGACTTGAGAAGTTCATGGTTGACCAAAAAATGTCAAAAGTCAAACTTTGACTTTGAGCATTTGTTGACTTTGTATCAGATGAATTCAAATTCTTCAACTATCAATGAATCACACTTCTTGAGCTATTGAACCTTATGAATGGACTTCAAAGATGCATTTGAAGGTCTTGAATCATTTCTTGAGTCATGAGATCATGTTCAGATGAAAAAGTCAACACCAAGCTGTCTTTGGTCAAAAACCCTAATTTGGAGTACCAGGTGAATTAGAGCTTTATGAACTTGAATTGATGCAATCTTGCACTTGATTGTTGATGAAAGGAGTCTCTTGATCATCATGAATGAATGGGAGCTTGGGATATTGAGGATCACATAAAACCCTGATTGACTAACCACTTGATCTTCTTGATGCAAAACCCTATCTTGTAAACAAAGCATGCAAGGCATATATTCTTTGTATTTCAATGGGGTTAGAAAATCATAAGAGACACACACAAAAGGTGGTTGATACTATGCAAATGATGCAAATGAAGGTGAAATCTTAGGTTTAAAAATTTGGGTATGACAATATCCTTCTCCCAACTATGGTTAAGTTTCCTTTCCGTAGTTGTTATTGAGGTGGATTTCGTGCGACAGTTGGATACATATCAATTATGGAGATAAGGATATGAGTCGTACTCTCATGTTATGTCCCATTGTGAAGGTACACATGCTCATTCTCTAATGGACATGTTGGTTAGATTAGGCCAGTCTTATGGGAAACCCGAAACAATTATTCCTTAAGTCCTTACTATCGGGAATGAAGTGAGAAATGTTGACACAAGAACTCATAGGCCGGTCCAAGGACCTGATTTTCTTCACGTTCTTCATCAATTTGTTCTTCATTCTTCAAAACATGGAGAAAATATTCAAGAAAAATATTTCTCATCCTTTTCTTTATTTGATGTCCATTATGTTGGGGGAGAATATAAACTCGAATGGTCGAGAAGGAATGCTTGAATATACCTTTCCTAAAGAGAGCGGTTAAAAAAGTTTACCTTTTCAAAATCAATGTTTGATAAAAATCGATTGGCATAGTGGAATTTACAAAATTATATGCTTTTTTGGACTGATCGTGATATACACTTAATCAAAAACACAAAATGAACGATAAATGAAAATACTAAATCAGTCAACATATCGATTGACAAAAAATCAATGTACAGGAGATGTGTAAAGCGAGTCTTTTCAATTGAGGAAGACAAATTCCTATAATCATGGAGATATAACTATCTCTACTTGAACCATTCCTCTAGCCGGTTACTACTTATATACCTTGCTAGCCACGTAAGATAAGTGGATGAATCAATTCGAGCTGTTCAAGCCCAATGGGTGGCCTTTCGCCCCATTTTGAGCGACCCCGTGCCCTGTATAGGGAGACCTGCCACCATGTGCAGTGTGTTTGCCCAGTATTAAGGCAATTAATTTGGATCGTCTAATCATTGACCTTCCTTCTTAAGGTCCAATAAAGTTATTCCAAGTCAAGTTTGCAAATGAATTATATTTTGAATTTTAAATTTATATTAATTTGTACATGAATCAGGATGAGAGATGATAAATATTTTAAATTATTTATTTGAACTTTTAATTCACATTTTAATTAACTTATTATCTTTTCTTAATATTAAAAAAATTAATTTATCGATTGAGAATTATTCTAATGAACTTTAAACAAATATCTAATTATCATCTCAAAATACATTATCTTAAATGAAGATTAATAGCAAATACATTTTAATAGTTTCTTTTAAAACTCATCTTAACACGTGTATTTAGAATAATTAAAGTATATCCAATACATCTAAAATGTTACTCCCTCTGTTTTTTTATAAGTCACTTTGAAGAAAAAATTTGCACTAAGCCGATTTGCAATATAAAAATAATTAATATTATTTTTTATATTATATGCTTAAATATTTATTATCATCTATTCTTTCAATTATTTAAATTTATCTTTCTCTTACCATTAATGAAAACAATATTATAAAATTCTCCATAATTTGTCTTTTTCATACAAAATCGTTACATTTTTTAATACGTGTAAAAAGTCTAAAACATTTATAAAAAAACGGAGGTAGTATTAGGGGTGTATACGAGTTGGGTTGGACTGAGTTTGACCTAATCCGTTACCCAATCCGTTCAAACTTCAATGAGCTGGGTTCTTCGGCCAACCTGCAATTGCATTGTCAAAATCGACCCGACCCATTTATTTATGGGTTGGATTCTTGGGTTGTGTTTCAAATAATTTTTTTTTAATGATTCTTTTTGTCAGTTTAAAAAAATGTAATACAACTCAATACAATCATACTCATTTATAACACTAAAATTCGATAAAACACATCATATAATATCTAATAAAATTCTTCAACATGACATAACACTTGATAATATTATAAAATTCAACAAGACATATTATTTTCATAAAATACATAAGTTAAAAATTATACATAAGAAAATAAGAAACAATATTTAATCTTAGAATTACGTAAATTCATTGGTCCAATAACATTATCGATAGAAAATAATTCTTTTTAGAAAAATTATGGTTATTAGTGAGATATTAGTTTTATATTTTTATTTAAAATAATAATAAAAAATTATTAAAATCACATTAATGGGTTGGGTCAACTGGTTTGCGGGTTGCAAATCTCGAACCCGATATCTGAATCAAAACTATAAAAGTTTTTATGGTTTGAATTGGATATACCCGTAAATAAATGTGTTTGGGTAATTTATGAATTGATTCGATTTATGTCAGCGGATTCGTGAGTCGACCTGAACCAATAAACAGCCCTAGATAGTACTTATAAGGACGACAAGTTAAAACTATTTTATTATTATTTTTAAAACATAATCACTTTATTATTTAAAATTTTAACATGTCAATGCTAATATGTGTTCTAAAAATTAAATATAGAAACTTTTTGCATTGATTTTATTAAAAATTGATAATTTATTTTTTCATTTATTTTTTCAACACAAACTTTTGTTTTTAAGATTGCTTAAGATGTGCCTTCAAGACTACTCTTTTAATATTTATAGTAGTTTTAAAAATTATTTATTATCATTATTTATTTATTTAATTTGATAAAAAAATAGATATAGTGTTTTCAAATTTTAGAAATTTAAAAAATATTTTAAACCCATTTATTGTATATATTTTAATATTCAAATTAAAAAAATGTGATTTATAGATACTTTTTTTTTTTTTGAAGAAAATCATAGAAGACAATAATATCTTACAAAATCTTTAATAAAAATTTAATTAAAAAACCTCTTAAAATCTTAATCCAATATACATTGAAAGCAGATATGAATGGAAGAACGCGACGCTAAAATGGACGCAGATTCAAAGGGATTGGAAGTCTCATTACAAAATTTGATTCAACTTCACCATCACAAATCTCTCATACTCGCCAATCAAACCGGTTCCTTTTCCATTTCTTCTTTGAAAGTTCGAATTTTTATATTCATTGCATTCATTTTTTCATCTGTGTATTGTGTTGTGTTGGAAGCAGAGAAATCGAAGAAAGATGCAATTAAGAAAGCGGAACGCGTTTCGGATCTGTTGGTGGAAGCTGTGAATGGCGGTGTTCAAAATTCTTTCGTTTATCAAAAGCGAATTGAGCTTGAAATTCGTGCTCTTGCTGTTACGATTACTAGGTTTACCAAACAAACGGATCAGTGGCTTAATGCTACTCATTCTCTCAACACAGCTATCAAGGTACTGTGAATGTTGTGTTGGTGTATTATAAAATTTATGATTTGAAATGACAAAAGTAGAGTGTTAGAGTAGCACCTGTAGTAGAAATGTTGGTGGGAAGACATGTAGAGAGAAGACATGTGAGTTATGTAGTAAGGAAAGTTGATCAGATGGAGGGTAGTTAAACCGCTAGAGGTAGAGGAATACTTAGAAAAATTATTAAAAAATATATTGTGAGTTGGGTAAAAGTGTGGTATTTGATAGAATATTATGACGTTGTTTGATCCATGTAGCCGACTGCCTGACCCCACTTATTGAGATACAACATGGTTGTTGTGGTATATCATGCAATGCGGGACTATCAACACATTGTATCATGCCCATAAATGGACTTTTGAAACATTGTCCGAGTGGGAGTTTATAGTAGGTGGCTCAACGGATCTTATTTCTCATACTATTTTAAAATTTGGATTGAGGTTAATTCAACTCTACAAAAGTGATTTGAAATGTAAGGGATGTCTCACATTTATAAAGACATTTTCAGGTGATATCACATCTAATGCCGGGCTCTCAACCGTTTCAATAATGTTCTAGAATAATTATTTTGTGGATAACCAAATGTGTAAGCCTAGAAAAAATAAGGTTTTTTATTAGCAGTTGCAAATTACAATACTTGTCACTGTTGTGAACTTTGATATTGCAGAGAATCAGTCAAGTGTGGCTGATACAATCTAAATTGTTGTCGCGGTGGCGCCAAAAATCTTAATGTCAGAGTCGAAATAATGCTGACAAACCCTCTTTTAAAAACCCTGAATGGAAGTATGTTAGGTTTGAGAATGTGTAAAGATATATTCTATAGTGAGAGGTCTCTAGTTAGATCCTTTCTCCAAAATAAATTCCCTGAGGAGAGGTTTAGTGCTGTTGCTTTGTTGGTCTTGAACATGAATGCCTATGGAGGGAGAATACATGTGAATTTCACCTAAGATAGTTGTGTGGATCATAAAGAAAATGTAACAAAAACAATTTTTATTATGATTGTTGCTGTGCCATTATTGGGTTATTGTAATGAATTTAGTTTGTAAATGATTATTGTTGTTGTTTGTTGCAAATTGTGGTGCACATTTGAAACTGTGATTTTACGTGCCGGCATTCTTGAATGGACTGGGATTTCAATTGGGTCGATAAATAAAGCGAAGTGGTTTCTTCTCTTCATATATTCATTGTGATTTATATTGATATCACAATTTTGTTGTTGTTGGTCTCTTTTATCATTCTCTGACATAAGAAAAACTTTAGGGAAGTTATTAAGAAAGACCTCGAGATTAATGATTTGGATAGAAGCATGGTCCTTGATAGAACATTATGGCAAAAGTTTATCCATGTAGCCGATCCCACCTAGTGGGATAAGACTTTGTTGTTGTTGTTGTTGCTGCTGCTTAGTTCAATTCCACGTACACATGTTCATGTTAATGTGCTTAAGGTTGTTGAAGTTTCAAGGATGATGCCTGAGCAATAATAGAAATAGGCATCGATCCTGTGCCTCAGTAACACAGATACATTGTTTATCACCAAGGATCCTTTATTTTGAGAGATTCCGTGTACACAATCATACGAGCAAGAATAAAAATGTTGATACATAAAATATTAATTTGCAGTGTCTTATTGAATTTTGCACATATTATCATAATATAGCCTGTATGTGGTGTTTTTTTCTCTGTAGTGGATTAATGATCCAAGTCAAGTGATCACTATGCTGCAGACTGTGCTTAATTTGTTATTAGTTTTGTAAAAATGTGCATAACTCTAGTTAACATTCATTTGAACTCATAGGAAATTGGAGACTTCGAGAATTGGATGAAGGTCATGGAATATGATTTTAAAAGTATCAGTGCAGCTATACAAAACATTCACCAAGATTGATCTTGCAGGTTGCATCATGTAATTCTAATCCCTTTCCAATTCATTTATCTATTCTAGACATAGTTCCCATTATCATGTAAAGTTTATTAGCTAACGAGTGGCTTGTTTCTCAGAAAAATAAACGCCTTAAAGAAGAAACAACCTTGTATCCATATTCTGAATGTTAATTATGTTTTTTTTTTTATCAAGATTCTAGAACATTTAATTAGAAGGATCTTTTCCTGACTCATTACAATGATTTTCCCAAGTTTGGTGTATTTGGGTGGATGAAAATTCCAGAATATTTAGCAGTAATCATATTCCTTTACAACTAACAAACCCTAAAGAATTCCAACCATTAACTCTTGGTGTTGGACACACACGATGTGGCACGAGCTCTCGAGCATAGAAAAGTTCCCTACGCCAAATGGGCTTACAACTTTGTTTGGTAGGGAACTTTAGTGGCTCGTTAATGAGCAAAAATGCACAAGCCTTTTTCGTGAAACTTCACTGTTGTGTGTCGCTGAATTGGCTTCAACTCGGTTTGTGCAAAAACCACATGAGTTCAGCCAATGTAGATGGAGGATCGGAAACAGAGAATGCACTAGATGAGTATAGATGAACAAGAAAAATTGATGGAAAATATGTCTTTATTGATTGATAATGGGTAATTGTAGAAAATGGTTTCTCTAACTACTCCAAGAGCCAAACTCCAACACAAAATATTTTATTTTCTGGCCCTAACAGAAACAATTTAATCACAGCCTTTCATCACTGACCCACTAGTCTTCTTAGCCTTCCTTTCATAAGCCCTCCATATCTTAGGTTTGTCTATAATACCCTTATCCTTAGTTGCCTCCCATCAGTTTGTTTACTCGTGATTTGCGAGTTTGAAGATGATGGTCTTGGTCATTTAACATCTATCAGGCGATAACATAGTTAACGGGATACCAGACAGATTACATTGACCCTGCATATAATTTAAGAACATGAAAGTGATTGAATATACAGGTGTTGGTGTGGGATACAGGATACAACTTTAGTCTGAAGTGTCGGAGCTACGTAGTTTGACATCCTCGAACATTGCTTGGGTGGCTAATAGCATTGGCATTTTAGACCTCACATGTTCTTGAGTGGAGGTCTAAAAGTAGTTGAACTTTTCTCAGATTTTCTCACATGTTCTCAAATTAAATTCTAGGAACTTTTCTCTTTCCATGGCTTTTCATGTGTATTCTTTTACAGTCTTACTTAATACCCTTGTGAGCAAGTTTCACTCATCATTTCTATCTATTTCCTCTTCAAATTTTCACTTTTTCTTTAACTTGCATAATCATGAGAGGTTAGTGAGTTGGAGTCTCTTGTGCTTTTACTTTCTTATTATTCTAATCCTGATAAAATAATTTCTATATTTACTCATCTGGTTTCATTCCTTGTATGTCTTATTTTCAGTTGTGTCCAAAATAATCTTTTGGACGAACCCAGATGGAAATCGTATGCTCCCTATAAGGTATAACTTTTTGTTTGGACTGATGTGGTTTACACGATTAACAAAATTGACAGGTAACACAAGGAAAAAAAAATGTTTTGAATTCATCTAGCATCTTACTATGGAATTAGCTATTTGGATTTTTGGAGATTGGCCTATCATGTGCACTTGTATAAGTTTCGCTTAATTGGTTTTAGAGGATTTGGCTTTTTATATATAGAGGCTAAGATTTTGTGGCATTGTTCTATCTAAGTATCCATACAAAATACCCCTAAAATACTTTTGTTTATAAAAAAGTTCAATTAAATTACATTACAGAATTTTATCTTTTTATTTTTGAAAATCTCTTGAGAAACATCTCATGTTCAATTCAGTTAAATTTCAAGAAACAACTAATTGAAGAACATGGTTGTTTCTCAGGGTCTTATAATTTGTGAAAAAACAGTTTATAATTATATTTGAATTATCACTTCACTAAGTTTTTATTGGTTTCTATGCTTGACAATCTCAGTGTAACAATAGACATATCAAATGGGAGTGCAAACTATGCAGAAGCTTTTGATCAATTTTTGGTTTATTAAAATTATGTTTTTTAACTTTTTGGTTTGGTGAAGATTTAGAAAGTACTAAAGTGTAGAAATGTAAAGAACACCGAGAGTTATCTTGGTTCTCTTCACAATATGAGAGTCCTCCAGTCCCGTTACCACATGTAAGAAATTTTAATATTGTTAGATCTTATGGACAAGACAATCCTAGTCTTCATATACAAGACCCTAACGCAATCACCAAGAACAATCCTCTTGTGATTTACAACACACTTATTTTCAAAAATTCTGGACAATAAGTAAAGGCCTCTACAAGAATAAGCAATCCACCTTCCTATAGATTCCTCTTAGTACCAAACAATCCTTGATATTTGGGAATTTGTAACAAATACAATAGATAGAAATAAATGAAGTTTGTAGAATGGTTAAGACTTATTCAAACAAATAAAGTATTCTTCTCTTTTAAATATGAAGATTCAATAACATATACTTTTTAAGTGCTCAATGTTGCTTTTGGAATGATATGAAAGTTTTCTAAAAAATCATCGAAATATGAAAATTCTGTTGAAAATAATGCAGAGAGATTTTGTGAAAATTTTGAAAGAGATTAGAGTAAAATAAAAATTGAAAATCAATTCATAGAGAGAAAAACAACTCTTCAGAAATCATGGCAATGATTGGTAAAAAATTGGCTGAAAATTAATGTATTTAAAATGAAATATTGCCATGAAATGGTTTTGTGAAAAAGTGTTTATGATTCAACATTTTTCAAATTTGACTTGGGTGCAATTGATTGCACAAAAACGACAATCCATTGCATGGAACAATAACACGTGAAAATCTGAAACATTTACCTGATGCAACTGATTGCTCAGATACTATAATCGATTGCACTACTTTAAAAATGTTTTTTCAAACTGGTAGTAGCTAAACCATTTTTGTTACAATCCATTGTTGCCATAGTGCAACCGATTGTCATCCTTTAAAACTTAAAAAATTTTCCTATTAATTTGAAGCGATCTTATGCAACATCTAGAGATACAACCAAAACAATAGATGAACTTTGAAAATCATTTAACATGGTTCAAATATGAAATAGCTTTTTCAATGCATGATTAAAAGACTTTGAGTACTAAAAGAATGTATATGATATAGAAGTTTCATATACCTTTAGAAACTTGATTTCTCTAGTCTTCAAGCTTTGAATTCTTTTTGTTGATGTGCTTGTCTTCATCAAAACTATAACCAAAGTGATAACATATGATGGATATATTATAATTGAAAATTAATAGCACAAAATTAGATACTTATCTCCTTCACAATGATTTGATGTCAAAGTTGATATCAGTGTTGATGCTTATTTAAAACATCTTTTCAATCAATGAAACTTTTAGAAGTACCATTTCATATGGTCTTGTGTCTTGAAGGATCAATCTTGATTTGAAAATGTTATCATATGACCTTCAAGTACCTACAAAACAATTAGTTACATCTAGGTACCCAATTTTCTTTGGGTCCTTTTGGGTTAGATACCTTCCTCACCCATACATACTCATTATAAGGAATACCATAATTTCTTATGTAGCAAGTAGTATGTCCTTTTGCTTTACAATAGAAACAAGTAGGTCTAAAAACACGATTCCTATCATAAGACCTTTTATGATGATTTACAACATGTTCTTTCTTTGATTCTATATTGTTGAATTCCTTAGTAGCCTTTACAAATATGGTTTGACTTGTACTAGGTTTATCAAAGTTAGTAAAGCCAAGACCATATTTATCATTTGAAATTTTTTGACTACTTAACACATTTTCTAAATCAATTTGACCTTTTTCAAATTTCATAATTACTTGGTTTAATTCAACATTTTAGACTCAAGAGATGAACAATCATTGCGTGCTGAATTTTTGATTATGTCTAACTCCACTTGAGTGTTATTAGTCTTTCTTTTTAGATTTAAAATAATTTTCTTTTGACTTGAACATTTTCTAGAAAGTTTCAAAAGTTCATCATGTAATTCATGAAAAACACTTTGAAATTCATCATAAGATGAAATATAATCAGTTTCAGAATCACTAACCTCATGTTCTTCATCACTTGAATGATGTGAGGCCATCAATTCCTTGTTTGCATGATCTTTATTTGAATATGAAATTATTTCATTTTCATCCCATGCTACATATGCTCTCTTTTTTCTTTTGTGATTCGTGCTTTTGAATATATCTTTCTTTTCAAGTGTAAGACATTCACTCCTGACATGTCCCCTTTTTCCACATTCAAAACATGTAACTTTCCTTGTTGGTGCTTCTTTCTGAATGATCTATTTTTTCTTTCTTTTTTAAATAATTTTTCAAACTTTTTGATAAGATCATCATTGCCATCGGTGCAGTTGACTCTTGTCTTTAATACAATATCTTTTGAATCTTTTACTTATATTTCATGCTTCTCCAATATTTCAAGTTCTAATTCATGCTCTTGAAGTTTTTCGAACAAGGAAGATGGCGTCATGGTAGAAAGGCTCTTATTTTCTGATATCGCTGTCACCTTTGGTTGCCATTTCCTGCTTAAAGACCTAAGCACTTTAAGATTTACTTCATTGTTAGTAAAAGTCTTATCGAGAGCAATCAGGTGATTGGTTAAGTGAACAAATCTCATTTGTTGAGCAAGGATTGATTCTCTAGGCTGCATTCTGAATAACTCATATTCTTGACTTAAAGTATTCAATCTAGATCTCTTTACTTCAGCAGTTCCTTCACGAGTTTCTACCAATGTATCTCAAATTTGCTTTGTCGATCTACTTTGAGAGACACGAAAGAATTCATCCATGCTAAGTGCACTTTGAAGTATGTTGATTGCTTTCTTTTCATTAAATTTTTTTTTCTTATCATCTTCATCCCAAGAGCTTTTAACCTTTGGAGTACTAACACTATTAACAACACTTGTAGGTTGATGTGACCATTTTGGACAGAATCCCATATTCCCTCTCCTTGCGCTTCTAAATGAGCCTTCATGCGAATTTTCCAGAAATCAACATATTCACCAAAAAATAGTGGAGGTTTATTACTGCTACAACCATCTTTGAAAACAGGACTTGTACTTGCGAAAGCCATTCTGGATCTTTAGGAACATGTTACCTATAACCCGCTCTGATGCCCATTGTAAGTATTTGAGTGCGCCTAAGAGGGAAGTGAATTAAGTACTTTGATCAATTTTTGGTTTATTGAAATTATGCTTTTAACTTTCTAGTTTGGTGAAGATTTAGAAAGCAGTAAAGTGCGGAAATGTAAAGAACACCGAGAGTTATCTTGGTTCCCCTCACAATCCGAGAGTACTCTAGTCCCCTTACCACATGTAAGAGATTTTAATATTGTTAGATCTTATGGACCAGACAATCCTAGTCTTCCTATACAAGACCCCAACACAATCACCAAGAACAATCCTCTTGTGATGTACAACACACTTATTTACAACAATCCGGGACAATAAGTAAAGGCCTCTACAAGAAGATACAATCCACCTTCCTATAGATCCTTCCTAGTACCAAACAATCATTGATACATGGGAATTTGTAACAATTACAATAGATAGAAATAAATAAAATTTGTAGAATGGTTAAGACTTATTCAAACAAATAAAGACTTCTTCTATTTCGAATATGAAGATTCAATAACATGTACACTCTAAGTGCTCAATGATGCTTTTGGAATGATATGAAAGTTTTATAAAAAAACATCGAAATATGAAAGTTATGTTGAAAATTGAAATTCTGGCATGCAGATCACAAATGTCCTAAGAGATGTCGAGACATTTATGTCTGCTAAAACCGAACAAGGGTAGAACAAAAACATTCTGTTCTCTTAAAAATCAAGAACACTCTGAATCTTCAAGGACATAACAGTGTCGTGACAGATATTTCAACATATGTCAAAACATATACTTCAGAGCATAAAATCAGATTGAATAGAACATAATATAATGATAAACAATTCAAGGATATGATGACCCAGTTCGGTGCAACTCACCTACATCTGGGGGCTACCAAGCTAGGAATAAATTCCAGTAGTATTAATTCTAAGTATACAACATCCGGTAACTTATCACTTAATTCCCTACCCAATGCAATTCTATCTAGAAATCACCTCACTGATATCTAACAGTTACAACCTCCGGTAACTACATCAATCTGTTCAATTGAAAGATACCCCTTCCAATACGATATTCAGTCAAGACTCTTGACTAACAATAATACTTGAATTTGCTTAATAGCTTCATCCAATAACAATATACAATTCATTACCTACAAATTTCTGAATCTGTAACACTATGTCTACCACAATGTAGCAAACTGATACAAAGGGTGACTTACAATACAAGAAAGTGCGTGACTCTCAAAACCCTAAACCCTTATTTTCTACTTTTACAAAAGTCTTAATAAGAATTCATATTCTACCCAAGGTCTTGGTCTTCCTTTTATAATCTTCTGCTCTCCATGGGCTTTGAGATATCTGTTTAATCATCCCTTGATCCATGTTCTGATTGCTCCTTAAATCTTGGACCAGATCTGCAACAACCTGCTATATTAGACCAAGATGTCGAGTCCACAAGCTAGGACATCTTGTCTGACATGTCTTCTTTCAGCAGATTTCAACATGTTTGAACACCTTGTTCAACACCATGTTTTACCAAAATTTAGTCAAATCTTTTAGAGCGTTCAATCTCCCCCTTTTGACAAATTTTGGCTAAAACACCTTTTGCACAATAAACCCAGGATGATACGAAGGGAGGGAGTAGAAAGTCCTGAAGTCATTTTAGCCAACCTGTGAGGACTCATAAAAGCTTTCATTCTTCCCGTCCAACTGTATGAATGGTTTACACAGCGCACTCCACCTGTTGTATGCCGTGTACCCTTTGACCTGGTGTACATGAGGAAGAAGATACACGAGACTCCCCCTCAAAACTAGTCCCAATATATCATCCTTCATTATCCAGACCAAAGTTTAGAGGAGCAGACCCCAATTATGGATAACTCAGAACACAAGAGACAATTGTGTTCATAACTCAGATCACAAGACACAAATGAAAGACTCAGAAAAGAAACTGAGACACAGACAGGATGTTAGAACATCCCCTCCAATATTCTTGCAAAACAACTGCAAGAATGGACTCCACACCCAAAAGGATATCAGTTATGTGTTGTAAGGATCAACACACAACTGAGATGAATACACACCCATTCTCCCCCTTTTTAGCCAAAAATTGGCAAAAGTAACTAACACAGTTCCAGACACACACGGTATTTACCCAAACCCGGACAAAATCCATGAAGATACGACACAGCAAAAGAAACACAACCCGAGACACAAAAAGCAGCGCTCCCTTTAAATACTTAAGCAGTTTCTCTTGGAATTAACGGTCCATAGAAGTTACCGAAGAACAATTTAATGAGGATATAAATTTAGGTAGATAACTTCAACATTAATGACTGTGCACATCCCAACTAGGATTTGACTATTTCAACTTTAGGGTGAATCGTCCAAAGAATGCTAATGTACCAAGGCACATGTTTAACACGCCTTCTCTTAGGCACACTCTCCATTGTCCAAGGAAAACCGTCCAAATAAATCTACTTGGAAAAAAACCATGAGTCTTAAACAATGTCCTGACATCTGGTCAGACTTTGTCTAGTCTCTCTCATAGCCTCTGAGGCATAGTCACAGATCCTTCAGGTAATCCCAGGATGCTCCTTTCAACCAGGGGCTGACTAAGATGGTAGGACATCATGTACAACATCTTCCAACAAGGACTCCCATAAACCTTAACTCATTCCGCAGAGAAAAATAAATTCTCCTAGACAATATCCAATCTTATTTTTCAGGTCTCTCCTAAGAATTAAGAACACAGTTGATATAATTCAGTAGCCTTAACAGCTCAACCTTCCATACAGAGCTGACAAAGCCACATAATCAACACACCACGATGTTAAGACATCTTGCCTGACATCACATCCTTACAAGAATCACATGAGCATCTTCTTGCTCATAAGTGAGAAAAATACCAGGACCAAACTCCTTGTATCATAACCAAAGAACTTTGGATTGAGACTAAATAACACCATTGATCACTCTCCCCCTGAACACATCTATACACTGTACAAAGTCCTCTTGAATTTTACAGCCATAGACAACCTTGTTCTTGAGAATAAGTCCAATCAAATTTGACATCCTCACATCCACGAATTCTCTTAACTCCTTGGTTAGGCATGACGTCATGTACACCTAGTTTGACACCAAACACATTCTTTATAACAATTCTTCACCCTTCTCCCTTCACAAGGTTCAGGATAATACAATCTCCTTATGAAATACATGCAGTAAGATCATCTCCTCACCAATAGGCTGAGCACCACAAGGATCAAAACACATGGTCTGATATCCTTCTTCTGCATACAACAACTGACTGCCATGACATACATCCTTACCATACTCCACTTCAGAATTGGCCAGTATCTCCCATCATGAACTCAAAATTATCTCTCATGGATACACAACTTTCCTTTCTGGAGAGATAATCAACTGAGATGATGTTACAACATCCATTAAGACATCAGTCTCAATCATAGTAATTATCTACTTTGGTTCTTGAGACAACATCCATAGGAATTACTAACTATACACTTCCCTGTGCAATGAACACATGAGGATCAGAGAAAGTCAAAGCAGCAGCAGATCATAGATCATTCCAGGAGACATAATACCACAGATAGAAATAAACTCTCACGAGCCTCAAGAAGCTTTAACCGAGAAGCACAAGGTCCAGACAGCATATTCTAAGCAGACTTCTCAGCAAGTTCTGCTTCTCCTCTGCCCTTCAGTCTTTAACGCTTCAAAACACCACCTTGCAAAGTCCACCACCAGACACAGTACATCAGTACTAGCAAAGGCTAATGTTTCAACAGGAGATGACACCATAAGCCTAGAGCAACAAGCTTGAGCAGGTAGTTTCTTGAGTCATACTCAAGTACCACCTTCCTCCTTAAGTGACCAATCAGAACACCTTCCACAAGGTCCTTGATCATGTGGGAATAACAACAGGACTGAAACTTCCAATACTAACACCCCCTTACCCCAGACAGAACTCTGGAACACTCATATCAAACATCTTAGATGAGACTCCAAGAAGAAGATATGAAACCACCAAGAAATCAGCAACTCACTTGAGCTTTTAGCTATTGCATGATCCAAAAAGGTTGAGATTGACTTTGGGGACAACCTTATAGTTGGAGAGCAACCACTCCTAAGGCGACCAACCTATACAAGAGGGTACCGCTCCAATGCACACAACTAACTACAGCATGAGCATCCGGATGTTCAGTCCAATGTCAGAACATTTGATCACTGACTTGACTAGTCACCTGATGAAACCTCACATGCCTGAAACAGTCTTGAAGATCTACCCCTTAGACTTCCAAAATATATCCCCCCTTGAAAGGCATTTCTATCATAACAGAACAAGAGTTCCATGTTCTTATAGACTTGAACTTTATATTCAAGTTTGAGTAAACAACCTCTATCATATCTTAAGCAATATAACAACTAATCTTTAAAAAGGCTTGATTTTGACAATTGAGTTCCTTTCCCCAATGAAAGTTTTCTAAAAAAACATCGAAATATGAAAGTTCCGTTGAAAATTGAAATTCTGGCATGCAGATCACAAATGTCCTAAGAGATGTCGAGACATTTATGTCTGCTAAAACCGAACAAGGGTAGAACAGAAACATTCTGTTCTCTTAAAAATCAAGAACATTTTGAATCTTCAAGGACATAATAGTGTCGTGACAGATATTTCGACATATGTCAAAACATATACTTCAGAGCATAAAATCAGATTGAATAGAACATAATAGAATGATAAACAATTCAAGGATATGATGACCCAGTTCAATGCAACTCACCTACATCTGGGGGCTACCAAGCTAGGAATAAATTCCAGTAGTATTAATTCTAAGTATACAACCTCCGGTAACTTATCACTTAATTCCCTACCCAATGCAATTCTATCTAGAAACTTCATCTCGATAAGAGAAACCTATCTCAATCCCTAAATCACCTCACTGATATCTAATAGTTACAACCTCCGGTAACTACATCAATCTGTTCAATTGAAAGACACCCCTTCCAATACGATATTCAGTCAAGACTCTTGACTAACAATAATACTTGAATTTGCTTAATAGCTTCATCCAATAACAATATACAATTCATTACCTACAAATTTCTGAATCTGTAACACCATGTCTACCACAATGTAGCAAAGTGATACAAAGGGTGACTTACAATACAAGAAAGTGCGTGATTCTCAAAACCCTAAACCCTTATTTTCTACTTTTACAAAAGTCTTAATAAGAATTCATATTCTACCCAAGGTCTTGATCTTCCTTTTATAATCTTCTGCTCTCCACGGGCTTCGAGATATCTGTTTAATCATCCCTTGATCCATGTTCTGATTGCTCCTTAAATCTTGGACCATATCTGCAACAACCTGCTATATTAGACCAAGATGTCGAGTCAATAAGCTAGGACATCTTGTCTGACATGTCTTCTTTCAGCAGATTTCAACATGTTGGAACATCTTGTTCAACACCATGTTTTACCAAAATTTAGTCAAATCTTTTAGAGCCTTCAATCTCCCCCTTTTGACAAATTTTGGCTAAAACACCTTTTACACAATAAACCCAGGATGATACGAAGGGAGTGAGTAGAAAGTCCTGAAGTATTTTAGCCAACCTGTGAGGACTCATGGAAGCTTTCATTCTTCCCGTCCAGCTGTATGAATGGTTTACATAGTGCACTCCACCTGTTGTATGTCGTGTACTCTTTGACCTGGTGTACATGAGGAAGAAGATACACGAGACTCCCCCTTAAAACCAGTCCCAATATACCATCCTTCATTATCCAGACCAAAGTTTAGAGGAGCAGACCCCAATTCTGGATAACTCAGAACACAAGAAACAATTGTGTTCATAACTCAGATCACAAGACACAAATGAAAAACTCAAAAAAGAAACTGAGACACAGATAGGATGTTAGAATATCCCCTCCAATATTCTTGCAAAACAAATGCAAGAATGGACTCCACACCCAAAAGGATATTAGTTATGTGTTGTAAGGACCAACACACAACTGAGATGAATACACACCCATTCTCCCCCTTTTTAGCCAAAAATTGGCAATAGTAACTAACACAGTTCCAGACCCACACGGTACTTACCCAAACCCGGACAAAATCCATGAAGACACGACACAACAAAAGAAACACAACCTGAGACACAAGAAGAAACGCTCCCTTTAAATACCTAAGCAGTTTCTCTAGGAATTAAGGGTCCATAGAAGTTACCGAAGAACAATTCAATGAGGATATAAATTTAGGTAGATAACTTCACAGATCCTTCAGGTAATCCCAGGATGCTCCTTTCAACTAGGGGCTGACTAAGATGTTAGGACATCATGTCCAACATCTTCCAACAAGGACTCCCATAAACCTTAACTCATTCTGCAGAGAAAAATAAATTCTCCTAGACAATATCCAATCTTATTTTTCAGGTCTCTCCTAAGAATTAAGAACACAGTTGATATAATTTTGTAGCCTTAACAGCTCAACCTTCCATGCAGAGCCGACAGAGCCACAAAATCAACACACCACGATGTTAAGACATCTTGCCTACCATCACATCCTTACAAGAATCACATGAGCAACTTCTTGCTCATAAGTGAGAAAAATACCAGGACCAAACTCCTTGTATCATAACCAAAGAACTTTGAAATGATACTAAATAACACCATTGATCATTCTCTCCCTGAACACATCTATACACTGTACAAATTCCTCTTGACTTTTACAGCCATAGACAACCTTGTTCTTTAGAATAAATCCAATCAAATTTGACATCCTCACATCCACGAATTCTCTTAACTCCTTGGTTAGGCATGATGTCATGTACACCTGGTTTGACACCAAACACATTCTTCATAACAATTCTTCACCCTTCTCCCTTCACAAGGTTCAGGATAATACAATCTCCTTCTGAAATACATACAGTAAGATCATCTCCTCACCAATAGGCTGAGCACCACAAGAATCAGAACACATGGTCTGATACCCTTCTTCTGCACACAACGATTGACAGCCATGACATACATCCTTACCATACTCCACTTTAGAATTAGCCAGTATCTCCCATCATGAACTCAAAATTATCTCTCATGGATACACAACTTTCCTTTCTGGAGAGATAATCAACTGAGATGATGTTGCAACATCCATTAAGACATCAGTCTTAATCATAGTAATTATCTACTTTGGTTCTTGAGACAACATCTATAAGAATTTATAACTATACACTTCCCTGTGCAATGAACACATGAGGATCACAGAAAGTCATTGCAGCAGCAGATCATAGACCATCACATGAGACATAATACCACAGAGAGAAATAAACTCTCACGAGCCTTAAGAAGCTTTAACCCAGAAGCACAAGGTCCAGACACCATATTCTAAGCAGATTTCTCCGCAAGTTCTGCTTCTCCTCTGCCCTTCAGTCTTTAATCCTTCAAAACACCACCTTGCAAAGTCCACCACAAGACACAGTACATCAGTACTAGCAAAGGCTAATGTTTCAACAGGAGATGACACCATAAGCCTAGAGCAACAAGCTTGAGCAGGTAGTTTCTTGAGTCATACTCAAGTACCACCTTCCTCCGTAAGTGACCAATCAGAACACCTTCCACAAGGTCCTTGATCATGTGGGAATAACAACAGTACTGAAACTTCCAGTACTAACACCCTCTTACCCCAGATAGAACTCTGGAACACTCATATCAAACATGTTAGATGAGACTTGTAACACCCTTTTTTACCCCACGAATAAACACGGCAAAATACACAAATGATCAGAGTAAAATAAAAAACCACCTCGAAGGTTGCACATTTCTCAATAAATCCAAATTAAACACTTGCTCTGTAACACGGGTTTTCCTCAAAAATACTCAAAAGCCTTTATATGGCAGCGGAACTCAATAATTCAAAATAAAAAGGCTTTCAACCGAAGCCATCAAAGTTAGCAGCAGAACCACCATAACCACAATAATAAAAAAAAATGTTTCAAAATAACCCATAGTCATCAAATGTCACAAAACAACAACTCAATAATGGTTCGACTCAACAACCCAACCAGATGTTACACTATCAGAGCTAGACCCTCTACATCGACCAAAAGTAAAGTACAACTCCAAAAGTCCTCGAAGGCATCCACAGCTAAACCTGATCACCTGCACGTTACCCATCTGGAAGCAACATTCAAACAGGCAGGGTGAGTAATCACAATTCATTATAATCAATATAAAAACAGGATATACAAAATGGCATCATCATCATATACAACATCATCAGGGTCATCATAAAGGAAAACATCAGGAATCACTATATCAAAAAATCACGTCAATGCCACATAAAATGCAATGCACAACAAGACTCATGCATGTGGTACCAATCGTCACAAAAGATGGACACTAGGCCATCAACCCTCCACAAGGGAGCACGTCATAAACACCTCAATCCACACAATGAGATTGAAGCCACCTCTGGACCGAAGTCCTAACATCGTCACTGGACCGAAATCCTAACATCATCAATAGACCGAAGTCTAAATACTATGAATGCATGATGCACAACGTCCTAATCATCATCATCAACAAAGTCATTACGTGCATCATCATTCATCAAAATCTCATATTCGTCATATCGTCATTTATTCATCAAAACATCATGCATCATCATCTTATAATCATCAATATAGCTCATGGTAATTCACATCAGTATTTAATCATCAAACATCAGGTATAAACAGTTCATAATCATCAATACACTAGTGGTAATTCATATCATCACTTAATCATCATACATCATATATATACAACTCATAATCATCAATATACATCGCAGTAAATCATATCATCAATTATTCCCTTAAAACATCACGAAATCATCATCTCAATATCATCAATAACATCATGGTTCTGCAATCACAACTTCATAACACCACTAATTCAACAACGACATCTATCATACGTATATCGTCACAATTAACCTAACTTCCTCATAGTTTAGACAATTGAAAAATACTCCATATTGCTCTCTTGGTTTCACTAAATTGTAGTTCATCGCGTTAGCTTTTCAACGCTTCGAACGGTACCTCAATCGGACTTACGGATCAAAAGTTATGATCAAAACCGTATCTGGACCCAAAGCTGCCTGGCTGTGACGAAACTGCATGGCGACCGCCGTAAGCCTTATGGCGCTCGCCGTTTGCCTACATGATGCAGATTTTGCATTTTCATCGTTGGAGGCCTTCCGGACCTCCGATTTCGATTCCGTAAAAAGTCTCGGTCTCGTAATTCAAAATCCTACGACTGTATAACACTTATAACAGCATATGACACTTATTTTAGGGATAAAACCATCATATTATCAATAATTTCTACATCTCATTCCATCAATTCTTCCTTATTCATCCCTACAATAATCCTAATGCATTATGGAAATCAAAGGCATAAAACCTACGTCTATTAGGTCGATTCAAGACACTACGGGAACCTTATTTTCCTAAACCTTCAAAACTCTCAAGCTTCTTATAAACTCTATAAATCCCTTTCGCCACAAGGTCGAAACAACTTCGACAGGGAAGTCATCCCCAAGGTCTATTTTACCGGTTCAATTCAACATTATTAATCGATTCACAAAAATGCCCTTAAGTTCATTAGTTTACCTCAAAACCCATAAACCCTCACAATCCCCTTTTTCTACAAGGTCAAAACAACATCAAAGAAACATTAGCCTCAAAGGCCTAATTTTACCCAATTCAATCCAACCCTTCATATTCATCATCAACCCACAAAAACAACACCTAAATCATCAACATAATCATAAACTCACATAAGCCTCAAAATCGGCCTTAAACACATTGAATCCCTATATTGAAAACAATTAAAGGTAATACTCCCCATACCTTAGATTGTCGATTCGAAGCTTTCTCTCTGAGCCTTCGGAAACCTTCTCGAATTCCTCGCCTCCTCCTTTTTCCTCAGAGCTCTCACCTTCTTCTTTTCACGGTTTACCAAAAAAAATGAAACCTATTCTCAAATCCTCCTTTTATATTCAACCTAACCCTTGGGCCTCAAAATTGGGCTTTCTCCATAACACCCTCACTAATCCTCCTCAAAAGTCTAATTTACCCTTAATTCCTCTAATATTATTTAAATTAATAATAATACATTATACCCTATAATATATACTATTATTTAATTAAATAACCGAACTCCACAAATTCCACGCAATACCCAAAAACACCAAAATTCACTGAAAATCATGAATATAAATTAAATAAATATTCTTACGAATTTAGGGTGTTACAACTCTCCCCCACTTAAAGAATATTTGCCCCCGAAAATTACCTCAAGGAAACAGAGTCGGATACGACCCCCTCATCTGATCTCCACACTTCAAGTCAAACTTTCCTCTTTCTCAGATCCTCTTAACCTTTTCAGGTGTCTCTTACAAAATTTCAGGTCTGAGTGCAACACTCTCGCCCGACCCATATCAACACAACGGAGTTCTACACCTCCTTCCACACAAAGCTTCATACATCGTCATCCAACACTAGCACAAAAACGGTTGCCGTAGGTAAACTCGATCAAACGCAATTGACTATCCCATGATCCCCCTTGATCCAACACACAAACTCTCGGCAAATCCTCTAAAGATTGGATAGTCCTCTATCTCTGTCCCTCCGTCTGCGGATGATAGGCAGAGCTCATCCTCAACTTAGTCCCCAAAGTATCTTGCAAACCCTTCCAAAACCTTGACAAAATCTCGGATCTCTATCTGACACATACTAGAAGGTATCTTATGCAACTTCACAATGTCTCAATACACATCTCAACTAGTTTCCGCAAAGGAATGATTAATCTTCATCGGTAAGAATGAGCCGATTTAATTAATCCATCCACAATCACCCAAATAGAATCACTCCCTTTCTCAGTCTTTGGCAACCCCACCATAAAATCCATGGAAATACCATCCCATCTCCATTCTAGAATCCTCAACGGCTCCATCATAGCTAAAGGCTTCTGATGCTCAACTTTTGACTTCTGACAAGTCAAACACGCATAGACAAATTCTGCAACATCCTTCTTCACACCCGGCCACCAAAATAACTTTTCAGATCCTGATACATCCTCGTAACACCGGGATGAATACTTAACCTACTTCGATGTCCTTCTTCTAGAATGCTCTCTTTAATTTCTGGAACTTCTGGAACACACTCTATATTTCGGAACCTCATCACACCATTTTCATCGATCAAGAATTCTCTCCCGTTACCTTGGTTAATCAAAGTCAATTGGTCAACCAACTTCAAATCCACTTGCTGACCCGCTCTGATTTCCTCCAAAATACCACTTGTCAGCTTAAATATTCCTAACTTCACACTGTCAGGAGTCTCTTCACACACCAAACTCAAATCTCGAAACAGTTCGATTAATTCCAATTCTCTCACTATAAGTATCAACATATGCAATTACTTTCCGCTCCACGCGTCGGTCACTACATTTTGCTTTGCCCGAATGGTAACTCTAATCAAACTCGAAATCCTTCAACAGCTCTAACCACCTTCTCTGCCTCATATTCAATTCCTTCTGATCAAATAAGTACTTCAGATTTTTACGACCACTGAACACTTCAAATTTAGAGACAAACAGATAAGTCTCCAAGTCTCCAACACAGACACCACAACGGCCAATTCTAAGTCATGCTTAGGATAATTCCCTTCACAAACTCTCAAATGTCTCGAGGCATAGGCAAAAAATTATCCATGCTGCATCAATACTCCATCAAGGCTCATCTTCGACGCATCACAATACACTACAAAAGATTCGCTCGGATTAGGAAAAATCAACACTGGAGCGATCGTTAACCTCTTCTTTAATTCCACAAAACTCACTTCACCAGCTACATCCCATACAAAAGCTTGACCCTTTCAAGTCAACTGAGTCAAAGGTAATGCCAACTTAGAAAAACTCTCATAAACTTGCGGTAATAACCCGCCAATCCCAGAAACTTCGTATCTCAGTAGCAGACCTCAACGACTCCCACTGTAACACTGCATCAATCTTAGAAGGATCAACAGCAATTCCACCACTTGCAATCACATGGCCGAGAAAACTCACTTCCTTCAACCAGAACTCACACTTCGACAGCTTCACCTACAAATTCTTCTCTTTCAACACCTACAACACAATCCTCAAATGCTCAGCACGCTCTTCTTCAGATTTAGAGTCTATCGGAAGATCGTCAATAAAACCCATTACAAACTTATCCAAATACTCAAGAAAATTCCAATTCATATACTCCATGAATACCAGGTGCATTAGACACCCCAAACGACATCACAGTATACTCATAGTCACCATACCTCGTCCTAAAAGCCGTCTTCGGAATATTATCAGACTTAACACGAATCTGATGATAACCAGACCTCAAGTCAATCTTGATAAACACACATGCATCTACTAACTGATCCATCAATTCCTCAATCCTCGGAATCAGACACTTATTCTAGATCGTCACTTTATTCACATGTTTATAATCCGCACACAATCTCATAATACCATCTTTCTTCTTCACCGACATCATAGGGACACCTCACAGGGAAACACTCGGTCTAACAACTTCCTCTCAAGCAGTTCTTCTAGCCAGTCCTTCAATTCACTTATTCAGGAACATACATTCCGTATGCAATCACCGACATCGAGCTTGTATCGAGTACCAGGTCGATAGCAATTTCCACCCACACTACAGTGGCACGTCACTAATATCTCGTGGGAACACCTCCAGTTAGTCACGCACCATAGGTAGGTCACACACCACCGCATCCCTTATGCCTCCCAATAGTCCAACATCATAACACCTTTGCACCATCTTTCACAGACTCACCCACTTGCTTCACAAAACAAACAACTCTTCACCTTCGTCGAAATTAGATTCAGGTGATTGTCAGGAATTACACACCACCAACATATCACTAGTCATCACACTGTCCTCTATCCTTCAAAAAGCAGACATCAACAATACCTGATCGTTCTCCTCAAGATATCCCAACTTGAATGACAGGCAAGAAACTCTAATTCGCCTCCTCTTCAAATCTAATAGTCTGCATCGACTCATCCAAATAATCTGCAAGCACTCGGCTTAACCCCAACAATTCACTGCGCACACTACTCAAGTTCGCAAGACACGTCTATCCCACCTAACATGATCCCGTCTATTATCAACAAGAGATTAAGGGTGATCAGTTCCTCAATTTGTCAATAACAGCCGATATCATGAGGCGGTACAAACTATCTTTACCAACTATCGCAGCGTCCAGCACCACCCTTAACCATCGTTCCACACTCGAAGCACCTTGGAGAAGCATCATCTTCTCCCCCAGTTGTTTCATTTCCTACCTGCAAAGGGAAAACAAAACAAGCATCAACAGTGTTTTCACTCACATGTCGCACACTAGGGAATATACAACATTAGACAACCTGCCCGGGCGGACCGATCTGCTCTGATACCACTAATGTAACACCCTTTTCTACCCCACGAATAAACACGGAAAAATACATAAATTATCAGAGTAAAATCAAAAACCACCTCGAAGGGTGCACATTTCTCAATAAATTCAAATTAAACACTTGCTCCGTAAACACGAATTTTCCTCAAAAATACTCAAAAGCCTTCATATGGCAGTGGAACTCAATAATTCAAAATAAAAAGTCTTTCAACCAAAGCCATCAAAGTTAGCAGCAGAACCACCATAACCACAATAATAAAAAAAGTTTCAAAATAACCCATAGTCATCAAATATCACAAAACAACAACTCCATAATGGTTCGACTCAACAACCCAACCCGATGTTACACTATCAGAGCAAGACCCTCTACATCGACCAAAAGTAAAGTACAACTCCAAAAGTCCTCGAAGGCATCCACAGCTAAACCTGATCACCTGCACGTTACCCACGTGGAGATAACATTCAAACAGGCAGGGTGAGTAATCACAATTCATTATAATCAATATAAAAATAGGATATGCAAAATGGCGTCATCATCATATACAACATCATCAGGGTCATCATAAAGGAAAACATCAGGAATCACTATATCACAAAATCACGTCAATGCCACATAAAATGCAATGCACAACAAGACTCATGCATGTGGTACCAATCGTCACAAAAGATGGACACTAGGCCATCAACCCTCCACAAGGGAGCACGTCATAAACACCTCAATCCACACAATGGGATTGAAGCCACCACTGGACCGAAGTCCTAACATCGTCACTGGACCGAAGTCCTAACATCATCAATAGACCGAAGTCTAAATGCTATGAATGCATGATGCGCAACGTCCTAATCATCATCATCAACAAAGTCATTACTTGCATCTTCATTCATCAAAATCTCATATTCGCCATATCGTCATTTATTCATCAAAACATCATGTATCATCATCTTATAATCATCAATATAGCTCATGGTAATTCACATCAGTATTTAATCATCAAACAACATGTATAAACAGTTCATAATCATCAATACACTAGTGGTAATTCATATCATCAGTTAATCATCATACATCATATATATATATATATATATATATATATATATATATATATATATATATATATATATATATATATATATATATATATATATATATATATATATATATATATATATATATATATATATACAGCTCATAATCATCAATATACATCACAGTAAATCATATCATCAATTATTCCCTCAAAACATCACGAAATCATCATCTCAATATCATCAATAACATCATGGTTCAGGAATCACAACTTCATAACACCACTAATTCAACAACGACATCTATCATACGTATATCGTCACAATTAACCTCACTTCCTCATAGTTTAGACAATTGAAAAATACTCCATATTGCTCTCTTGGTTTCACTAAAATGTAGTTCATCGCGTTAGCTTTCCAACGCTTCTAACGGTACCTCAATCGTACTTACGGATCAAAAGTTATGATCAAAACCGTATCTGGACCCAAAGCTGCCTGGCTGTGACGGAACTGCATGGCGACCGCAGATTTTGCATTTTTCATCGTTGGAGGCCTTCCGGACCTCCGATTTCGATTCCGTAAAAAGTGTCGATCTCGTAATTCAAAATCCTATGACTGTATAACATTTATAACAACATATGACACTTATTTTAGGGATACAACCATCATATTATCAACAATTTCTAAATCTCATTCCATCAATTCTTCCCTATTCATCCCTACAATAATCCTAAGGCATTATGGAAATCAAAGGCATAAAACCTACGTCTATTAGGTCGATTCAAGACACTACGGGAACCTTATTTTCCTAAACCTTCAAAACTCTCAAGCTTCTTATAAACTCTATAAATCCCTTTCGCCACAAGGTCGAAACAACTTGGACAGGGAAGTTATCCCCAAGGTCTATTTTACCGGTTCAATTCAACATTATTAATCGATTCACAAAAATGCCCTTAAATTCATCAGTTTACCTTAAAACCCATAAACCCTCACAATCCCTTTTTTCTACAAGGTCAAAACAACATCAAAGAAACATTAGCCTCAAAGGCCTAATTTTACCTAATTCAATCCAACCCTTCATATTCATCATCAACCCGCAAAAATAACACCTAAATCATCAACATAATCATAAACCCACAAAAGCCTCAAAATCGGCCTTAAACACATCGAATCCCTATATTGAAAACAATGAAAGGTAATACTCCCCATACCTTAGATTGTCGATTCGATGCTTTCTCTCTGAGCCTTCGGAAACCTTCTCGAATTCCTCGCCTACTCCTTTTTCCTCAGAGCTCTCACCTTCTTTTCACAGTTTACCAAAAAAATGAAACCTATTCTCAAATCCTCCTTTTATATTCAACCTAACCCTTGGGCCTCAAAATTGGGCTTTCTCCATAACACCCTCACTAATCCTCCTCAAAAGTCCAATTTACCCTTAATTCCTCTAATATTATTTAAATTAATAATAATACATTATACCCCATAATATATATTATTATTTAATTAAATAACCAAACTCCACAAGTTCCACGCAATACCCAAAAAACACCAAAATTCACCGAAAATCACGAATATAAATTAAATAAATATTCTTACAAATTTAGGGTGTTACAAGACTCCAAGAAGAAGATATGAAACCACCAAGAAATCAGCAACTCACTTGAGCTTTTAGCTATTGCATGATCCAAAAAGGTTGAGATTGACTTTGGGGACAACCTTATAGTTGGAGAGCAACCACTCCTAAGGCGACCAACCTATACAAGAGGGTACCGCTCCAATGCACACAACTAACTACATCATGAGCATCCTAATGTTCAGTCCAATGTTAGAACATTTGATCACTGACTTGACTAGTCACCTGATGAAACCTCACATGCCTGAAACAGACTTGAAGATCTACCCCTTAGACTTCCAAAAAATATCCCACCTTGAATGACCTTTCTATCATAACAGAACAAGAGTTCCATGTTCTTATAGACTTGAACTTTATATTCAAGTTTGAGTAAACAACCTCTATCCTATCTTAAGCAATATAACAACCAGTCTTTAAAAAGGCTTGTTTCGAAATATGAAAGTTCTGTTGAAAATTGAAATTCTGGCATGCAGATCACAAATGTCCTAAGAGATGTCGAGACATTTATGTCTGCTAAAACCGAACATGGGTAGAACAGAAACATTTTGTTCTCTTAAAAATCAAGAACACTCTGAATCTTCAAGGACATAACAGTGTCGTGACAGATATTTCAACATATGTCAAAACATATACTTTAGAGCATAAAATCAGATTGAATAGAACATAATAGAATGATAGACAATTCAAGGATATGATGACCCAGTTCGGTGCAACTCACCTACATCTGGGGGCTACCAAGCTAGGAATAAATTCCAGTAGTATTAATTCTAAGTATACAACCTCCGGTAACTTATCACTTAATTCCCTACCCAATACAATTCTATCTAGAAACTTTATCTCGATACGAGAAACCTATCTCAATCCCTAAATTACCTCAATGATATCTAACAGTTACAACCTCCGGTAACTACATCAATCTGTTCAATTGAAAGACACCCTTCCAATACAAAATTCAGTCAAGACTCTTGACTAACAATAATACTTGAATTTGCTTAATAGCTTCATCCAATCACAATATACAATTCATTACCTACAAATTTCTGAATCTGTAACACTATGTCTACCACAATGTATCAAACTGATACAAAGGGTGACTTACAATACAAGAAAGTGCGTGACTCTCAAAACCCTAAACCCTTATTTTCTACTTTTACAAAAGTCTTAATAAGAATTCATATTCTACCCAAGGTCTTGGTCTTCCTTTTATAATCTTCTGCTCTCCATGGGCTTCGAGTTATCTGTTTAATCATCCCTTGATCCATGTTCTGATTGCTCCTTAAATCTTGGACCAGATCTGCAACAACCTGCAATATTAGACCAAGATGTCGAGTCCACAAGCTAGGACATCTTGTCTGACATGTCTTCTTTCAGCAGATTTCAACATGTTGGAACCTCTTATTCAACACCATGTTTTACCAAAATTTAGTCAAATCTTTTAGAGCGTTCAATCTCCCCCTTTTGACAAATTTTGGCTAAAACACCTTTTGCACAATAAACCCAGGATGATACGAAGGGAGGGAGTAGAAAGTCCTGAAGTCATTTTAGCCAACCTGTGAGGACTCATAAAAGCTTTCATTCTTCCCATCTAGCTGTATGAATGGTTTACACATCGCACTCCACCTGTTGTATGCCGTGTTCCCTTTGACCTGGTGTACATGAGGAAGAAGATACACGAGACTCCCCCTCAAAACCAGTCCCAATATACCATCCTTCATTATCCAGACCAAAGTTTAGAGGAGCAGACCCCAATTCTGGATAACTCAGAACACAAGAGACAATTGTGTTCATAACTCAGATCACAAGACACAAATGAAAGACTCAGAAAAGAAACTGAGACGCAGACAGGATGTTAGAACATCTCCTCCAATATTCTTGAAAAACAACTGCAAGAATGGAATCCACACCCAAAAGGATATCAGTTATGTGTTGTAAGGACCAACACACAGCTGAGATGAATACGCACCCATTCTCCCCCTTTTTAGCCAAAAATTGGCAAAAGTAACTAACACAGATCCAGACCCACACGGTACTTACCCAAACTCGGACAAAATCCATGAAGACACGACACAGAAAAAGAAACACAACCTGAGACACAAGAAGCAACGCACCCTTTAAATACCTAAGCAGTTTCTCTAGGAATTAACGGTCCATAGAAGTTACCGAAGAACAATTCAATGAGGATATAAATTTAGGTAGATAACTTCAACATTAATGACTATGCACCTCCCAACTAGGATTTGACTGTGTCAACTTTAGGGTGAATCGTCCAAAGAATGCAAATGTACCAAGGCACATGTTTAACACGCCTTCTCTTAAGCACGCTCTCCATTATCCAAGGAACACCGTCCAAATAAATCTACTTGGAAAAAAACCACAAGTCCTAAACAATGTCCTGACATCTGGTCAGACTTTGTCTAGTCTCTCTCATAGCCTTTGAGGCATAGTCACAGATCCTTCAGGTAATCCCAGGATGCTCCTTTCAACCAGGGGCTGACTAAGATGTTAGGACATCATGTCCAACATCTTCTAACAAGGACTCACATAAACCTTAACTCATTCTGCAGAGAAAAATAAATTCTCCTAGACAATATCCAATCTTATTTTTCAGGTCTCTCCTAAGAATTAAGAACACAGTTGATATAATTCAGTAGCCTTAACAGCTCAACCTTCCATGCAGAGCTGACAAAGCCACAAAATCAACACACCACGATGTTAAGACATCTTGCCTGACATCACATCCTTACAAGAATCACATGAGCATCTTCTTGCTCATAAGTGAGAAAAATACCAGGACCAAACTCCTTGTATCATAACCAAAGAACTTTGGATTGAGACTAAATAACACCATTGACCACTCTCCCCCTGAACACATCTATACACTGTACAAATTCCTCTTGAATTTTACAGCCATAAACAACCTTGTTCTTTGGAATAAATCCAATCAAATTTGACATCCTCACATCCACGAATTCTCTTAACTCCTTGGTTAGGCATGATGTCATGTACACCTGGTTTGACACCAAACACATTCTTCATAACAATTCTTCACCCTTCTCCCTTCACAAGGTTCAGGATAATACAATCTTCTTCTGAAATACATGCAGTAAGATCATCTCCTCACCAATAGGCTGAGCACCACAAGGATCAGATTACATGGTCTGATATCCTTCTTCTGCATACAACGACTGACTGCCATGACATACATCCTTACCATACTCCACTTCAGAATTGGCCAGTATCTCCCATCATGAACTCAAAATTATCTCTCATGGATACACAACTTTCCTTTATGGAGAGATAATCAACTGAGATGATGTTGAAACATCCATTAAGACATCAGTCTCAATCATAGTAATTATCTACTTTGGTTCTTGAGACAACATCCATAGGAATTACTAACTATACACTTCCCTGTGCAATGAACACATGAGGATCACAGAAAGTCAAAGCAGCAGCAGATCATAGATCATTCCAGGAGACATAATACCACAGATAGAAATAAACTCTCACGAGCCTCAAGAAGCTTCAACCGAGAAGCACAAGGTCCAGACACCATATTCTAAGCAGACTTCTCAGCAAGTTCTGCTTCTCCTCTGCCCTTCAGTCTTTAATCCTTCAAAACACCACCTTGCAAAGTCCACCACAAGACACAGTACATCAGTACTAGCAAAGGCTAATGTTTCAATAGGAGATGACACCATAAGCCTAGAGCAACAAGCTTGAGCAGGTAGTTTCTTGAGTCATACTCAAGTACCACCTTCCTCCGTAAGTGACCAATCATAACACCTTCCACAAGGTCCTTGATCATGTGGGAATAACAACAGGACTGAATTTTCGAGTACTAACACTCCCTTACCCCAGACAGAACTCTGGAACACTCATATCAAACATCTTAGATGAGACTCCAAGAAGAAGACATGAAACCACCAAGAAATCCGCAACTCACTTGAGCTTTTAGCTATTGCGTGATCCAAAAAGGTTGAGATTGACTTTGGGGACCACCTTATAGTTGGAGAGCAACTACTCCTAAGGCGACCAACCTATACAAGTGGGTACCGCTCCAATGCACAGAAGTAACTACAACATGAGCATCCTGATGTTCAGTCCAATGTCAGAACATTTGATCACGGACTTGACTAGTCACCTGATGAAACCTCACATGCCAGAAACAGTCTTGAAGATCTACCCCTTAGACTTCCAAAAAACATCCCACCTTGAATGGCCTTTCTATCATAATAGAACAAGAGTTCCATGTTCTTATAGACTTGAACTTTATATTCAAGTTTGAGTAAACAACCTTTATCCTATCTTAAGCAATATAACAACCAGTCTTTAAAAAGGCTTGATTTTGACAATTGAGTTCCTTTCCCCAATGAAAGTTTTCTTAAAAAACATCGAAATATGAAAGTTCTGTTGAAAATTAAAATTATGGCATGCAGATCACAAATGTCCTAAGAGATGTCGAGGCATTTATGTCTGCTAAAATCGAACAAGGGTAGAACAGAAACATTATGTTCTCTTAAAAATCAAGAACACTCTGAATCTTCAAGGACATAACAGTGTCGTCACAGATATTTCAACATATGTCAAAACATATACTTCAGAGCATAAAATCAGATTAAATAGAACATAATAGAATGATAAACAATTCAAGGATATGATGACCTAGTTCGGTGCAACTCACCTACATCTGGGGGCTACCAAGCTAGGAATAAATTCCAGTAGTATTAATTCTAAGTATACAACCTCCGGTAACTTATCACTTAATTCCCTACCCAAGGCAATTCTATCTAGAAAAATCATCTCGATAAGAGAAACCTATCTCAATCCCTAAATCACCTCACTGATATCTAACAGTTACAACCTCCGGTAACTACATCAATCTGTTCAATTGAAAGACACCTCTTCCAATGCGATATTGAGTCAAGACTCTTGATTAACAATAATACTTGAATTTGCGTAATAGCTTCATCCAATAGCAATATACTATTCATTACCTACAAGTTTCAGAATCTGTAACACTATGTCTACCACAATGTAGCAAACTGATACAAAGGGTGACTTACAATACAAGAAAGTGCGTGACTCTCAAAACCCTAAACTCTTATTTTCTACTTTTACAAAAGTCTTAATAAGAATTCATATTCTACCCAAGGTCTTGGTCTTCCTTTTATAATCTTCTGCTCTTCATGGGCTTCGAGATATCTGTTTAATCATCCCTTGATCCATGTTCTGATTGCTCCTTAAATCTTGGACCAGATCTGCAATAACCTGCTATATTAGTCCAAGAATCAGCAACTCACTTGAGCTTTTAGCTATTGCATGATCCAAAAAGGTTGAGATTGACTTTGGGGACAACCTTATAGTTGGAGAGCAACCACTCCTAAGGCGACCAGCCTATACAAGAGGGTACCGCTCCAATGCACACAACTAACTACAGCATGAGCATCCTGATGTTCAGTCCAATGTCAGAACATTTGATCACTGACTTGACTAGTCACCTGATGAAACCTCACATGCCTGAAACAGTCTTGAAGATCTACCCCTTAGACTTCCAAAAAACATCCCACCTTGAATGGCCTTTCTATCATAACAGAACAAGAGTTCCATGTTCTTATAGACTTGAACTTTATATTCAAGTTTGAGTAAACAACCTCTATCCTATCTTAAGCAATATAACAACCAGTATTTAAAAAGGCTTGATTTTGACAATTGAGTTCCTTTCCCCAATAAAATCATCCATACCAGAGACAAATCTCCATATAGTCTGGTTGAGAAGCCATTAAAAGTCCTCCACTAGGAATCAGAACACATACTCCATTAGGAAATAATGAATCGTACCTTCTGCACCCCCATTCCCTTAGATAAAAAACTGACACAAAGAATGTTCATAAAGATGATCATGAGTTAATCTTCACTTCCACCATAGAAACTTCCTAGAATGCATACCAAATGCCTCTTCAAGACCAATCTGAAGGTGATTCCCACAAATTTGGTCATCACACATTTGTTTAGCCACTAGAGCATATGCCACAATACTCCTTTGTCCACGCAGTTCACTCCTTGGATCAACAGAATTCTGCACACACTCTTCTGGAAAGATGTTCCAACATCTGGTTGAACATCAGTTCCTTTTCCAATGTATAAATCATTGAAATAAGTTCTAAAGATCTTGTAGTTGTTTGAAGCTGCACCTTCTGGTGTGACATTTTGACATTATCTTTCTTGAACACCAAGAGAAAGGATAATCAATTAAATACTTGCTAAGGCCACAAATAGCAATTTATTTTTTTAATCCCAATTTTGCATTCTTCAGATTTACATCCCTCCTTACTCTAGCTACAAAACCAGAAATAAGACACCCAGCACAATCTAGGAAGAAATCTTCAAGGCACAAAACTTCCTTAGAAGACCATCTTTAGCATACCAGTAACATCCTTGGATAAACATAATCACTTTCTAAGGCATAGATCCAATGTCTTTACACTCATGAGACTGCTTTAACATTGTTCAGCAATTACTCCAGTTCCAGCCTAGTTAAATGTCAGAACACTTGTGCAGTTCTTCCTAAATACTTCCTTCCAGGAGATCTGATAGGGTATCCTCAAGCAAAGACAATCTCTTATAGGGTTGGAAGCAAAAATAAATTTCTCTTGACTCTCTTCAATGATATGACATTCTCATGTCACACTTTCAAAAACCTTGAAGCATCCACTTGACCATCTACATTTCTGACTCACATTCAAATGTGCCTTTATGAGTGGACTTGAGAGACAACTCAAGTATCTTTGGCAACTTTAAACATGACAAAAAGTGTTTATCAAATCCATAAATCATGAATTGAATACACCATACCTCAACTCAACCTTCTTCATCCAATTACCCTTCATGTTACCTGATTGCAACTATCTCCCAAGCAACATAAAAAGATTCTTCAGAGGTCTCCAGATCTCAGTGCTTCCTCTTGTCTATTACACCCAGCTAGAAGTGATAAGAACAACGGTAGAAACTGATACCATTTTCAACGTGCACCAGGTAAGATGTCAGAACATCTTATAAGGCACCATGCGTAACAATAACATCATTATCAGCGGTAAACTCTTCACAAAGTATCAGTCATCCATCAGTAGTTGTTTGTCTGGAACAACCTATCCCACAACACCAAAGGATAGTCTGATCATGCAACCACCTTCCTTGTTCAAAGACCAGAAAGTATCTTCCCTTGACCTCATCCAGAAACAGAACAGGATGCCTGCTCTGATACCAATTGAAATTCTGGCATGCAGATCACAAATGTCCTAAGAGATGTCGAGACATTTATGTCTACTAAAACTGAACAAGGGTAGAATAGAAACATTCTGTTCTCTTAAAAATCAAGAACACTCTGAATCTTTAAGGACATAACAGTGTCATGACAGATATTTCAACATCTGTTAAAACATATACTTCAGAGCATAAAATCACACTGAATAGAACATAATAGAATGATAAACAACACAAGGATATGATGACCCAGTTCGGTGCAACTCACCTACATCTGGGGGCTACCAAGCCAGGAATGAATTCACTATCAGTAGTATTAACTTTAAGTATACAACCTCCGGTAACTTATCACTTAATTCCCTACCCAGTGCAATTCTATCTAGAAACTCCATCTAGATAAGAGAAACATATCTCAATCCCTAAATCACCTCAGTGATATCTAACAGTTACAACCTCCAATAACTGCATCAATCTGTTCAATTGAAAGATACTCATTCCAATACAATATTGAGTCAATAATCTTGACTAATAATAATACTTGAATTTTCTTAATAGCTTCATCCAAGAACAGTACACAATTCATTATGTACAAATTTCTGAATCTGTAACACTATGTCTACCACAATGTATCAAACGGATACAAAGGGTGACTTACAATACAAGAAAGTGCACGACTCTCAAAACCCTAAACCCTTATTATCTTCAGAAATTATGGCAATGATTGGTAAAAAAATTGGCTGAAAATGAATGTATTTAAAATGAAATGTTGCCATGAAATGGTTTTGTGAAAAGGTGTTTACGATTCAGCATATTTCAAATTTGACTCAGGTGCAATCGATTGCACAAAAACGACTATCCATTCCATGAAACAATAACACGTGAAAATCTAAAAAATTTGCCTGATGCATTCGATTGCATAGATACCACAATCGATTGCACGACTTTAAAAATGCTTTTTACAAACTGGTAGTGGCTAAACCATTTTTGATACAATCCATTGTTGCCATAGTGCAACCGATTGTCATCCTTTAAAACTTGAAAAAATTTCTATTAATTTGAACCAATGTTATGCAACATCTAGAGATACAACCAAGATAATAGATGAACTTTGAAAATCATTTAACATGGTTCAAATATGAAATAACTTTTTCAATGCATGATTAAAAGACTTTGAGCACTAAAAGAATGTATATGATATGGAAGTTTCATATATCTTTAAAAACTTGATTGCTCTAGTTTTCAAGCTTTGAATTCTTTTTGTTGATGTGCTTATCTTCATCAAAATTATAACCAAGAACAAGAAGAAATCTTCTTCACAAAGTCTTCGTATGTGATAACTTATAATTGAAGTTTTCATGTAACACCCCAAATCTTCATGAACAATGTGCAATATGATTTGAAAGTTGATACACAACCCCTCATATTTAATCAATTTGTCTCCATTTACCCTAATGGTATCTATTATAGAAAATAATGAATTCCCACCTTCCTCTTTCTTCTCTTCTATTCCACAATTAACACATGTACTTCACAATTTTCTCTAGAATATATAAATTTTTTCATAAGTATATACCTCTCTACCATGCTTCTCTAAATCTATATGCAACTTCAATTTTAGAAAAGAATGAAGTGTGTAATTATTTGCAAGAAATTCCTTATGCTTTTGTGCCTCCTTTATTGCAGAATCAAATCACATCCAAAATTCCACCAAGCTAAGGTTCATGTTCAAGTAATTTTTAAAGAATGAACATTCACTCTTTGATCTTGAGATTGTTCTCAAAATTCCAGTCACAAATATATTTTAAAATGGGCCAATATCCACATACTTCTAAATCATACATTTGATAAAGCCATTCATTCTCCTCTAATTTAAAATCACTAGCAATACTCTTCCATCTCGATTCAAATTCTTCAGGAGACTTTGAATTCCAAACACATGACTTAAAAATGATTATTAAAATCAATGTTGACATTTAGGGTTTGTTTGGAAGTTGGTTTTTGGAGGGGAAGACTTTGGAGGGTTTCGTTTATATCTTAAAATGTGTTTGATATTTTAAAATTTTTTTAAAAAGAATATGATTTTATAGACTAATGTAGTATATTGTTTGTTAAACTTTTTAAAAATATCAAGCACATTTCAAGATATAAACACACATTTACAAAGCCTTCCCCTAAAAACCCCTTCAAAAATCATCTCTCAAACAGATCCTTAAGGAAACACTTTTTAAAACTTTTTATTTTAAAATATGTCACATGCAAAATCAAACTAATCCTTAGAACAAAATGAAATGTGCTTGAATTGTTAATTGTTAACAGTTAGTGAAAGAAACCGATCTGAAACTTAGTGTTATGTTATGCTTATTTGAATTATGGAATGGAATTGTTAGAAACTATTTGTATTTGTTAGATTTGTGTTAGAGTTATATTGAGTTAGGAATAAATGTGACAGTTAATTTGAAATTTTGTTTAGAGGTTATTAATTTACCATTGTTAGTTTGTGAAAATTGGAATTAGACAAAAGGTGATACTTGAAATAAATGAAAAAAGTTAATAGTTTTGAATTATGCAATTTCAGTTACAAGTTTTTTTTTTTATCAAATGATGTTTTAATGTGTTTGTGCTAGGTTTGAAATGTATGCACATGACCTATTGTATGTTGCAATGGCATAGATATTGCTTTGTTAACTCTTATGTGAATTGGTTTATTGTGTGTTCACTGTTAAGAAATGATGCAAGCTGTTTTGGATTGAATGTTATGTATGCTGAATTTTGATGGCAATGTGCTTATATTGCTTGTCATGTGAACATGGTTAATGCAGGGGCTGATGACATATGGAGTGGAGTGAACTTGGCTTGAGCACGAAGGTAAATCATGGCAGAGGCTTTTGGTAAAGGATTAAGAATCATGAAGAACAAGACTGGGGATACCATGGGGATGAAGGAATTATAGGGATTAGGGTTAGGACTTGTAGAGTTGACTTTGGTCAACTGGGTGACCAAAAAGTTAACAGTTGACCAAAGTCAACTGTAGGTCAAAGCTAAGATATTTTTGTGTAATGTATTGGATTTTGTAATGAATTGTAATGGCTGTAAACTTTGATGACTTTGTAATGAAAGATGGATTTATGAAATTGTTTTGATGAGTTTCCACCATTTTTGTGATCTGGTGTTAATCTTGTGCAAAACAAAATGAGCCTTACCTTTGAATCAAAATTTGAATATGAACTAGCAAGGGTCTTCTTGACTAATCTTTAAGTGTCAATACCTTGAATTGAATCCAATCCCAAACCCTTTAAAGGACAAAATATGTGGCCATTGAAAACCCACTGTAAACTCCCATAAATGATCACAATGACTCTTGTAAGTCTTGATCAACTTTAAAACCAAAATGAAAGACACAATAACCATGTGTGCTAAGAACCAAGCAAATAGGGTTTTGAGAATCCTGGCTCAAAAGACAAAAACCTCCCAGCCTGAGTACATCACCCCTAGATGCCTAGGGAAACCCTAGCTCTTAATTAATCATAAGTAGCACAACTTTGAATCTACGATGCATGCTTTTTGAAAATGCCAATGCAGATGGAATAATTTGAATGTTTGCAAAATGAAATAAGGTCATAAATCAGATGAAAGAAATGTAAATAGGGTAGGGTAAATTTGAGAGTATGACATTAGGCATTCAAGAGCATAAGAGCAAGAAAGAGAGATAACAACTGCAAGCAATCTCATTCATTTATTCATCTATAAATAAAGTACAATACATGAAAGTACAAATAAATAATCTCCTAGCCACTAGAAGCGCTTCACATTTCCTTGAGATGTGATAACTCCTCTTGGAGATCTTTGAACATACACCTACATAAGATAACAAAATCGAAGATGATCAGAGGTGTAATACCCCGTATTTTAAATTGGCTCTGAATAATATTAGTTGTGATCAACTGAGTCCCAGTGTATTCTAAGAAATTATTTGCAAAAATAATTAGAGAAGTTGTTGAACTTAGAGTAAATCCAATTAATATTATCTGACTCTAAGGTATTTAATTATTGGAGCTTTAGAGACTTTTTGGACATTTAGTAGTATTATTTACTAATAATACTTACTATATGTTTTCTTTCCTCCCATTTGCCAAACATAAAAGAGAAAGATAGTAACATAGAGAGAGAAAGAAGAAAGAAGGAAGAAGAAAGGAAAGAAAAGGGGAGAAAGAAAAGAAGAGAAATCCAACATTTCAAGAGTAAGAATCATCATCAACCCTTCATCAAATCATCTCATCTTCTTCATCTTCAACCTCTAACCAATGTGGGTTCTAGATAGAAGCTTTAAGTTCTAGAGTTAGAGATGATTTTAGCTTAAGTTAGGTTTTTGTGACAAAATGCTTATTTTGCAAATCAATGAAATCTAACGGATAAAATGAGCTATAAATTGTGTAGTACGATTATAACATGTGTAGAATCATCTATTGATATTGTTATGAAGTTTTGGATTGGTTGTTTTGATTTGGAATTCCTAAGGTTTTTGGTGTGGAAATTATACATTGATGTAATATGAAGTTTGATGGATGAACTATGATAGAAACATGAAAATATACCTCCATGGGTTGTTTGAAATTGAATTGGGGGTGTGGAAAGTTGTTGGAAAAAGGAAGTATTTTTCTGCATAACGCAGAGCGCGCTTAGCGCGGTGTTGCCCGCTTAGCGCGGTCTGGAAAATTTTCACCTCCATCAGGCCGAGAGTAGCGCGCTTAGCGCGGGAGGATGCCCGCTTAGCGCGACCTGGGACCAAGTGAAAAAACTATTTTTCTTCTAAAATTCATAACTTTTGACTCGTTCACCCGATTTAATTGTTCTTGGTACCGATAGAAAGCTATCGAAATACTCTGTCTAATGGAAGTGAAAAATTACTAGTTTGATGCCCGATTAAATAAGTCGGAGAGAACCGGATTTGATGTGACTTGTGGTTTTGTTGAATTGTGTGATTTTATTATATGATCGACTTGTGTTACCTACTTTTCTTGTTGTTATGCATGTTCGATACTATATGCATGTTAAAATACGAAATAGGTAGAGTGAGGAATATACTATAACTATATTGGAACCTAGTAATGGCTAGGAAGTTGTTGAATCGCATAGAGACGACGCTCGTGCAAGAAAGGCCGAGGCGTGCGTCTATTACCGAATGTTATAGAAAGAGTTACACTAGTATGGATCATGTTAATTGTGTTGAGTGTAGAAAGACAAAAGAGGTCTTAAGGCTAATATGGCCGGGTGATTGTTGAATACAATCTCGTTGGTGTATATGATCACGTAATCGTAACCATCGCCCTTGAGAGACATTCATGAGTCTCGAGCTCCTCTGAATGCAGGAATTACTACTTGGCAGGTTTGATTCCCAATGTTATAGTATGATGGAACCTACGGGTAGAGACTTGTGCTGGCATGAGAGGCCATGAGAAGTGACGAATTAAGGTGATAATGCGTCCCTTAATTCCGAATCCATTCGTATGCCAAGTAATTACAAGGATCCATGACTCGGGTTGTCTTCTAGACGTAGAAGCGGACTGGAAGAAGGGATGCCTTGGTAAGGTTACCGATTAGTGATAGATTGTGAGTTGGCAAGACTCAAGAACATGGATCCATATAGTGTGTGTGAGTACTCAAAGTCTTTCCCTTTCCCTTTTGACTTGAGTTAGGTGTGATAGAACCTTGTAAAGCCGAGAGGACGTATAAGATTGGGAACTCACTGAGATTGATGTATCTCACCCCATGTTGTTGTTTACATCACAGGTACTGCAGGTTCGGCGAAGGGTAAGGACAAAGTGGTTTGAATTTTCCTTACGGATCATAGCTTTTGTGTGGCAAGGCTTCCGTTGTGGAGTTTATTTTGAGATCATTGTTGATCTAGTTCTTAGTTTTTATCATTTTTGAACATCTTGTATATATAATGCCATAGTTTTTTTTATTAGGTATTTTGGGCATGTATATGTATAATGTGTTAACTAGGAACTTATGGTATTTCAGTACCAAAACGAGAATTCATGTATGATATGGATGCTTTGATGTATTATATTATATATGGGTGTTACAGTTGGTATCAGAGCAGGTCGTATCCTCGACCTAGCCATGAAATAGTATAAGTATTTCTTTCCGTTTCATATGCGTTGTGTCGCCTTTGGTCTTACGTGTTATATTTATGGTATTGAACCTGATCAACTTAATCCTATCTGTATGACATTTAGGAACATGGCTGACGGGCGCAGAAACACCCGTAGTAGACCTCGAACTACTCCAGTTGGGACGAATCCGCCGAGCGGCGATGGGAATGCTCCTTTGTATCAGTTTATGCAAGGGATGCAGCAGCAACAAAACCAGTTTATGCAACAAATGGCACATCAAATGGTTGAGGGTCTTCATCCTCCAGTTGTTGTTCCAGCAGCTACATGTGGAAGTTTTAGGGATTTCATCCGTATGAATCCTCAGGAATTTCAGGGAGGGTTGGATCCGGTAAAGGCCCACGAGTGGATAGCTGGCATGGAAAGAATTTTCTTAATAGTCCAGTGTAGTGAGGAAAATAAGGTGGTTTTCGCTTCTCACTCGTTGAAGGGTCCTGCCATGAGGTGGTGGGAGAGTGCTTCAGCCTTAATGACAATTCAGGAGGTACCGAAGGTATGGGAGCAGTTTAAGATAAATTTTATGGAGAAGTATTTTCCAAGTTCCTTAAGGTCTTAGAAGGAATTCGAGTTTCAACAGTTGAGACAAGGTAACTTGACTGTGGCTGCTTATGCGGAGAGGTTTGAAGTTATGGCCGCTTATTCTAGACAAGCCATGTATGCTCCGGACGAGATGTGGAAGATTGATCAGTTTCTTTTTGGGTTGAGGGCTGAAATTTCACATAGCGTGTCTCAGAGGGAGTTCACTAGCTATGCTGAATTGTTAAGGCAGTGTTATGTGGCAAAACAGAGCTTGAAGAAGGTACAAGCGGAAAGAGACTTGAGTAGGTTGAATCAGGGTGACCGTGGAAGATCGAATCAACAAATTAGACCAAGACAACAAACTTTTAAGGGAAAGCAGGTTCAGAATTCCAGGACTAGTGCACCTCCTGTGTGCCATTTTTGTGGAAAGAGACATGGTGGTAGATGTCATTTCGAGGGAGTGGAGTGTCATCGTTGTCGGAAAAGGGCTCATTTGGCGAGAGATTGTCCTCAAAATAGAAACCAAATGCAAGAAAAGAATACCGGTCGAGTGTATACCTTGGATGCAAGGAAAGCAAAGGGTGACAACTCTTTGATGGCTGATACGTGTTTCGTAAACGGACATCCTTGTTTTGTTTTATTTGATTGTGGAGTAACACACTCTTTTGTGTCAGTGCAATGTGTGAAGCGACTTGGGTTGCAAGCTATTCCTTTGTCTTCTCCCATGGTGGTCACTACCGCCATGGATGAAATGGTCGAGACTTCATTGATGTGAGAAAACTGTGTTTTGTCTGTGGGTGGAAGAGTTTTTCAGATTGATCTTATTTTCTTACCGCTTAAGAAAGTGGATGTCGTTTTGGGAATGGATTGGCTTTCTGCTAATTCGGTGTTTATTGGGTGTGAGGAGAAGCTTATCATCATTTCATCTGTTGATGCTACCCCGAAAGATGTTTTAACAACTATTCTAGAAGGTACGGTTGGAATGATAAATTTCTTGTTTGAGAAGGAGAAATCTGTTCTTTTAGTTCTCACTAAGGAGAAAAGTAGCGACCACCAGGTTTTGAGCATTCCTGTTGTTTGCGAGTTTTCAGAAGTTTTCCCCGAAGATGTCACTTCTCTTCCTCCGGAGAGGGAAGTGGAATTTTCTATTGACCTGGTACCGGGAACGGCTCCTATATCCGTTTCTCTGTATCGGATGACACTACTGGAATTGAGAGAAATGAAAGAGCAATTGGAAGAATTAATGGCTAAGCATTTTGTTAGACCTAGTGTTTCACCATGGGGAGCTCTAGTGTTGTTGGTAAAGAAGAACGATGGTAGAATGCGTCTGTGCATTGATTACCGTAAGTTGAACAAAGTCACCATTAAGAACAAGTATCCCTTACCCAGGATAGACGACCTGTTGGATCAATTGAAAGGAGCCTGTGTGTTCTCGAAGATTGATTTACGGTCGGATTATCACCAAATCCGAGTGAAGAGTTCAGATGTGCCTAAGACTGCATTTAGAACCCGTTACGGTCATTGTGAATTCTTAGTAATGCCTTTCGGTGTGACGAATGCTCCGACAGTTTTTATGGATTATATGAACCGGATATTTCAAGCTTACTTAGACCAATTCGTCGTGATCTTTATTGACGACATTCTTATTTATTCTCGTACTCCACAAGAGCACGAAGAACATCTGAGAATTGTCTTATCGTTATTGCAAGAGAAGCAACTTTTTGCTAAGTTAAGCAAGTGTGAGTTTTGGATGTCGGAAGTAAATTTTCTGGGACATGTTATATCTCAAGGTGGTGTGGCTGTGGATCCGTCGAAGGTAGAAGCAGTGATTAATTAGGAGAGACTGAGGAATGCTTCAGAGGTTAGAAGTTTCTTGGGATTGGCAGGTTACTATAGAAGGTTCATCAAAGGTTTTTCTCAATTGGCCTTATCAATGACAAAGCTTACTCGAAAGGATTGTGCTTATGAGTGGGATTCGGGTTGTGAGCAAAGCTTTATGAAATTGAAGGAAAGTTTGACGTCTGCTCCTGTGTTAATCATTCCTGATCCCAACAACTCTTATGAAGTATTTTGCAATGCTTCTAAGATGGGATTAGGAGGGGTTCTGATGCAAGGTGGTCAGGTGGTAGCTTATGCTTCTCGACAATTGAAAGTTCATGAGAAGTACTATCCAACTCATTATTTGGAACTAGCAGCAGTTGTATTTGCACTGAAGGTGTGGCGTCATTATTTGTATGGTGTACGGTTTGAAATGTTCAGTGACCATAAAAGTTTGAAATATTTATTTGACCAGAAGGAGTTAAATATGCGACAAAGAAGGTGGATGGAGTACTTAAAGGATTATGACTTAGAATTGAAGTATCATCCAGGAAAAGCAAACAAGGTGGCAGATGCATTAAGTCGGAAAGTAGTTCATAGTGCAGAATTGATGATATTGGAGTATGCTCTGTTGGAAAAGTTTAGGGATCTTAATCTTCAATTTGTGTGGACTCCGAATGATGTAATCATGGGGAATTTGAATGTCAATTCTACTCTAAGAGTTGAGATTCAACAAGGACAATTTTTGGATGAGAAGTTACAAGAAGTGTTAGTACGACCGGGTTTTGTTCAAGCTACCGACAGAATTATTATGTTTAACCAAAGGATTTGTATTCCGGACGATGCGGTGTTAAAAAGAAAGATTTTGGATGAAGCTCAAAAAGGTACTTTTACGATACATCCTGGTTCTTCGAAGATGTATCAAGACTTGAAGAGAGATTATTGGTGGTCCGGAATGAAAAAGGATATTGCGGTGTATGTGTCGGAATGTGTAGTATGCTGTAACACCCCAAAACTTGCCCCTATTTTTTCCCTAACTTTTTCAGGCTTACGCTTCGCATTCATCTGCATCTCCATTCGGTCATACTCATATTCATTCATTTGCATTGGGCTCCTAAGGCATGGGATCATGGTTTCTTATCCTTTGGGCGAATTGGTTGATATTCATCGATTGAAGATGGTGATTGGGGTTCATGGCAAAGGTATCTTGACATGAGATCCAGTTGTGGATTTATATTATGGTCAGAACGGTATTATTCTCTCAGTTGCTTATTGTTCATTGCGTATAATACAAGTTAATGAGGGAGGAGATTGAAGTTGATTCGAGGTGGAGTTCGTGGAGTATTTGAGTTTGAATTTGGATTTGGCAAGCACTTTAAATATTAGGGATTCAAATACAAGTTTGTAAATCCGTATCCACTCCATATCATAAACCACTTTTTGAATCATTAACCATCTCCATTTAGTTTAAAACCACTTTTCAATCCACATTCATTTTCAAAAACCAATTAACCATTCCACAAATTATATACAACATCCATCTTTTAATTTTTTTTTTAAGTCCATGTTCAAGTTCATTACAATAATCACCCAAGGTCCACATATCCATATTCAAGTTAACATACAAACAAAACATAATTTGAAGCCAAAAAGCTTGGATAGTAGCATTGGAAAGAATTAACCTTTTTGTGATGAGTGTGATAATGCTGCAACTACCATCGTGAGCCATTCACTTGAAGCACGGGATCATATATGTCAAAGTTGCTAATGTTGAGGTGTATTACAGAGCATTCTACTATAATGTAGAATAGCATCCAAGGATATTCTGAATGCCCTTGCACTTCGTGTGGACCACGCACGTGTGCAGCTCAGAGCAATAATGTGTCAGCTGTAAGTACATGCCACATCTTTGATTGATACGGGACGGCTTTAGGCCTAATGATTTCACTTTTGGAACCATAATTAACGGGTATGCTAAGGAAGATAAAGATAGTATTGAGGAAGATTTTCTCAACTGTAAAGAACTTACCCACAAAAATTGATAAACAAATTTTGTAACAATAAAGAGGGAAAAGTACATTCAAAAGAAGAATAATATAATAGCCTTCCAACTGATTTTTACACTGCACAATTTATTTCATACCAGAATTTCTACAAGCTTCTATCAGAATCACTTCTAACAATTCCCTAAGGACTAACCAATTTCACATTACAGAAAACAAAAAAAAAACATTCCACAACTAACCACGGAACCGATTCTCTAACAGCTTCAAACTTTAAACTGAATTTATAACAGAAAAAACCAGTGAAAGCGGACTCCTAACAGAATAACAGTTTTGGGGATCTAACAGAGCTTCTCCACTTTTCGATCACCAATCTTCACCCTGGTCATCATCTTCATCTAATTCTCATCGTCTTCCACCAGCTAAAAAAAAACCGTCTTCATACCAATCACCATCCTCCATCTTCACCAATAAACTCTAACAGAAAACCAGAAAAAAAATCACTGACCTATCTTCAAACAAAACTCCTAACTGATTTTTCTTTCAACAAAAAACCACATAAAATCATCAAGAACTCTTTATCAATCTCCAATTCAACCTCGAAATTCCGATCCGCTTTCACCATCTTCAATCATCAATCTTCACTCTTCAATTCATTTTCATCATCTCTATATTCTCTAATCATCATAATCGATTAAAATCCTGCAAACTCAAACCAAATCGATTCAATCAACGACAATTCAACACAACCAATTCAACGTTCAAGGATTATTCATTCGCAACACGGAGCAAGAAAGTTGAAGAACAAGAATCAACAGTAAAATTGAAAAAGAAGAATGAGGAAGAGAATTGCACGAAGAATAGCAGAATAGAGTCAAAGAAGCATTACCTGTGAAGTCGACGTTGATCCGGCATGGAAACTGAGTTATCGCGTTTGAATCACTCACTACAAAGAGAAGTCAAATCGAACATAGCGCAATTGGCGATGGTTTGAAGTAGCTTATTTCAGGAAGAGATTATTGAGGAAGCACGTTTGCAAGAAGTGATTATGGAGCTTAATTCAAGGTTGAGAGCGCGATTACAGGAAACGATTTCGGTGAGTTCATCAGAGAGTAAGTGTTGAACGATACGTCGAGATTGATCTTCGCCAAGTCGCGTCTGTCATCATCGCGAAAGGTACTTACAACTACACCTTCTTGTTCATATTCCATCGTTAAGTTTGAGTAGGTTCCGTCGTGTTCGGTTTCGGTGAGGGCCGATCCCGTTGTTTCGTTGATCTTTTGAGAAAACCTGTTCCAGATTCGTAATCTCCGTGAGAAATAACCTAGGGTTTGTGTTTTGTTTTTTCTGATTTGAGGTGTGGCTGGCAGGAGAAGACGGCGCCCCCGCCGACCACCATCTTCTTCGGTCGGTATGACTTTTTCGGCCTTGTAATTTCAGAGAGTGAGAGAGAGAAGGAAAGTTACAAATAGCTTGTTTTCATTTCCTTTCACCGTCATAACAAGATAAGAGGATAGGTTTTGTTGATAAAAGCCACACCGGCGGTGACAAGTGTCACTGTCCGGTAGGACCTCTAAGGATCACGCGCAAGCAATTAAGGTAGTCCATACCATACACCCTTGATCATGTACCGTACATCACTTCATCATGGTCTTTTGATCTATCATCATCCATCATCATTGTGAATGGACGCACCAGATTAGTCCACAAGGTTGACCAAAAGACTACCTTGGCTACCATGTGCTGCCAGGCCTTTTGGGCCTGGGGCCTATGCGCAGATTTGCTAACCACACCCTACGCCTGAGCCCAATAGGGAAATTGAAACTAGAAATAGCTGATTTGTGCACCCTCCTCTGATTACATTGCTATATCTTATTTTCTTTTTTTTATATGCTTCAAAATCTAATTCTAAAAATAGTTTCGTGCCTCATAAAATTCCAATAAAATTCATGTATATTCTGGGAAGTGTTATTTAATTTTTGCATATTTTTAATCCCATTTTGGGGGCTGTTTGGTATTTTTCTGGAGTTTTAGAAAGGAATATGTTCTCAATGGTGTATCTTGTGATGCAAGTCATGAAATATGATCTTTTCTTGACCGTTTGGAGCTAATTTTTGTTGTACATTTAGGCCTCTGATTATATTACCTAGTGATGTTTGATTGGTGCCTTGGCCATGATTAGTGAATTGCTTTTGAGCTTCATCTTTGTGCCTTTTCTTGTATGGACATCGTTGATAAATTGATCCATGTTTGCAATTATTTGAGGGATTTTGGTGCATGATGTGAACCCTATATTTTGCATGTGATTACCTACTGTCTTTGGCATGATACGTTCAATTACTTATAATTTTCAAGAGCCTTTTTCTATTTTTCACTCATTTCCCAATGTGAACCGAACATGTTGATACATGCGTAGAAAGAAGTTATGTTTAGGACTTGTTTGAGGGCACTTTGAGCCAACTTTGAATATGAGTTTTAGCACATAGTTAAGTGTATTTTGATGCACAATTGAGATATGCTTGAATATTGCCTTTGATCATTTCACATGCTTTAAATGATGCCTTCTTTGGGTGTATGTGAACTTGAATTTGTGCTTCATTTTGGCCATTTCTTTTGATGCCGCTTGTATGCCATGTTCATGATTGTTTTGGGATTCAATTAGGACATTTTATAGGTCATTTGTCTCTGGTGTGTGAGTTTTAACATTGCCTTACCATGTAATTTCATTTGCCTTACTTGAGTGACAATTTTACATACTTGTATGAGAAGTTTGAATGTGATTTTGCTCATGGAATGAATTGACTTTGGAGAGAGAGTTTAATGCAAACTTTGGTGACACTTCGAGATTGGGTTTAAGCATGTGTATAAGTTGTTTCACTTTTGACCTTGGTCCATTTTCACGTTTTAATTCAATTCATCTAACTTCTAATGGCTTTCTTTTGTTGGTTTACCTTTAACTTCAAAGTAGATTAGTCTTGTAGCATAGTTGTAACTTGACTTGTAATTTCATAATCCTTTTAGGTCTTTTACTTTGACTAGTGGGACTCAAATGTACATAGTCATTAGACTTAGGTCTTTATGTTGTACATACACTCTCTTGTTATTACTAATGTCTTTGGTTCACATGTGCAAGGTACACAAAGGAGACATTCCAAAGGTGGTTTGACCATTTCATTTTTGTAAATAAAAAATTGTTTCTAACTTGGTTTGCTATTGGTTTATAGGTGCTTTCATGACTTGCTTTCATTGCACTTTCGTTGCTTTGCTGCGGATTCATATCCGTTCGGTAGGACTTCTTATCTCTTCACTTCTCTTAATGCTTTCAAATTGCATGAGAAGTAGGAATAGTCGATGCCATGATAAGTAGGATTGTATGGAAAGCCATCAAGTGAGGCCATGATTGTGCTTGTTTAATATTGTGCCTGAAGACCTCTATGAGGCATCCCATTCCCATTTCCCCTGGTAAGACCTCCAAGGAGGCAATTCACGGAAGGTAGGGTTCGCAATCGACCCCCGTTATTCTAGTTGAGTCGTTCTTAGCTCTCATTACATGATTGAAGCTTTGAACATGTCTTGTTTCTGTCATCGAGTCGGTCAAGTGGAATGAGGGTTTAACAATCAAACCCCCACACCTTGTCTATAGCTCGCATTGACCAATGCTGACGCTTATGTGATCTGATTCACAGCTTCCCCTTTCTTACTCTGCTCTCCATGGTTCTCGATATCATTGGAGGAGTACCCTTATTTCCCACAGATAGCTTGATTTCCTCGGTTGACATGACCCCTTGGCTAAAGCTCCCTCTTTCTTATTGTGATTGTGTGATATTATTGTTAACTGACACTGTTTACTCCTTAGTTGCTTTTATTTCGTCTTGTGATTGATTCATCCTGTATTTACTTGTCTGATGACATGATCCCGTAGGATTCCTAGCTCCACTTAATTTTCGATTAAGTCGGGGGTAGGAGAGACATTAGGATATCAATCCATGCATGCTAACATTAGTTAGACTTCCCTCTTAAACCTTGACCTTAGGGCCATTTTTGCATGATAACATTAAGGTGAGTCTTAGATCCCTTTAGTTTTTACCTTTCTTAACATTTGAGTCTTTCTTTTCTCATCTCAAAACAAAAGCAAAAATACTTAATAAAGGCATGGCATATATTGTATTTGAGCATTTCATGTAAGAATAAGATAGTGAGGGGTCTTCTCTCACTTTCTTAGAATGTTTAGCATACGTTCCATCTTGGGTCGATATGCGAGGCATTCGATCCTACGGGAAGGACTTAAATACAATATATGTTACAAAATACAAGAATAATCAAAACACTTCTCCTTAAAAGATACAAAAATAAAGAATAATGTCTTTTCTTCGGGAATTATTTTCTCATCTTACTCATTCTCAATGTACGAACGTGCTTCTCCTCGTTCTCTTGCAAGACGGTAACGCCTAAGTCTCCATACAGCGACCTGCAACACCTAAGCTAGAACATTAGCTGTTCCCTAAAAAACACAAACAGTTTTCCCTAGGTGAGGGGAACTACGTCGCTCTGATTCTCATGCTCCCGATGAGATACGTAGGCAGTGGGGTAGGGCCCATTCGAGCACTTCTTTTATTTTCCCTACATTTGTTTCTCTTTCTTTCTCCTTTCCTTTTCCAGTTCTCCAGCTAGTAGTTTTTTTTCCAGTTCTTCACACCCTTTGATCGAAACAGTAAGCGTGGATCCCATCGGGTACGATGGACGCGTGGGGGTGCTAATACCTTCCCTGCGCGTAACCGACTCCCGAACCCAGTTCTCTTGGTCGCAAGACCATGCTCTTTCCTTTCCCTCAGGTTTACGCAGTGTTTCCTTTCCCTCTCTTGGGATAAATACACATTGCTGGCGACTCTGTTTCGGTGCCACTTTCGCGTTTGTACCTGGATGAAAATCCCGGGAGCGACAGCTGACGACTCTGTTGGGGACCGAACCCAGAATCTCTGGTTCCCTACGCGAGTCAATCCTAGCGCTTGTCTGTTTTTGTTTCATTGGGTGTTTTTATGGAGCTGTAGTGTTGTTTTTTGCTGTTTTACTGTATTGCTGTTTATAGTATTACTGCTTTACTGTATCTTGCTGTATTACTATTTTTACTGCATTTACTGCATTACATATCATTATATGCTGGACTGTGCTGGTTTTTTGTTTGGTGGGCAGGGTGTTCCGAGGGATAAGCCCACTACCCAGGCTTGAGCATACACATAGGTATTAGCGTGGGTGGACGTGTCGCTCCCGTGGTGTTTGGCCACGTGTGGGTGTTCACCAGACCTACAACCAGACGAGGTTCTATCCGGAGCTATCTGCTACTGTATGCTCTATACAGTCCAGTAGATATTCTCTGGAGGAATTGTCGACTCTGGTGACCATTCCTGAGGACTCAGTTGCGGCACTCCTCCCGAGTTGTGACAGTGGCAGACCACGTTTTGTGGCAAACCCATTGCACATTCTCGATCCGAGGACCCAATGCTGGGAACTCCCTATAGGATATTCTTTTTGAAAGAGAATCAGTGGAGGCACTCCTCGATTGGCGATAGTACTGTACCCCGAGGGATGAATGTACTATTGCTTCTCGACCTCAGTGCCAGAAGCTGAGGACCTTTCGTTTTGGGGAATCAGTTGAGGCCTCCTCGATTGATGATGATGCCAAACCAGAAATGATGAATGTATCATCATTTCTCGACCTGAGAGCTCGGGATACTGAGGATCCTAGCACCCACATGTGAGATTGGGCGGGTTGTTTACAGGTTTGCAGGTAACCTTGACTTTCATCCTACCTGGTATTCTGGTTCTCTTATCAGTGTGGACTCATCAGCCTGGTATTATGGTACTCCAATTCCTCCGGCACCCTGATTATGCCGATATTCTGGCATTCCCGTACTCTGATCACGCCGGTGTTCTGTTTATTCTGGTATTCTGATTATGCCGATATCCCGGCATCCTGGTATTCTGATTAGTTGGATATTCTGGTATTCCGGTGTTCTCTTCAGAGCCGACCTATGAACTTATTCGGTCACCAGCACAGCAGTTTTCCAGATTATATGGAAGCTTTGATCCCATGTCTGTTGCATCTGCATCAACATTTTCACATACATGTTCTTGTATTTCCAAGGGATATTAACTTTGAGACTTACTACTGAGAGTTTCCATCTATTTCTTGTGGTTAGTGTAAGAAAATATTTTGAATCAAAGCATAATGATTCCTTGGAAATATTCAAACATGGCATTTTGCATGGCATACTCATATTCATATGCATAACAGGTGTTCCGGTGCGGATTTCTCATTCTGACTGGGTATTCCCTGCAGAACGGCCAACATGACTTCTTCCAACTACTCGATTCACCACAATCAAGGTTCAGATATGGAACAACTCCGAGCGGAGGTGACTGAGATGAAGGTCTAAATGGAGCATTTTATGGTGGACATTCAGGTATTGTCCCAAGGTCAGGAGCTGCTGAGAGAAGAAGTCAACCGGATAAAGACTCAGATGGGCCGGGTTATGGAAATTCTGAATGCCGTGTTAGGAAAGGAAAACAATCAGGTGTCCGCTTCCGCAGCAGAGGTTCTCATTTCTCCTATCTCTTTGGGGTCTCCTCTAGACCATGGATTTCCTCGTGAATCTCCTTCGCGACCAAAATTTTCCTATAGGCAATCACTTCCTGTTCTCCAAGAGGATCTTAATCCAGAAAACCTTGAAAAGAAGTTTGATCCGATTTCGATGCCGTACGCTCAGTTGCTTCAGCACTTGCTCAAGTTTTAGCTAATTGAATTGATTGTTGCGGGACCTCCACACACAAAGTTTCGTATGGGTTCCAATGTCCATGATAGGTGTGAATTCCATTCAGGGGTACCTGGCCATAATGTTGAAAATTGTAAGATGCTCAAGTATAAGGTCCAAGGGCTCATTGATTCAGGGGCAATCGAGTTTGCGCCCATCAGCACTGTCAAGCAAAAAGATGTTCCTCCAACTGCTGCAAAAGAGGTGGATATTCTTTCCCCCTCTCAGGGACCTTCTTCAATCCAGAAGCCTTGGGTTCCGAAACTACCGCATCAGCAAATCACAACTGGGACCCTCTCGGTTGTATCCCTTCATCATCAACAGAAGCAAGAAAGGGTTTTTGATCCTCTACCAAGGTGTCGTATCGAATTACTTCAGCAACTGCTTCAGTTAGGATTGATTGAGCTCCGGAAGTTGACTCCTCCTGCAAAGCTTCCAAAAAGGATGGGATGCCAAGGCTTATTGTGATTTTCACTCAGGGGCACCAGGCCATGATATTGAGGGGTGTAGAGCATTCCAGCACCAAGTACAAGACTTAATTGACTCCAAAGCAATCGAGGTTGGACCAGCTGGCTTGAAGGTATCAGGTGATCTTACGCTAGTAGCTTCAAAGGAAGTGGGTATTCCTTCCCCTTCTCTAGGGTCTACCTCAGGTCACGGGTGTATTCCTCAGCTCCAAGTATCAAAATCATCACGTCGGCAACCTTTGTGTGTTCCTCGGCCAAATGTAAAACGAGAAGTACAGGGGCAGACTAGACACTATAATCAACATTGGCAGCAAAACCGTTAGCAACAGAGGCAACGAGTACTTAGGAGGTCTGAGAGAGTGTCTGCTCCAGTTCCTATTTCTCAAAGCCGGCTTCTTGCTCGCCTTCTCCAAGGCTCTTTGATTCAACTGGACAATGTCACGCCAGTGCCATTTCCTTTTCCTCCGGATTATGACATGAATGCCAGGTGCGAGTTTCACTCGGGAACGTTTAGACATACAACTGACAATTGCAGAGTGTTCAAACATGAGGTGCAGAACTTGATTGACTCAAAGATTATCACACCAGACGGGTGGCCCATAAATTGAACTGTCTTCATCAGATTGAGCACCCAGTTTGCAAAGACATCTTCAGAATCGATAAGTCCAAACGGAGTCAAGCCTCCTCAACAAGGACAATCATTTAGCTTCTTTACTGCATTCTCACTTGTAGCTTTTTATGTTTGTCAAAACATTTGTATGCATGCATGAAATCTGTTTTTCTTTTTATGTTGATCCTAATAAAGCACGCATGTTTGTCCTGAAGTAATCCATTCGTATTCACTCATAATTTTGTATATGTGCATTGCAATACCAACTTTCTTGCTTAAACTCTTGAGGGAGGATGATGATGTGAAAACGCAAAATCTACAAGGGTGTGCTTTTGAATAAGAACCCTGTTGAGGATGTACATGCATTGTTTCAACATCCCAGACACTGGAGATATAAGGGAGATAGACCCTCGTTAACCCCTTTGAGCCTTGAAGTAGGAGTTTCTTTCGTACGAAAAAACCCTCACATTTAACCCAGGGGCAGGGTAGGTGTCAGTTAATTTGACCGAGCGTTCAAATTTCAAAAGGAGTGTGCATCTGAGGATCCATTACCTTCTATTCCACCGTCAAGAGGTCAAGATATGTGAAACCACAATGGTTATCCATCAACAATCAAAGAGTGAGGCAGTCACAACCCTTTTAACAAAGTCAAGACAAACCAGTGTCACACGATTTGTTCAGAGAAAAAAAGAATAAAATAAAAAAGGAAAAAGTCCGCTAAGTCGAAACTTGAAAACAAGCGACTTTGGCAAAAGTTATGGCATCCCGCTGGACTTCAAAATCTAAAGATTCAAAAGAATCAGTCCAGGCAAAAATTAGGGATAAAAAAAAAGGGCAAAAGAATGCGAAAGCGGAAAATAAAAGGATTAAAAAAGAAAATCCTCGAGCAAGAACAAAGTCGTGTGACTACGAACAAAAGACAAAGGGGTGACTGTTACTCAAAAACCTCATTGGGTCTCGAACCATCAGTTTCATGGGTTCCTTAAAGATCACAAAATCTTTTTGAGAGGCGAACGCTTGTGCAAATTAGCTGAATGTAGGACTGGAGAACATCACGAAGAGTGGGTGGGCATCGATAAACTTTGAGCCTTAAATATTTTTTTCTCAAAACCGTGAACCAGACCACGATACAACCCTCAAAAGTCCTAATTGAAACATGGTTTATTTCGAAAGCATACTACCAAGAGATAGCGTTCCCGACTCCTGTGAGTTGTGCTAAAAGATCTTTGTTGGTGTTGCATGTGCATTGCATTCTTTCATTCAAAAATCAATGTCGTATCCTAAGCAGTGATTCGTTCACATGGCTTTGCGACATCTTTTCAGTAAAACTTCAAGATTAACATGTGTGTTGCATTAGAATTTTCATTCTCAGACTAAAACATTTTCTGCTTGCATACATTTGTTTAACATCAAAAGAAGTTTACATATGGAAATTCAGTCCAGAAGCTTAATCTTGCCGAGTTGAGAATCCTGAAACTCCCAAAGGACAGCGACATCCAGTGGTACTTCCTCAGGAAACTTTGTCGAGCGGGAGCTTTCCCAATAAGTTGTGTTAAGACGTAGCCGATTTGGGGCAATCACGTCGAATCATCTCTTTAAGGTGTAGCCAATCTGAGCCAATCACGTCGAGAAATCTCTTCAAAGTTCAGCCAAACTGGGGCAATTACTTCGAGATTCAAATCTCTCCAAATGCAGGTATTTTGGGTCTTCCTTCGAAGATCAGTAGTCAGGGGCAAAAAACCACTGCAAGGATTATATTGAGGCAGGCCACCTCAAGAGCACGAGAAGCTATCCTACTCCAAAAGACGGTTAATCAAAAGCACCTCTTCAAGATTCAGTACACTGGGGCAGAGTATTTCAAATCTTTACGAATCTTGTCGAGGCAAATTCTTTCATACACTATGCAGTCTAGGGCAGTTACATCGAGATCTATAAATCTCTCCGAGAGTTTGAATACCCTGGGGCATTTTGAATGCCAGGTTTCTGTAAAATCCTCTAGAGACGATTTATCCCAATATACCATGTGGTACGAGGCAAGTCGGGAGTTTGCTTGTGATATCTGGCATGTAGTCGATCAGTAGAAGTGTGGAGCGCCAAAGTAGTTCCCAACATGGACTTTCTCTTCCTCGGCAAGGCGCCAGAGGGTATCGTTCCCCGGTGAGGTATTAGCATTGCTAGTTGCCCCCGACAAAAATAGCCAAGATGGTATTGTCTTCGGCAAAGTATCCTCCCTAGCGAGAGACATAAGGTTTGGTTTCCCCAACCGGAGTCGAATTTGCCTTTCTCCAGCAAGAGTTTGAGTCCTTAGACAGGGTAGAGGTGGTTTGATCTTCCCCTCCAAGCAGGTGGGCATCCTTTTGCGAGACTCAAGTGATCGTTCCTCCCCAAGCAGAGACAGTTTCTCAGCCAGAAAGTTCTTCTTGGAGGTCGTCATCCCCAGCGTATTTACAGAGCTTCATGATCCCCAGCAACATTGCCAAATGGTAGTACCAAAGTCACTCTTTTGTCACAACATTTACTGATTGAGTCCATCATTCGGATGGCAGTCGTTCACGACGATTCAATATCAGGGAATTAAGTTCAACTGGGTATCGTTGTATCTTATTAAGTCGATTCTCCCATTCCGTACTTCCAACAGCTACAAGCTTTTCTGTGTCGATAACGGTTGCAAATTCCCCAGCAGAGTGGCCTCGCAGCTAATGTTCAAGACTCAGTAAGTGTCCAGGAGTTTGGAGATGCCAAATCTTCTGTAAAATCCTCTTGGGACTTTTTCTTTAGATCAGCCTTGTATCTTGGGGCAGAAGCAAGTTGTTGGTCATCCCAAGCATGGAGCATCATGAAGATTCCCCAGCAGGAGGTGTTCCCGATCTATTATCCCCAGTAAAGTGGCCTCCCAATTACTGCATTTTGGCTCGAGTTTCAGTTTTTTTCTAAGAGTTGGAAGGTGTTGGATCTTCTGTAAAATTCTCTTAAGAAACATTCCCTAGCATGAGACACGCTGAAGTAGTTCTCCCCAGCAGAGTTTATTGTCAACTCATTGTTCCCCAGCGGAGTTACTTACCTTTCCTCAGCATTTATTTTGCTGAGGGCCTCTTTGCATTTTGCATATAGTATGCATAGCATCCTCAAAACGCGTAGCATTTCCATCCGGGATGGAGCATTACGCCACAGAAAATTCAAACATATGCATGTGAAGCATAGGCCGGTTTTGATAACTCGTGCGAGAGCCAAAAACTTTGCTCCTTATATCATATTGACAAAGCTGAAAAGAATGCGTGTTTCTTTCTTTACCAAATAGTTCAAAGCAGCACAAAGGGTTTCATCATTTTTCTCCCCACAGAGTCATATCTCTCAGTTTACAAGTTTCTTGGAATCATTCCCGATAGGATTCATGTAGCCGTTCCCGATCGCACCTTTGAGTTTTAACCATACTAGTTCCCGACAGGTCCATTTACCCATCCCCGATAGGTAAGCCTTGGTTATAAACTGCAGCCGTCCCCGACCGCACCTTTGAGTTTTAACCATACCAGTTCCCGACAGGTCCATTTACGCATCCCCGATAGGTAAGCCTTGGTTATAAACTGCAGCCGTCCCCGACAGCTCCCTTTGAGTTTTAACCATACCAGTTCCCGACAGGTCCATTTACCCATCCTCGATAGGTAAGCCTTGGTTATAAACTGCAGCCGTCCCCGACAGCTCCCTTTGAGTTTTAACCATACCAGTTCCTGACAGGTCCATTTACCCATCCTCGATAGGTAAGCCTTGGTTATAAACTGCAGCCGTCCCCGACAGCTCCCTTTGAGTTTTAACCATACCAGTTCCCGACAGGTCCATTTACCCATCCCCGATAGGTAAGCCTTGGTTATAAACTGCAGCCGTCCCCGACATCTCCCTTTGAGTTTTAACCATACCAGTTCCCGACAGGTCCATTTACCCATTCCCGATAGGTAAGCCTTGGTTATAAACTGCAGCCGTCCCCGACAGCTCCCTTTCGTTTGAACCTTGCCAGTTCCCGACAGGTACACTTGCCCATCCCCGATAGGTAACCCAGGTCCAAGCTCACCAGTTCCCGACAGGTAGTTCACCAGTTCCCGACAGGTAGCTCACCAGTTCCCGACAGGTTTCCTATGGGGTCCAATGGTTCCAAATTCTTTCTCATAAACTTTTCTTCCTTACCATTGCTTCATTTACAACTTTTTTCTTTATCCACAAAGTGCAAATTTTCTCGGTTATTTTGGTATTCAATCCCTATGTATCTTGAATTCCTGATAGCCGTTGCTTTCATCCATTCAGATTCACAGTTGATTGAATAGGGGAAGCTGTAACACCCCAAAATTTGCCCCTATTTTTTTCCCTAACTTTTTCAGGCTTACGCTTCGCATTCATCTGCATCTCCATTCGGCCATACTCATATTCATTCATTTGCATTGGGCTCCTAAGGCGTGGGATCATGGTTTCTTATCCTTTGGGCGAATTGGTTGATATTCATCGATTGAAGATGGTGATTGGGGTTCATGGCAAAGGTATCTTGACATGAGATCCAGTTGTGGATTTATATTATGGTCAGGACGGTGTTATTCTCTCAGTTGCTTATTGTTCATTGCGTATAATACAAGTTAATGAGGGAGGAGTTAAAGTTGATTCGAGGTGGAGTTCGTGGAGTATTTGAGTTTGAATTTGGATTGGGCAAGCGCTTTAAATATTAGGGATTCAAATACAAGTTTGTAAATCCGTATCCACTCCATATCATAAACCACTTTTCGAGTCATTAACCATCTCCATTTAGTTTAAAACCACTTTTCAATCCACATTCATTTTCAAAAACCAATTAACCATTCCACAAATTATATACAACATCCATCTTTTAATTTTTTATTTTTTTTTAGTCCATGGTCAAGTTCATTACAATAGTCACCCAAGGTCCACATATCCATATTCAAGTTAACATACCAACAAAACACAATTTGAAGCCAAAAAGCTTGGACAGTAGCATTGGAAAGAATTAACCTTTTTGTGATGAGTGTGATAATGCTGCAACTACCATCGTGAGCCATTCACTTGAAGCACAGGATCATATATGTCAAAGTTGCTAATGTTGAGGTGTATTACAGAGCATTCTACTACAATGTAGAATAACATCCAAGGATATTCTAAATGCCCTTGCACTTCGTGTGGACCACGCACGTGTGCAGTTCAGAGCAATAATGTGTCAGCTGTAAGTACATGCCACATCTTTGATTGATACGGGACGACTTTAGGCCTAATGGTGTCACTTTTGGAACCATAATTAACGGGTATGCTAAGGAAGATAAAGATAGTATTGAGGAGGATTTTCTCAGCTGTAAAGAACTTACCCACAGAAATTGATAAACAAACACAGAAGAAATTTTGTAACAATAAAGAGGGAAAAGTACATTCAAAAGAAGAATAATACAATAGCCTTCCAACTGACTTTTACACTGCACAATTTATTTCATACCAGAATTTCTACAAGCTTCTATCAGAGTCACTTCTAACAATTCCTTAAGGACTAACCAATTTCACATTACAGAAAACAAAAAAAAAATTTCACAACTAACCACGGAACCGATTCTCTAACAGCTTCAAACTTCTAACTAAATTTATAACAGAAAAACCAGTGAAAGCGGACTCCTAACAGAATAACAGTTTTGGGGATCTAACAGAGCTTCTCCACTTTTCGATCACCAATCTTCACCCTGGTCATCACCTTCATCTAATTCTCATCGTCTTCCACCAGCTCAAAAAAAAAACGTCTTCATACCAATCACCATCCTCCATCTTCACCAATACACTCTAACAGAAAACCAGAAAAAAAATCAAGACCTATCTTCAAACAAAACTCCTAACTGATTTTTCTTTCAACAAAAAACCACAGAAAATCATCAAGAACTCTTCATCAATCTCCAATTCAACCTCGAAATTCCGATCCGCTTTCACCATCTTTAATCATCAATCTTCACTCTTCAATTCATTTTCATCATCTCTATATTCTCTAATCATCACCATCGACTAAAAATCCTGCAAACTCAGACCAAATCGATTCAATCAACGACAATTCAACAGAACCAATTCAACGTTCAAGGATTATTCATTCGCAACACGGAGTAGAGAAAGTTGAAGAACAAGAATCAACAGTAAAATTGAAAAAGAAGAATGAGGAAGAGAATTGCACGAAGAAGAGCGGAATAGAGTCGAAGAAGCATTACCTGCGAAGTCGACGTTGATCCGGCATGGAAACTGAGTTATCACGTTTGAATCACTCACTACAAAGAGAAGTCAAATCGAACATAGCGCAATTGGCGATGGTTTGAAGTAGCTTATTTCAAGAAGAGATTATTGAGGAAGCACGTTTGCAAGAAGTGATTATGGAGCTTGATTCAAGGTTGAGAGCGCGATTACAGGAAGCGATTTCGGTGAGTTCTTCAGAGAGTAAGTGTTGAACGATACGTCGAGATTGATCTTCGCCAAGTCGCATCTGTCATCGTCACGAAAGGTATTTATAACTCCACCTTCTTGTTCATATTCCATCATTAAGTTTGAGTAGGTTCCGCCGTGTTCGATTTCGGTGAGGGCCGAACCCGCTGTTTCGTTGATCTTTTGAGAAAACCTGTTCCGGATTCGTAATCTCCGTGAGAAATAACCTAGGGTTTGTGTTTCATTTTTTCTGATTTGAGGTGTCGCTGGCCGGAGAAGACGGCGCCGCCGCCGACCACCATCTTCTCTGGTCGGTATGAGTTTTCCGGCCGTGTAATTTCAGAGAGTGAGAGAGAGAAGGAAAGTTACAAATAGCTTGTTTTCATTTCCTTTCACCGTCAAAATAAGATAAGAGGATAGGTTTAGTTGATAAAAGCCACACCAGCGGTGACAAGTGTCACTGTTCGGTAGGACCTCTAAGGATCACGCGCAAGCAATTAAGGTAGTCCATACCATACACCCTTGATCATGTACCGTACATCACTTCATCATGGTCTTTTGATCTATCATCATCCATCATCATTGTGAATGGACGCACCAGATTAGTCCACAAGGTTGACCAAAAGACTACCTTGGCTACCATGTGCTGCCAGGCCTTTTGGGCCTGGGGCCTATGCGCAGATTTGCTAACCACACCCTACGCCTGAGCCCAATAGGGAAATTGAAACTAGAAATAGCTGATTTGTGCACCCTCCTCTGATTACATTGCTATATATTATTTTCTTTTTTTTATATGCTTCAAAATCTAATTCTAAAAATAGTTCCGTGCCTCATAAAATTCCAATAAAATTCATGTATATTCTGGGAAGTGTTATTTAGGAAGAAGTTATGTTTAGGACTTGTATGAGGGCACTTTGAGCCAACTTTGAATATGAGTTTTAGCACATAGTTAAGTGTATTTTGATGCACAATTGAGATATGCTTAAATATTGCCTTTGATCATTTCACATGCTTTAAATGATGCCTTGTTTGTGTGTATGTGAACTTGAATTTGTGCTTCATATTGGCCATTTCTTTTGATGCCGCTTGTATGCCATGTTCATGATTGTTTTGGGATTCAATTAGGACATTTGATAGGTCATTTGTCTCTGGTGTGTGAGTTTTAACATTGCCTTACCATGTAATTTCGTTTGCCTTACTTGAGTGACAATTTTACATACTTGTATGAGAAGTTTGAATGTGATTTTGCTCATGGAATGAATTGACTTTGGAGAGAGAGTTTAATGCAAACTTTGGTGACACTTTGAGATTGGGTTTAAGCATACGTATAAGTTATTTCACTTCTGACCTTGGTCCATTTTCACGTTTTAATTCAATTCATCAAACTTGTAATGGCTTTCTTTTATTGGTTTACCTTTAACTTCAAAGTAGATTAGTCTTGTAGCATAGTTGTAACTTGACTTGTAATTTCATAATCCTTTAAGGTCTTTCACTTTGACTAGTGGGACTCAAATGTACATAGTCATTAGACTTAGGTCTTTATGTTGTACATACACTATCTTGTTATTACTAATGTCTTTGGTTCACATGTGCAAGGTACACAAAGGAGACATTCCAAAGGTGGTTTGACCATTTCATTTTTGCAAATAAAAACTTGTTTCTAACTTGGTTTGCTATTGGTTTATAGGTGCTTTCATGACTTGCTTTCGTTGCGCTTTCGTTGCTTTGCTACGGATTCATATCCGTTCGGTAGGACTTCTTATCTCTTCACTTCTCTTAATGCTTTCAAATGCCATGAGAAGTAGGAATAGTCGATGCCATGATAAGTAGGATTGTATGGAAAGCCCTCAAGTGAGGCCATGATTGTGCTTGTTTAATATTGTGCCTGAAGACCTCTATAAGGCATCCCATTCCCATTTCCCCTGGTAAGACCTCCAAGGAGACAATTGACGGAAGGTAGGGTTCGCAATCGACCCGCGTTATTCTAGTTGAGTCGTTCTTAGCTCTCATTACATGATTGAAGCTTTGAACATGTCTTGTTCCTGTCATCGAGTCAGTCAAGTGGAATGAGGGTTTAACAATTAAACTCTCACACCTTGTCTATAGCTCGCATTGACCAATGCTGACGCTTATGTGATCTGATTCATAACTTCCCCTTTCTTACTCTGCTCTCCATGGTTCTCGATATCATTGGAGGAGTACCCTTATTTCCCACAGATAGCTTGTTTTCCTCAGTTGATATGACCCCTTGGCTAAAGCTCCCTCTTTCTTATTGTGATTGTGTGATATTATTGTTAATTGATACTGTTTACTCCTTAGTTGCTTTTATTTCGTCTTGTGATTGATTCATCCTGTGTTTACTTGTCTGATGACATGATCCCGTAGGATTCCTAGCTCCACTTAATTTTCGATTAAGTCGGGGGTAGGAGAGACATTAGGATATCAATCCATGCATGCTAACATTAGGTAGACTTCCCTCTTAAACCTTGACCTTAGGGCCATTTTTGCATGATAACATTCGGGTGAGTCTTAGATCCCTTTAGTTTTTACCTTTCTTAACATTTGAGTCTTTCTTTTCTCATCTCAAAACAAAAGCAAAAATACTTAATAAAGGCATGGCATATATTGTATTTGAGCCTTTCATGTAAGAATAAGATAGTGAGGGGTCTTCTCTCACTTTCTTAGAATCTTTAGCATACGTTCCGTCTTGGGTCGATATGCGAGGCATTCGATCCTACGTGAAGGACTTAAATATAATATGTGTTACAAAATACAAGAATAATCAAAACACTTCTCCTTAAAAGATACAAAAATAAACAATAACGTCTTTCCTTCGAGAATTATTTTCTCATCTTACTCATTTTCAATGTACGAACGTGCTTCTCCTCGTTCTCTTGCAAGACGGTAACGCCTAAGTCTCCATACAGCGAGCTCCAACACCTGAGCTAGAACATTAGTCGTTCCCTAAAAAACACAAACAGTTTTCCATAGGTGAGGGGAACTACGTCGCTCTGATTCTCATGCTCCCGATGAGATACGTAGGCAGTGGGGTAGGGCCCATTCAAGCACTTCTTTTATTTTCCCTACATTTGTTTCTCTTTCTCTCTCCTTTCCTTTTCCAGTTCTCCAGCTAGTAGTTTTTTTCCAGTTCTTCACACCCTTTGATCGAAACAGCAAGCGTGGATCCCATCGGGTACGATGGACGCATGGGGGTGTTAATACCTTCCCTGCGCGTAACCGACTCCCGAACCCAGTTCTCTTGGTTGCAAGACCATGCTCTTTCCTTTCCCTCAGGTTTACGCAGTGTTTCCTTTCCCTCTCTTGGGATAAATACACATTTCTGGCGACTCTGTTTCGGTGCCACTTTCGCGTTTGTACCTGGATGAAAATCCAGGGAGCGACATATGCCAACAGGTAAAGATTGAACATCAAAGACAGGGAGGCCTGTTGCAACCTTTAGAAATTCCAGTTTGGAAGTGGGATAGTATTTCGATGGACTTTGCAGTAGGTTTACCCCGTACGCAAGGTGGATATGATTCAATTTTGGTGATTGTGGATCGACTAACGAAATCTGCGTATTTCTTAGCCGTGAAGACTACTTTTAAAGCAAGTCATCTTGCGAGGTTGTTCATTGCTGAAATTGTGAGATTGCATGGTATTCCCTCTAATATTGTGTCCGACCGAGATCCAAAGTTTACTTCAAGGTTTTGGAAAGTTTTTCAACAAGCTATGGGTACGAAGTTGCGATTGAGCACGTCGAATCATCCTCAGACGGATGGTCAGACAGAGCGAACAATACAAACAATGAAAGATATGTTGAGAGCTTGTGTGCTACAAATTAAAGGGAATTGGAAGGAACTTCTACCATTGATAGAGTTTTCTTATAACAATAGTTACCATGCGAGTATCGGTATGGCTCCTTATGAAGCGTTGTATGGAAGAAAATGTAGAACACCTTTGTGCTGGGCAGAAGTTGGTGAAGATAGAATTTTGGGACCCGAAATTATCCAAGAGACTACGGAAAAGATTCGAATGATCCGCGAGAAAGTTAAACAAGCGCAAGATCGCCAAAAGAGTTATGTGGACAATCGTAGGAGACCTTTAGAATTTCAGGAAGGTGACCATGTATTTTTGAAAGTTACTCCGGGATTGAGATCGAAAGGACCGTTTAAGTCACTCAAGTTAAGTCCGAGATACGTGGGACCGTATCAAGTTCTTGATAGGATTGGTGAAGTAGCTTACAGGTTGGCCTTACCACCCTCTCTGTCAGAAATGCACGATGTCTTTCATGTATCTCAGCTTCGGAAGTTTATTCCTGATCCTCTTCAGCCAGTTCTACCAGAATCAGTGGAAATAGAAGCAGATTTAACGTTTGAACCCCAACTGAATCGTATTGTGGGAAGAGAAACAAAGGTATTAAAGAACAAAGACATTCCTCTTGTTAAGGTGCAATGGGATGTGACGCATCCGGGTGATGCTACTTGGGAACTAGAGTCGGAGATGAAAGATGCTTATCCTCATTTATTCAGGTAATCTTTTAAATTCGAGGACGAATTTCTATTTAAGAGGGGGAGGATGTAATACCCCGTATTTTAAATTTGCTCTGGATAATATTAGTTGTGATCAACTGAGTCCCGGTGAACTCTGAGAAATTATTTGCAAAAAAATTAGAGAAGCTGTTGAACTTAGAGTAAATCCAATTAATATTATCTGACTCCGAGGTATTTAATTATTGGAGCTTTAGATACTTTTTGGACATTTAGTAGTATTATTTACTAATAATACTTACTATATGTTTTCTTTCCTCCCATTTGCCAAACATAAAAGAGAAAGATAATAACATAGAGAGAGAAAGAAGAAAGAAGGAAGAAGAAAGGAAAGAAAAAGGGAGAAAGAAAAGAAGAGAAATCCAACATTTCAAGAGCAAGAATCATCATCAACCCTTCATCAAATTATCTCATCTTCTTCATCTTCAACCTCTAACCAAGGTGGGTTCTAGATAGAAGCTTTAAGTTCTAGAGTTAGAGATGATTTTAGCTTAAGTTAGGTTTTTGTGAGAAAATGCTTATTTTGCAAATCAATGAAATCTAACGGATAAAATGAGCTATAAATTGTGTAGTACGATTATGACATGTGTAGAATCATCTATTGATATTGTTATGAAGTTTTGGATTGGTTGTTTTGATTTGGAATTCCTTAGGGTTTTGGTGTGGAAATTATACATTGATGTTATATGAAGTTTGATGGATGAACTATGATAGAAACATGAAAATATACCTCCATGGGTTGTTTGAAATTGAATTGGGAGTGTGGAAAGTTGCTGAAAAAAGGAAGTATTTTTCTGCATAACGCAGAGCGCGCTTAGCGCGATCTAGAAAATTTTCACCTCCATCAGGCTGAGAGTAGCGCGCTTAGCGCGGTAGGATGCCCGCTTAGCGCGACCTGGGACCAAGGGAAAAAATATTTTTCTTCTAAAATTTTTAACTTTTGACTCGTTCACCCGATTTAATTGTTCTTGGTATTGATAGAAAGCTATCGAAATACTCTGTCTAATGGAAGTGAAAATTACTACTTTGATGCCCGATTAAATAAGTCGGAGAGAACCGAATTTGATGTGACTTGTGGTTTTGTTGAATTGTGTGATTTTATTATATGATCGACTTGTGTTTACCTACTTTTCTTGTTGTTATGCATGTTCGATACTATATGCATGTTAAAATACGAAATAGGTAGAGTGAGGAATATACTATAACTATATTGGAACCTAGTAATGGATAAGAAGTTGTTGAATCGCATAGCGATGACGCTTCTGCAAGAGAGGTCGAGGCGTGCGTCTATTACCGAATGTTATAGAAAGAGTTACACTAGTATGGATCATGTTAATTGTGTTGAGTGTAGAAAGACAAAAGAGGTCTTAAGGCTAATATGGCTGGGTGATTGTTGAGTACAATCTCGTTGGTGTATATGATCACGTAATCATAACCATCGCCCTTGAGAGGCATTCATGAATCTCGAGCTCCTCTGAATGTAGGCATTACTACTTGGCAGGTTTGATTTCCAATGTTATAGTACGATGGAACCTACGGGTAGAGACTTGTGATGGCATGAGAGGCCATGAGAAGTGACGAATTAAGGTGATAATGCGTCCCTTAATTCCGAATCCATTCGTATTCCAAGTAATTACAAGGATCCATGACTCGGGTCGTCTTCTAGACGTATAAGCGGATGGGAAGAAGGGATGCCTTAGTAAGGTTACCGATTAGTGATAGACTGTGAGTTGGCAAGACTCAAGAACATGGATCCATATAGTGTGTGTGAGTACTCAAAGTCTTTCCCTTTCCCTTTTGACTTAAGTTAGGTGTGATAGAACCTTGTAAAGCCGAGAGGACGTATAAGATAAGGAACTCACTGAGATTGATGTATCTCACCCCATGTTGTTGTTTACATCACAGGTACTGCAGGTTCGGCAAGGGGTAAGGACAAAGTGGTTTGCCTTTTCCTTACGGATCGTAGCTTTTGTGTGGCAAGGCTTCCGTTGTGGAGTTTATTTTGAGATCATTATTGATCTAGTTCTTAGTTTTTATCATTTTTGAACATCTTGTATATATAATGCCATAGTTTTTTTTATTAGGTATTTTGGGCATGTATATGTATAATGTGTTAACTAGGAACTTATGGTATTTCAGTACCAAAACGAGAATTCATGTATGATATGGATGCTTTGATGTATTATATTATATATGGGTGTTACAAGAGGAGTGTTCTCCGGCGTCATCACTTCAAAAACTTCCCTCAATATCAACGAAAAAGTGTGTAACAAACTATTAGCAAGATCATCTACTTGCTCATACTTCGTAAACCATTTTTCGGCTTCCAGACGTGCATGATAAGTGTCTACTCAGTCTCTTTGTGACAAATTTTCCATCTGTTTGACCTTTAAGCTCTACTGATTCTTTATGGCCTCTCTGGAATCTCTTAGGCGCTGGTTGGTAAACCTGAGGCTTTCCACTTCTTCTAAGGCTTCTTGGAGACCAATATGAGGATTTATGTAGGTCATCTCCTCTCGAAGTTGGGTCTCATAAGTAGATAAATTTTGAGCTTCCCGGAGAAATCTAGTAAGATCTTCAATTATAGCTTCGAGGCTTTCTCTCATTGCCTTTCGTTCATTCAAGGTCCTTTCCCATAGATTCTTCCACTCAATATTCTTTCTCTGGGCGTCTTAGAGCTCTTGGTTTCTATGATCAAGCTCAAGGCTTGCTGTATCCAGGAAATACTTAACCCTTTTCCTCTTTCCCTTTTCCTTTGTAGTAGTTCCTTAGCTCTCACCAAAATCTTTCTCTTCCTGGCCAAGGTTGAATCTAAACTCATTTCTTTCTAAATTGACTTTGTTGAGTCTCTGATATAGCTCTTCATTCTCTTTCTCAAGCCTAGAGATGGTGCTATTAAGTTCTTCTGCTTCTTGGATAGGAACATGAGTAGGTTCAGGTACTGGAGGAGAGATGGGCACGTCAATGCTGAAGGAAAACTTGATCAAATGCACCCTTTCCCTTATCCGCTTGCAATAAGGTTCTTTAACGATGCAATTTTTCCCCAACTTAGGCTTCCCTTTCTTGTTGAATCTTTCCTAATCCTTCTTGATATTCTTAAACATGGATGGATTCTCAACTCCAAGGTCACACAAGAAGAAAGATTCTAACATCTTTTCTTCAGGAGGGCCCTCCATTGGGTACTCAAGTTGCCTCAAAGATAAGACCGAGTTAGAGTTAATACACCCTCGAGTCCTAATGAGTGGTATGTTGGGGAAATCTCCAAGCTGAATACAATCTCAGTGCCATCATAATCTCTTGAGTACCAAGATATGTCACTTACTCCAAGGGATCTCGTCCTTTGAGGCCAACTAGAAGTGTCTTGCTGCTCTATGAAGGATCCTTTCTTTGGAAGATGGGTTAGAAACTATCTGTATAGCAAGGGTGTACAACAAAGAAATGTTCCTCCCCTCTTCTCATGCCTCAGGCTAAAGTAGTAATACACATCAGCTAATAGAGTAGGAACTAGATTCTTTGTAAGAAAGATGCAAATGGATGTCATATATATGAAATCATCAAGGTTTGGAAACAAAATGATTCCATAAATAGACAGTGTTATCACAACATAACAAGCCTCCTAATTCTGTGCATAAAAAAAGGAGAAGCCCTCTCTATCAGAAACTTGAGTGAGAAATCTTGAGTATTCCCATTGACTTCTAAGTTGGGAGTGATCTCTTTTTGGTGCATATGGAGAGCAACAACTATGACCTTGTGCTTCGAGAACTCTTTTATACTCGTGAATGGAAGCTTGTTCTTCATAGTGATCCTTACCAAATGTTCAAACTCCTCTAGTGTAGGGGATGTCTGAAAAGCCTGGAAGGTAAAACACCTCATAGGAGGATCATAAAACTTGACTAGGGTCAGAAGTGCCAATGAGTCCACCTCCTGACTTAGGAAACCAAGGAGATTCCCATGGTTTGCCCCAAAGTTGATTTTGTTGATTGGATGTAGTCGAGAAACCAACTTTTGTAGACTACCTAACTTGGGAGATCTGAATCTGTGTGAGTAGGTGCTTCTTCTATCTGACCCCATACTCTTCGAATGCTTGCAAGTGTAGTTTCTTAGATTCTCTAGAAACAAATTGCAAATGCTAAATTTTATGTTTATGAAGATGCAATGCAAATCCATGTTTAGGTCAATCATAGTGATGGGTAAATAACCGGTATCTCTGATTAATGGAACCCCATAGGTAGGCTCTACGGTTTCTAGGTTCCTAGAGTCATGAACCCTCCTTAAGAACATCACTGTCGTGACGAAGACTCGTCAAATAGTGGTACCCTCAAGATGATCTCTTCTAGGTGAGGTCTTCGTATCATCCTTAACGAGGAATACACCTCGTGGGCCAATACTGCACAACCACCAAATCCAAGGTTTTAAAAGGTTCCTAGAGTCATCGATCCTACTTGAAAACATTATTGCTTTGACGAAGACTCATTAGACAATAATACCTCCAAGAGAATCTACTCTAGGCGGGGTCTTCGTACCATCCCAACGAGGAATACACTTTGTGGTCCAATACTACAAAACCACAATCTTAATCCTAAGTTTCCCCCAGACTCTAGTATATAGCCCATCTCACAAAGTGAAAATAACCAGAGAGCCTCATAGTATCATATGAACATGCAACAATTATAACATATAATATAATAAAGTAGACGAAGGAAAATAAATAAACTAGGCCAACAAATTAATCGCAAATTTAAGCAAATTAGGCCTGAATCTCTTTTCCAGGAGCATTATTCCCTAGAAAAGTCGCCAGCTATCGCGTCTTCGAGTGATAAAAGGTTCAAAAGGAGCTAAAAAGGGGTCACAAAAAGGTTTTTTTATTAGGGTACTTGACGAGATTGTAGGTCTCGCTCCTACGTATAATCAAGTACAATGAGGAATTCTAAGTTACGTAGTTTTGCATTGAAAAATACATATTGGTTGGTTGATTTTATTGAGCGACTACTTAGATAGCACTCTAGGGTTAAAAGTTGCCCGTGCTCGTGATTTGAGGCTTAAAGCGTTTGTTTGTATCACGGTAGAACATATTACACAATGTTCTTTTGTGAAAAGGTTTTCTATTGGATGGGGGCGAGAAAATAGGTTTGATGTGTTGAAGTTTGTTTTTATGTGGTTGATTATTTCGAATGCTCGAGTTAGGCAACTCGTATCCAAACAACCGGGAAAATTAATAGTAGGCACTAGACCATTTTATTTTTAATCCTTTTAATTGCAAAAAGATTATATATTGTTATGGCGTTTTGAATTAACAACGAATAAATGAATGATCGAGTTAGGCAACTCGTACTCAAGTACTCTGGGAAAAGAATAGTAGGCACTAGACCATTTCCTTTTTCGTTTGAGTTATTGTGAAAATAAGATCGCTTAAGATTTGATTACAAAAGTGGTTTGAGATGAATTAGATTAGAAGTTTGTAATGGATGGCGATTATTTGAATGGTCGAATTAGGAAACTCATATCCTAACAATCGGGGAAAAAGAACAGTAGGCACAAAACCATTTCCTTTTTCACCCCTCTGTGAAAAGATGTTTAAGAGTGATTAGATGTTTTATTTTGAATTAGAAAAATGCACTTGATAAAGATCGAGGTTTGATTTGTATTGCGAAATGAATAATGAAAATGGTTTGAAATGACTCGAGTTGATGTTTTTTTAACGGACGACAATTTTTGAATTGTCGAATCAGACAACTCGTATCCAAACAATCGGGGAAAATAATAGTAGGCACTAGACCATTTCCTTGTTCATCTGATTTGTGAAAACATGTTTGATAATAGTTAGATGTTTTGTTTTTAATATGGGAAAATGCACTCGATAACAATCGAGATTTTAATTTGTGTTAATTTGAAATTAATTAAAAGGAAACGAATTTTGAAAATCCACTTGACGTGGACCAAGAGCTTTTATTGTTGAAAGTATTTATTTATTATTATTTACTTAATTAATTTTAGCAATTAAAATAAATAAATAAATAACAATAAAAAAATCAACAAGGGGTACATGAGTGGTAATGAGACTATGGGGCTAACTGCTAACAAAATATATGGATCGTGCCCAAGGCCCAAACGAGTGACAAAAAAATAAAAAAAAGAAACTGCAAACAAAAGAGGGAGGTGCCAAATAAGTATAGGCCCAAAAAGGGGCCCAATGTGGAGTTGACCAAAGGGAAAGGAGTCAACATCTGTTGACTCAACCTCACTCCCCTTAGATTGGATGACAAGGAGATCAAGTGGTGGGCAAAAGGCGAGCATACAATAAGAATGAAGAGAGCCTACACCTAGCTTAGTCAACCAGGGTAAGTTAACTCATCCAATGGCTACAAGAAGGCCACACATTGCCACATGCCATCAAAGGAAGTAGCCTGATGGTGTATCAAAATACAAGAACTCTCTCATGCGAGTTCATTTTTTATTCTCTCTCTCTCTCTCTCTCTCTCTCTAGAAACAACAATTAACTAAAGCTTTGACTCAAAAATGAATCAAGAGGGGTTCTAAGAAAGAAACTGTTCTGGACTGGGTCGGTGCCTACCCCTCCGTCGGGCAAGCCCAACCCAACATCATGCTAAGCGGCCCATTAAGGCACAATTCATCTCCTCGTCGAGCACGCCCAGTGACATTACCGTCGAGTAGATGCTGCCCGTCCCGGGGAGAGTTCACGCCTCTCCCCCCTCCCACGTTCTCCACGTGCTCCTCCTACGGAGACACGTCTTCAGGTAACTACCCACCTCCGAAAGAATCGGCCTGCCCACTCTCTGGAAATCCCGGGACAGTTACTCCAGGGCGAAGACCACGTGCTGATCTTCTCTATGCCACATAAGCCCTGGCATTTATCTGCATTGGGCCAAGAAACCTAACCCAATGCAGAAGACCGTTGGCCCAGCGTTGGGGGCACAATATAAATAACCTCTCTCACGAGAGGGCCAGGTTGAATTATTCTACCATATTCTTTCGCTCTCACTTTCTGTACTTGCTTACTCCATTTCTGACTTTGGCATCGGAGTACCTTGCAGGTACACCCCCCACCGTCTCATCACCACCGGAGTAGTGGAGCTCACGACGTTTGCTGGCCACTAATCTCCTTTCTGATTAGGTAAGATCAGTGGCGCCATCTGTGGGAACCTTTGCTTCCCCAATGTGGTCGTCAACGTCAAAGAAGGTGATGAGAGGGATGGGCGTACTGCCCCCCTCCGACGACGCGACATACAATGCCGTCCAACAAGACGGCACCCCAGCTGTCTACCAGCCTGTCCCCGCACCACCAAATGCTGACCCTAGCACGGTGGCCCTGTTTGCACTGGTCAATCAGACCAAGATGTTGATCTCCCAGCAGAACTTGCGGATTGAAGCACTCGAAAGGGTCTCCCCCCGGAGACATCGTCGTCCCACCCCTCACAGTCCGTCCCCTCCCCCACGGAAGACGGGACAAGACGACTCTCGAAGCCATTCCCCCCAACCTACGGAACGCCTCCCGCGCCTGGAATAACCCTAGACTATGGTCACCTAGAAGTGCAATCGTTCCCCTCCTCGGAAGGAACAACGACGCTCCTCTGTCCAAAAGAGGAGCAAAGTTGACGGCAAAAAACCGAAGAGCCGTCCAAGGAGTCCCTCCCGACGACACAGGCATGGCAATCACTCCCCTTTGCAGTCACCAGTTAGGAGTGACGAAGACGACCAGCATACCCCCTGTCCAAAGAGATCATGGATACGCCCATACCCGTCGGGATGGAGATGCCCCTACCTCTGGGGACGTACGACAGTACTGCTGACCCGGACAACCACGCCGAGAGCTTCGAGGCTATGCTCGACTACAGGAATGTCCGGGGAGCTATAAAGTGCAGGCTCTTCCCGAACACCCTCTGAAAAGGTGCCATGGCGTGGTACAAAAGCCTCGCACCGGAGTCCATCACTGCTTGGAAGCAACTGAAGAGGCAGTTCTCCAGGAATTTTACCGCATCTCGATGCCACCCGAAGACGGTGGCCTCCTTGGAAGCCATCCTTCAAGGGAGAAATAAATCTCTCAGAGATTACATCGAGAGATTCAACCAGGAAGCCGTCAAGGTCACCACTACCGATGACATGAAGAAGTTCCTGATCGAGCGAGGATTACGACCTCGCACGAAGTTTTCCAAGGCTGTGTGTGGCCATCCAGAAACCCCGCAACTTGGAAGAGCTCCTCTACAAGGCCCAGGCGTACATTCAGTACGAGGAGATTGAGGCTGCCCACTGGGCCCGTGACTCGCGGCACCAAGAAGGCCTCCAAAACACCAAGCAAGAAGACTCTACCGCTCCCTGACGAGGGGGTGATAGAAGAAGAGAAGACCGTCCCAGGGAATCTCGCGAATCGAGAGGTCTAGTTGGCCGGTTCACGTAGTACACACCACTCACTGCTCCCCGCGAGCGAATTCTGTCCGAGTGCGCCAACTCGGAATTCCAGAAAGGAGGTGTCCGCTTTCTGAAGCCGACACCCCGCAAAGGCAACGTTGACAAGTCCAAATACTGTAGGTTCCATAGGAGCCATGGGCATGTCACTGAAGACTGTATCCACCTTAAGGATGCGATAGAAATTCTGATCAAAGAGGGGCACCTCAAGCAGTATATGAGGAGGAATAACCCCCCAGATAGGATGCCCGGGAAACACAAAGGGTCGAGGAGACGTTCCCTTCCACCGGAGAGGACGGATTGCAGGTCGTGCTGAGCATCACCAGACCGGAGGACTTCTATGTCCCCGACAAAACTGGGATCCCCACGATCACCCCTTGCCCGTGGGAGAGTCTTCCCCCCGAGGACCCTGTGACCGCTCGCAGCCCGTGGGAAAGTTTCCCCATGGCAATGGTTATATCCGGCGGGGGCTTCAACAAGATCTCCATCAGGTCAAACAAGCGGAAGTTCGATGAGTTAGAGTCCGCGAGCTCGGCACAGGTTACCACCTTTGAGAAGGTACAAGGGAAGTCGAACCCCATCACCTTCTACCTCGAGGAGCTGCCAGGTGGCCGCCCAACTCCACCATCCCTCTCCTGATCCGGGCGCAGATGGCGAACTTTGACGTTCGCAGAATCCTGGTCGACCAAGGAAGTTCGGTGGACATCATGTACGCCCATCTCTTCGAGACCCTCCAGCTCGATGAAAGTCATCTGACCCCCTACGTAGGCTCAGATCTCCAGGGTTTCAACGGCACGACCACCAGGCCATGGGGTTATGTCGAGTTGATGGTCAACTTCGGAAGTGAGGACACTGCCCGACAAGTCAAGACCCGCTTCCTTGTAGTGGACGGTCCTTACCTGTACCAGTGCATCCTGGAGAGGATAACTCTGGCTGAGCTCACAGCGGTACCATCAACAGTACATCTGAAGATGAAGTACTACACCACCCGAGGTCGGGTCGTCACCATCCACGGGGATATCGAAGCTGTAAGGAGGTGCTTCGAAGCGGCAACCAAGGGTCTGAGCTCGAACAACGTCAAGCCCAAGACCAGAGAGAAGTCAACCCCAGACGAAGTGCAGAAGCCACTCCCGTGCATCAACGCAGTGGACCTCTACAATCGTTTCCCTAACGAGCAGGAAGAAGAGGGAGCAGCGGACAACGACCTCCCAGCTGAAGGTAACGGGTAACCTCTCCACCCAACGCGCTCCATTCCAGACAGAGACTTTGAGCCCGTCGCCCTCATTCGATCCAGATAGAAGCATGAAGATTGGTACCGGGCTCCCTGACCTGGGGAAGAAGCAGTTGAAGGCATGCTTCCAGGAGAATGCATATTTGTTCGTGTGGAGCGCGTCGGAGATGCCCGACCTCGATCCAGAGGTGGCCTGTCACCAGTTTACTGTAGATCCAACAGCTAGGGCTATAGTACAACGTAGGCGTAGGCAGTCTCCCGAGAAAGCGGAGGCTGCTGAAAAAGCTGTAAAAGACCTCTTAGAGGAAAATTTCATTTCGGAGGCCAGGTATATAACCTGGCTGTCCAGCATTGTACTTGTCAAGAAAAATAATGGAAAATGGAGGATGTATATTGACTATACCGATCTTAACCGGGCGTGCCCGAAAGATTCTTATCCATTTCCTAACATCGACCAATTGGTCGACAATTCTGTAGGTTTCAAACTATTGTCCTTCATGGATGCCTACTCGGTGAACAATCAAATCCTCATGGCCAAGGCCGACAAGCAGCACACCGCCTTCATGACCGAGTCGGGCAATTACTACTACAACATAATGCCCTTCGGCCTGAAGAACGCCGGCGCGACCTACCAGCGGATGATGAACAAAGTCTTCTGGGGAGAGATCGACGACATGCTCGAGGTCTACATGGACGACAAGATTGTCAAATATGCAGAAGAAGTCGAGCACGCTGCCCATCTCAAAAAGGTCTTTGACAGGGCGAGGAAATGTAGGATGAGGTTCAACCCCGACAAATGCACCTTCGGCGTCCGAGCGGGAAAGTTTCTTGGTTCCTACCTGACAGAGTGAGGAATCGAGGCAAACTCTGACAAATGCAGGGCATTCTCCGAGATCCCGACACCGAACTCGAAGAAGTCGATACAATGATGCTGACCTCGCTTTCCCGCTTTGTGGCCAAGTCCGCACAATACGAACTCCCATTTTTCAAGCTTCTACGCCAGAAAACCACTTTCGAATAGACTAAGGAATACGAGAAAGCGCTCCTCCACCTCAAACAAGTCCTTTCACAACCCCCGGTTCTCTCGCGACCAGAGGGCGCGGAGACACTATTCCTATACCTCACAATCACGAGCGAAGCAGTCAGCGCAATCCTAATCTGGGAAACCCTCGACGGGAAGAAGCCGATTTACTTCACTAGCAAAGCCCTCCAAGGTCCAAAACTTAGGTACCAGCAGATAGAAAAGGTCGCTCTAGCTCTCGTCACCACGGCCAGGAGACTGCGACATTACTTCTTGGCCCACACGATCGTGGTGAGGACCGAGCAACCCGTGAGACAACTTCTCGGCTGGCCAGACATGGCAGGAAGGATACTTAAATGGCCGCTCAAACTCTGTGAGTTTGATATCCAATATGAAGGGAGAAAGGCCCTGAAAGCCCAGGTTCTGGCCGACTTCGTGGCAGAAATGACCCTCCCAGAGCCTTCGACCAGCGGATCCTAAAAGTGGACGATCTACTTCGACGGGGCATCCAGCTCGACAGATAGTGGAGCGGACATCATCCTTGAAAATGGGGAAGGTATCTTGATCGAAGTCTCCATCACGTTGTCTTTCCCGACATCGAACAATCAGGCCGAGTACGAGGCTTTCCTCGTTGGGTTATGCTTAGCTGAGGACCTCGGTGCCAAAGAAGTTAAAATATTCACTGACTCCCAGCTCGTGGCCTCCCAGGTGAGGGGAGAGTACCAGGCCAAGAATGACATCCTCATCGAATACTTGGCTCTGGTGAAAGAAACGATGAAAAAGTTCTCCTCGGCAGAAGTAAATCACGTCCCGCACGAACATAACACTCGAGCGGGAGTTTTATCAAAACTTGCAAGCACGAAGAAGAAAGGCAGGAACAAATCCGTCATTCAGGAGGTGCTCTCTCGTCCAAGCATCGAGAAAACCATCCCCGCAGCTGACGTGAACGCCATTGGAGACGGCCACAGCTGGATGACCCCGGTGTACGAGTACCTCAGCACGGGCAAACTACCCGCCGACCCCAAAGACGCCGGAGTAGTTAGGCGGCGTGCCTACTTCTATACGATCGTCGAAGACAAATTATATCGGAGCGGCTTTTCGATCCCTATTTTTAGGTGCGTCGAGGAGTCCAAGGTTCCCAGCATACTCCAGGAGATCCACGATGGGATCAACGCGCAACACCTCGGTGGACGATCATTAGCCCGTAAAGCTTTGCGAGCAGGGTACTACTGGCCCACCATGCAGCAGGATGCCAAGGAACACGTCAAGAAATGCAACAGATGACAATGACACGGGGACATGCACCTGGCCCCTCCCAGTGAGCTCAAAATGCTATCGTCCCCGTGGACGTTTGCATGGTGGGGAATGGATATCCTCGGGCCCTTCGTCGTGGGGTCGTACCAAAACAAGTACCTGATCATCGGCGTTGATTATTTCACGAAGTGGATCGAGGCTGAAGCCCTAGCCAAAATCACGGCCCAAAACATACTACGTTTCTACAAGAGGAACATACTTGTCCGGTTCGGCGTGTCCCAGGCAATTGTCACCGACAACGGGACACAATTCACTGACAAGAACTTTCAGGACCTCGTCACGAAGCTGGGCACAAAGCAACACTTCACCTCAGTCGAGCACCCACAAACAAAATGTCAGGATGAGACCGCGAACAAAGTGATCCTGTGAGGTCTAAAATGGAGACTGGGCGACGCCAAGAAAAGGTGGCTCGAGGAATGACACATCATCCTCTGGGCCTACAGAACAACCCCGCACTCCACTACTGGGGAGACCCCTTTTCGATTGATCTACGGAACTGAGGCGGTGATCCCTGTGGAAATAAGGGAACCTTTGAGAAGAACGGAGTCTCCCCTCGACGAGGAGACGAATGATGAGACCCTCCGGGAGGAGCTTGACTTCGTTGAAGAGATAAGGTCGGGCGCGTCCCTCCGCGAGGCCTCACTCAAATAGAAGATAACTTTATGCTATAACAACAAAGTTATTAAACACGATTTTATGAAGGAACCAGAAGGATTCACGAGAAGGCAAGCTTGCTGCGAACTGGGAGGGACCCTACCGTGTCCGCGCGAAAACGGGGACAAGAGCCTACTACCTAGAAAATCTACACGGGGAGGAACTTGCTCGACCATGGAATGTTGAAAAAGCTTAAACAGTATTACAGTTAAACACTGCCCACGACCCATCCGCACCGTGACTACGGGGGCGCACTAAGGTACAAGCCCGACTCCCCTCGAGACAAAAAGAGAAGGGCCCGTGTTGTGTGTCCGCGAGGACCCTTGATCCGACGGGGACAACTCAACTGAGCTCCACCGTTGCCATACCAATTTGGCAGGGCACCCAGCTCGCGATGGGAAGCCCACGCCACAAAGCTAAGACCTAGATCGAGCTCTTAGCCTCGTCAATGGTCGGAATACAGCTCCGACCACTCGACCAATTCCCTGCACTGTCGAGGATCAATAAAGTCGAGCGATACCCGCAATTACATAGACAAAAACAAAACTGATAATTCATCAAATATACAAACATCACACACACACACACACACACACACACACACACACAAGATAACGAAAGACGAAGCATTAAGTCGGGCACAAGCCCATTGTTCAAAGTACATACAGAAACGCCACAAGCCCCTGGCACGCAGGCCGGGCAGAAAGCGCTTCAAAATCATGGCATGCAGGCCGAACTAAACAAAAGAAATTGGCACGCAGGCCAGAAAAACTAACCAAAAGAAAAAACTAAGCAGCTGTATTCCCCTCAGGCTGCCTATCTTCCATAGTCTCGTCGTCATCATCCTCCTCAGATGCCGGGGGGGACAATCTGATCTTCGACCACCTCATGGTAGGGGCCAGTCCCCTCAATGATGAGCTGAACGTCGGGGTTCATGATCCGGTGCTGCTTCACGACATTAGCAAAGCCCACCTCGACAGCCCCAAGGACATCCTGCTCGGTCTGCCTAAGCTTTACAATTCGGCCCGAGTGGTCAGCAGATTGTCGTCCTCGGTTTCCTCTTCAGCAGGTCGGGCAGCCTGCTCCAGCTCAGCGATTCTCACCAGGAGATTTCTTCTCTCCTCAGTGGCATTCTTCAATTTCCCCTCCAACTGCCCCTGAAGCTCGACCTGGGCTTCATTATGCTTTTTACACTCCGCGAGGTCCGTGCTCAGTTTCTTCATCTCGGCCTCAACTGACTTGAAACTATCCTGCAGTTTGGTCAGCTCCGCTGATGGACAGGTTTCATCGTTCAGGACCAGGGCTGTAGCACAAACCCACATCATCGCGGCCATGTCCTCTACTAAGGCTTTTCTCCTCGAAACCTGATCAACACCTAGGATGGCCTGGGCTTCAGATGCGCTAACGGCCGGTGAGTTGGCCCCTAAGAAGAAATTCAGCCTCAGGTGACAAGGTGGGAGCACAAACTTCTCGCTGGGGGGGCTCTCTGTAAGGTCGACCTGCACCTGCTCGGTGGTTCGCTACCTTTTTGGGGACCCTTGCGAGTTAGGAGATTGGCTACACTGAGGGGAGCCGGAGGAATCCCCGGATGCCGGACCAAGGAGTTACTCGCCACCTAATAGCTCGAGGGCGTCCTCATCGGAAAATGTCTCGAGGAGGGCTCTCGTATTAATCAACCGAGCCTCCTCTAAGATCTCTCCGTAGTCGTCGCAGATAAACTTTCCGTTTGGAGTCACGAGCTGCGCAGTTTTAAAACCAAAAATGAACTTGACTATCTCCTCGTAGGCTAGACGGTCATCTTCGGCCAGCGCGCTCGGGCTAAATATTTAGCTATCCATGCCTTTCTTGAAGTGCGCTTCCGTCCAATGCAGGGGGAACTTCGCCTCGAGGACTTCCACCTGCTGCCCGTCTATTTCTTTGAGCACCCGGTTGTACATTGTCTCCGCAGCCTTGAATGAGATAGGATTTACGACATAATATCAGGACTAGAAGTAGCGGATAGAGTCCATATAAGTCTGGAATAACCAGAACACTTATTTGAAGGATGCCCACCTGTGCCTTCCATCAATCGTCTGCCTCTATAGGTGGAATATATGGAAGAACAAGGATATGGTTGCCCCAATGCCGAGGTTCCGGCAGACAAGCTCGAATGCGCGAATGAAGGCAAGGGCGTTGGAGTGAAGCTGCGAAGATGCTAGGCGTAGCTAAGTGAACACCTATGGCTGGAAATCACTGAAGGGCAGGTGCCAGCTCGCCTCGTCGAAAGTAAACTCATACAGAGGGAATCTCATCCCTTTGAATCTCGAGCAGATGCGGTGGTGTGTTAGAGGCTTGTACACCAGCCAGTTCTTTGAGGAGCCCTCACAGCGATCCTCGACAGTGGCAAAGGCATCATCAGAATCCGTAGAAAATAGAGACGCGACGCCCAGAGGCTCCTCGCTAGCCCAGTCTTCTGGTGGCCGTTCCTCATCACCGATGATCGGCGCCAACGGAGAGTCGGGCTCGTAGTCGGTCTCTATGAATCCCGCGACCATGGTCGCCATTTTACCTGAAAAGCACAAGGAATTGGTGAATTCGATAGTCCAGATCAAATTCACCCTTTCACCGCAAATCAAGTGAAAGGGCGAAGAAAGGGTTGGGGAACATTCTCAAAAAAAGCCCCCGACCAGAGCCTTCCTCGGGGACGTCCCGCGCTGGGGAAGCATACCCCCGACCACGATTACCGAGGGTGCTCACACCTTAGACCTCCCCACACCAGGGAGACATGAAATTCGAGGACCCACACAGATATCCTCGGGGGGGGTCCATCGAACATCTCTGAGACCTTTATCAGGTCCACGACGTCTTCATCCCACGTCCTCGGGGAATCCGTTGAACGTCCCTGAGATCTTTATCAGGTCCACGGCGTCTTTATCCTACGTCCTCGGGGAATTCATCTGGTGTCCTCGGGACCTTCATCAGGTCCTCGGGAGATTCATCCCTGTTCCCCGGGGCATTCATCAGAAATCTAAAGAAGCCCCTCCGTTTTCGCCGGAAACTCCATGTCCTCCCCGGGAATTTCATCAGTCCACCGGAGAAACCATAGTAGAAAACATAAAACAAAAAGGAGGAACCAGAAACTTACTTGGAACAGCGGTTGGAAATCTCTGGTGCGGCGGCGTGCGGTGGAAGGACGACGATGAAAGCTGAAGACAAAGAGAGATCGGTGAGCGGAGAGAGTGGAAACGCACAAATGGCACAGACCCAACTCTATTTATAGAGCCTTCACAGAGCTCGAGGTGTCCCTAGGCACTTGAGTGTCTAGGATCCTAGCTGCCCTAGGCATTGATGGCGAGTGACACGTGGCACTCGAGACC